>JAUPMG010000006.1:1561325-1571327 GCA_031762675.1 Pachysandra terminalis | reverse complement strand
GGACTAAGCAGCTGTTACAGTTTGATAAGAGCAATCGGCCAGCATTCTATGGCATTTGGCCTAAGAAAAGGTAAACTAAGTCTCCTGAGAACATGTGTGAAAATATGAGGTAGTTAATAGATGGTCAAACACTTCTAGTAGTGGCTTGTAAATGTGCTAGGTTCTATCAGTCAATAGATCCTATCAAGGATTTTGTATTATTGTTTACTATTCTTCATTTGTGTCCCAACATAATATCATAAGTTAATTGTCTATGATGTAGGATTGTCTTATAAATTGAGAATCTACTGGGTCATGTCGGTGGGCTGCTGGTCCGAGATGTGCATTACTGCTGGATGGCCTTATTACCTGCCATGGCAATTTTTCACTGTTTTCATTAAAAGGTGTCTTGCTAATTTGGTTTTATCCCTTTTTTCAGTCATGTGGTTGGTGCCCGCTGTCCTTTTAAGAAGGATCCAGATTTGGACTATGATATTGATAGTGATGAAGAATGGGAAGAGGTATTATCTGAGTTTTGTTATCTAAGGGAAAATGATCCTGATGTTTAAAAGGTGTCTAGCAACCAAGACATTGAATTCTGATGTTCTTGTGCAGGAGGATCCTGGTGAAAGCCTCTCTGATTGTGATAAAGATGATGAAGAGGAAACATTGGAGGAAGTAAGTTTAAGAACTGATGATGAAGATGGAAGTGAAGATGGCTTCCTTGTTCCTGATGGATATCTCTCAGAAAACGAGGTATTATATTAGTTCAGTTGGAGTTATGTTGTTGCATGTTGGTCTAACCCCTTTGCAGATAATTATTTTTATGAAAGCAAAAGTTTACTCACTTTCAAACTTTTGATGGCCAAGCATGGTTTTAATTAGAGATAGTTTATTTGGTTTTCTCACTTTCAAACTTTTGATGGCCAAGCATGGTTTTAATTAGAGATAGTTTATTTGGTTTTCACACAAGTGGAGTCCAAAATAGTTTCTTTATTTTTAAGACAGCCAGATTATTGCTAAAATAGCAATACAGCTTTCTGGTTCAAAAGCTTTGAGTTTCTTGGTCGTTTCACCTTCTCTAGTTCCTTTTTTTTAATTAAATCAGTTCCTTCTCTAGTTCTTTAAAACCATTATTTGAAGGGAAGATTGATTCTGCCTAAATTGTGGCATTTTCCTTTTCACTAGTACACATGCACGTGCTATGCACGTGGAGTGATTAGCTGAAATCTTGTTTTCTATTTATAGTTGCTTTGCTTTTATTGGTTGAAAAAATAAAAAAAATTAACTTAAAAAGAGAGGGAGGTATGTGTGTAAATCATTATTTAGATAGATTTTAGGAAAATTTTGGTTATAAAATTTAATTAAAGGTGTGGGATCAACTTACCAACTAAGAAAGATAAGATAAGATGGGTGAGACTTTATTTTAATATTCAAAAATACTCTTAAATTATATTTTTAATAACATTCAAAAGGTAAAATTAATTAATCTTTTTTATGGAGATTATCATAAATATTAAAAAAATGACTAATATAGGTGGATTATCAAAAGACTTTTTCTTTTATTTTTATTTTGAAAGTTTAAATAATTTCAAAATGTGAGTTATATTAGTGATAATGATTTATTAAAATAAAATAGGTATTTTTAATTTTATAATAAGGTTAACCCATGTTAGAGAGTGGGAATAATTAATGATTAAATTAAACAAGATTTTGATTTTATTTATTTTTTAAAGAAAATTTATGATAGATTAGATATGATGTGTGTGTGTGTGTGTATTAGATGAGATGATATATATTTGATATTAGATGGAAAGAGGATTCACATGAGAGTTAAAAGTGTTTTAAAAGAGGTTTTCTTTACGTATAACCATTATCTAAGAAATATTTTATTGTATTGATATATGAAAGGGGAGAGGTACCAAGTAAATAGGATTCTCATCAAACAAGAAACTGATTTAATAAGAAAGTTTGTAATTTATAGATCTTCAGTTGGTTTAAGCAAAAGAAGATTTCATTTGGAGATGATGATTCAAAGTGAATGGTTAAGAGACATAATGGTTGAGTTTTGTCATGTGGATAGTTGGAGGGCATTTTTGGAAAGGAAAAATTGACACTCGAGGGTCTTGTTGCTTTTTATAGTACTAGTGAAGATAAAGATTATTTAGTTCTATGAGCAAGCTAACAGTGCACTTCCTAGCCAACTGGCTATTGATAATGATTATCCTTTTTTTTTTCCACATAAAGTTATAGTATCATGCATACATTGTGAAGCTTGTTTGATTTTTGACGTTCAGGGAGTGCAAATTGACAGAACAGAATCTGAATCCTTAGAAGATGATGCCAGAAGTTCTCCCAGTTGTAAGCAGGATCTAGAAAATGAGGAATTTCGAATTTTGCTTCGACAACAAAAGTATCTCCTCAATGCAACTGAGCATGCTCTTCGAAAGAACCAGCCACTGATTATATCAAATCTGATGCATGAGAAGGTTACATTGTTGGTGGTTGAAGATCTAAGTGACATGGCTAAGCTTGAAGCAATGTCCTTGCAAGCTCTGAGTATACGGGCTTTCCCCGGGGTACCACCTATAGAAATAACAATGGATAGTAACATAGCAGATGAGGATCTAGAGGTTTCTCAGTCACAGAGTAAAGGCAGTACCACACAAGCAGTGGGTGTTCCAGTTATACTGGACTCGGATTTTCCTGAATTTGTAAGCTAATGAATTGAATTCTTCAGTCCTATACAATGCTTAGAACTTGCAGAAATTAAAATTTGTGAGTTCTGTTTTAGGTCAAAACTATCCGTTCATGCCCATATGGCATAAATAAGGTGATAGAGTCTTTGCAACAGAAATTTCCCACCATCTCGAAGTCCCAATTAAAAAATAAAGTGCGTGAGGTATCAGAATTTGTTGATAACCGCTGGCAGGTAAGGTTTCTCCTTTTTTAACTTTATTTTGTTAAAAAGTAGCATCAATGGTGGTAGTGCTGTTGCAATCAGCTAGATTTCATTTGAGTTCCTAAATGTCACTATTATGAATAACACTTGGAGTAGTTTCAATATATTTGGTGCTAAATATATATTTTACAATGCAGGTTAAGAAAGAAATTTTGTACAAGCTTGGTTTATCGATTACGCCAGGTTTGTATTCATTCTAATGCCACAATCTATAAATTAAACTTTTTCACTCAAAAGGTTCATTCAGTGTTTTTTTTTCTCATTTGTAGAGAAGGGCAGTGGAAGGACTAGAGGGATTGTCTCATTTTTCTCAAAAAGATGTTTGCCTCCTTCCAGCAAAACTATCAACCAAACTTCTCCACAGCCTTGCGGTAAACCAGACACCCTGCATGATTGCACAAAGAACCTTTTGTAGACTTCTCTTTGATTTGACAGTCAACCAGGTTTTTGCTCATACCCTGTATTATAGTGTTATAACATACATGCGTGCATATATTCATGCATTATCAGGTGTGGTTTCATGTTTTGAGGGATATGTATGGGTGAAATACCTGGCTTCACTGCTTTGAATATGTAGAGCTGTGGACAGTAGTACCCTTCAAATTTTGTTTCATGCTATTGATTGGGATCAAGCAATAATAATAATAATAATAAACAAAATAAAACGAAGATCAAAACGATACACAGATATACGTGGTTTGACAAAGCCTACATCTAAGGGAGAAGAAGTTTCCATTATTTTAAATAATAAATTAGGGTTGTAACTTTTACTCGATATTGTAGGGGTTGTTCTTTGTGCTTACTCGGTATCAAGAAGTTACTTGTGAGTTTGTTCTGCCTTGCGGAGTTCCTCAGGTCGCTCCCCTTGGATCTAAAGACTAGTGAATGAGCCATTATCTATAAAACATACATTTTTATTTAGATTATTTGTTAACATGCTTAGTTTGGTTAATGTTACAGTTTGGATGGCTGTTGACGTGTTCACAATGGTTTACATTCCCTGAGCATTCTTGATTGCTTTGAATTTGAAGCACAAGTGTTAGCGTGGTTCACTGATTTAAATGACATTTTAAGTGAAAGGGTGAGGATTGCTTGTATTTGTAGATGGCATGCTATGAAGCAAAATATTTTGGTTACAAAAAACAAAAGGAAAACCATTATGGTGCAACTAACTTTTTGACCTTTCAAAGTTGGTAGGATGAGAACGAGTATAAGGGAATTTGACGAAAGGGCTGCTTAGCTTTATTAGTTGCAATCCTTCAACGTTGAAGTACTATTGTGTATATGTCTACTAGATTAACATTATAAATGAAAAAGGCTTCTAATCAACAAGAAACTAATATAAATGTTAAACGTTTTAAAAAAATTAGTTAGTCTACAGTGCCAGCATTTGCTTTTTTGCATCATGGAGAATTTTATTTACAGTCATCAATTTTTTATTTATTTATTATATCGTTCATAATCGGTACATATTATGCCGAAGTAGTATTCTCCAAAAATTAATAGATATTATGTTTGTACTTTGGCAAGGGGTCTCAAGTGTTTTACCTGAATCTTTAACGTAGTGAGAAAAAGGAGAAAATTGCCTAAAAGATTTACACCATCCACAAGCCACATCAGATTCAATTCATCACAATTAATTAATAGTGCGTAATAAAATATTAGAAATATAATGGTCACGCATGATAATATTTTAAATATAAGTCTTTTACCTACATATTCATTTATAATTTTCTTGACACCTTTGTTCCACCATAAATCTGAAATTCAATCTATTTACAACTACAATGGTCTCAAACTTATGGCAGGTAGTTAGTGTCAAGATTCTGCATACGTACAAGTCTTACAATCAACGCACTAGGGGCCTTTAACCTTCATGCCTCACGTTTTGTGACACTTGAGTCTAGGGTCCTAATCAATACATCATATCCTCAGAAATAGTGGTATCTCCAATTCCCAATTGCCTAGGAAAACACCTTTGAGGACACATACAACAAACATCGTACTTCACTTATGCACACTTTACATATCTGTCGTGTTTCATTTCCTAACTTTTTAGTTTCTTACTATCCCTTATCCCTAATTGTTGTCTAATAACCTGTCACGTCCTAGATCTAGTAACACGGATTCTTAGGTGTGATGGCACGGATCACAAGGTGAGATCGTTGCGATTTATTTTTGGACTGTCGTATCATAACAAGGTATGGAATGAGAATCTCAAATTAATTCACATCAGAGTAGCGGGAGTAGAATATTATAATAATAATCAAAGTTCAGCAGAGCCTTTATTACAACATCTTACTGTACTAAACCGAGTTAATACAAGCGTAAGGAAATTAAGAACATAAATAAAATTCCATAACAGAAAAACAATAAATTTGGTCCACGGCCTCATCATCTCTAGCTCAATCTACAACATAAAAGTTACGTGAACTTTGAATGCCTAGTAAGCATGATTCTGTCTCCCATTCTCGTTCTTATACATGATATAAAGACCATAGACAAAACAACATAAATGCATGAATATAAACGATCCAGTTATGTTATGAGTATGATGCATGTAAAACACTCAGATGTTCTAATGGATGCTCAGTCAAAGAATACAATGCAGTATATGAAAATGTCTATATTTATGTGTAATGTTAAGTGTCCCTCATTGTAGCTTCAGTAACATATACGGTTTCAGGACCGTAGTCATCAGGAACAACCAGCAGCCCCTCTCTTTGTTCCGGGCGCTAACCCATGGTACGAAGGCCACCATGTATTGATTTCATGAGTGTACGATACTCAAGGTCCAGTCGACGTTATGAATCAACTATGATCCATAACTTATTTCGTAGGCCTTTCAACCTACAGGTTTAAACAATCTCTTATTTTTACCTCCCGGGCACACTTAACACCTCACATGAACATAGTATGCATGCATCAATTTCCATATGACACAAATGATAATCTCCCTCGGAAACTATCCACGCGCCCATACACGTCGATAATCCGTTGGATTCCATCATTCTAGTCCTAATGACATTGAAGGCTAGTACTTAAAGGGAGAGTATTGGAAAAACGGATTAGAGAAATAGAGACCTTGATGATAGGACTATTGTATTAGAAGTAGAGATTTTCATTCAAATTCATGTAAAAGACCAGATTTGTAATTTTTACTTAATTATTTATTAGAACTATTGAATTTACTTCCGATTATGTTCTAAATATTTGTCACACCCCATAATCAGTAGCCCTAATCCCTAGGTGGGATGCATTGATCCCAAGGTGCAACCTTCGGGTTCCATTGCTGAAACGCGGATTGCCATATCAAATCACAAGTATAAAAGCAAAATGCATTACTTTTATTATATTATTCAGAATGCGGAAGTCAAGACACAAATAAGGTTACATATGCCCTTGTGACTTTAGAAGAGTCACCAGTACAATATTAAAATTACAATAATTACAACCAAACGCTACAATACAATAAACAATCTATGTACTTCATCATCACTAACTAGGAATGAATTGCTATCTCGTAGTGGATCAGTATCCAGTCATCATTGGTACCCACTATCAAAACCTGCAACATGATAAATCGCGTGAGCTTGGTGCCCAGTAAGACCATATTTTTCATCCATATTCATAAGATATAGTAAAGCATTTAAAACGAATCGATCAAAGACGATATTAAGAGATAAACCAGACTCGAATCAATGATGAATTACCAGATGATAATGATATGCAACATGATAGGGTGACATGCCGATGCTCTAAATGAGATGCTCAAACAAGGAATGCAAGTATGATATAAGATGATGAACTAAGCTTATGTAACTAGTTAAGTGCCACTCAAACTTCTAATTCAAGACAATTAACAAATTTCGGGCATAGGCCACTAGGAACAACCGAATGTCCCCTCCTCTTTTCAGGAGCTACCCATGGTGAGGGATACCATATTGCTATTTAGGAATTCTAACCACTATGCTAATCTAGAGTGTCTAACACTCAAGGAATTTCACTCACTATATTCTTCACCTCCCGGGCACACTTAACAATTACATACGTCTAGTATGATATGCATTATTAACTAAGAAACAAATGGTAGTCATCAACGGAAACTATTTATGCGTCCATAAACGCGGATAATCCGATTAAATGCCATCATAAGATTCCTAGGTGTTTCAGTGCTATACAATCAATCCACAATTCTAGTTATCAAGTACAGATTATGCCAATGTCAATATGATCAAGTCTAAGGGTAAGTGATGGTTACAATTCTCATGGAACCTCAAGTTGATGACTAGGATCAACCTTGAGACCGGAAACCAATACCAATACAAACAATACAAATCCACATCACTTCCCAACCCACTGATTCTAGTTACCAAAGGCCTATGAGTGCAAGGTAACTAACCAGGTTGTACTAATATCAATATATACTCAAAATCAAGGTGAATGATGGGTATCAACAATCTTGGAACTCCAAGATGATGTCCACAATCTATCTTGAGTCCTATAGGTCAATTACTATGTCAATGGTACGGGTCCACATAATTTCTACACTAAAAGTGTAACCTGTGTCAAACTGGGTGTTCCATCGGTACCCTCATTGGTGTACCGAAGGGTGCCAAAGGGCACAATTTACCTATAAACAAGGCTCTGTCGGTACCCTCATCGGTGTACCAATGGGTACCGACAGTCTACAAGTCTGCAGGTTCACTCGGTTAGCCTCACCAGTGTGCCGGTGGCCACCGATATCCCTTCTAGCCACATTCATCAATCTAATCTATGAGTTAGACATACCCTAAGGTTCAAGGGTGTTTCACACAAGTAGGGTTGGAACCATCCTTCCACTATTGACTCAAATAGACTAACTCTTAACTCAAGGTGGATTCTAACTTCAATTAACACAAGGTGGTTCCCAAAGTGGTTAAATGTAATAACCCAACTCGTATAGGGGAGTTTAGTGTAATTAGTTAAAAGGTGGAAGTGTAATTAGTTAGAAAATAGGGACTAATTTGAAATTTTTAGTAATAGCTAATTAGTTGACTTTGACCAATTGTGATTGGTGAGAGCACAATAGATTATCTAGAGTGCATTACACATAATCATAATCTCAAAGTTAAACCGATGGCTGGGATTTCGCAGGAATAATTAAACTAAATTAAGGGTCAAGATTAAAAGACAAAGGACTTAACTTAGATAAGGATTAAAAGAACAAGGAACCTAATCTAATTAGGATAAGAAAGATAAGATCCTAATCTATATAGGATAATAGGTGAGCTACAGATTGAGTTGGACTAGAATCAGTAATTTCCAATCAATGGTGTAGATTAACTTAATAAAATCTAAGGGCTGGGATTAGAAACATAATCCTAAACTAACTTTAACTCTAGAAAAACTAGGAGACAAGATTAACATCTATATAAACACTGGTTTGGTCGTCCAAACTATTAAACTTAAATCTGGGTTGATAACTGGAGCTAAGGTTGAGGAAGAAACAGTTCAAACGTGAACTGGGTTGAAGAAGAGGAAGATCCAGCGTGTTAAGAAAGGTAAGTAAATTCAATTAAGTTATATTTTTGATTTGAATTAGGTGATATGCCATATTCAAGGAATATGACATAGCACAATCAATTCAAATTCAAGAACAACTACTCTTTAGAAACTATAAGATTTCTAAAACGATTTCATCCCAAGCAAAGTAAGATGTGATGTTGATTGTTTGTTTGATTTGGTTAGGTTCGGAATTTGTTTTAGAGATGAGTCTCTGTTTAAAAACATCATATTCTATAAATTTCGTGCAATTTTACACTTTCTAGGCCAATCGGTAGACTGCCGGCGTGCCGGCTAGGCTGCCGGTTCACCTAGGTGGAATTAGGTGGCATTTGGTAGACCAACTGGCATGTCGGTAGTCTGCCGGACACCACTATTATCAATTTTAGGTTTTGTTTAGGCTACCGGTGGCCAATCGACTTGCCGGTTAGCCTACCAGTGGTAGTCCCTGTGAAATTTGTGAAAAATTAGTCTATGTCTAGGCTGCTGGTGGCCAACTGGTGTGCCGGTTAGCCTACCAGACAGCTTTAGACCCTGAACCTAGTTTAAATTGGCTCCTACCTAGGCTGCCGGTAGACCAACTGACGTGCCGGTTAGCTTGCCGGTCAGCCCATAATGGCTTATTTGATGGAATTCATGTGATATACTTAATGTTTGATAGTAGATGATTGATTGTATGATAATTATAATTATTCCATGACATTAATTAAAGGTTAATTGAATTGTTTTATAATTAATTATGTTTAATCATACATCATGTCGTGCCCCAAATCCGAGATATAGGATCTCGAGGATTCAAAACAGACCTTCGGATCCATCACACGGATACGTGTAACCATTCATACAACCAACCCAATCCTGATTGAATCAGAGTCAAAACAATAATTGAAAAGCGGAAGTCTCAATTAATTAAAACCAAACCATAGCCCACTTAATAGTATATTGAGCTAACAACCCACAATAAAGTAATCTTAAATCTTATTGCAACTTTTGCCCACATGGGGTCAAATCAAAATAATAAAAAAACTAAAGCAGTCAATAGTCTCTATGATAAAAATATCTCAATCCAATCTTTTCTCCAGTAGCCAGCCAGGTCAGATAATCCGATCACCTATAGAGATAAGGATCAGCCGAAGCCTAGTAGAAAAATCCAACGAGATTACAATATCTACTTTTTTGCATGCATAATAATACAGTTAATTCATGCATTTCAACCATCACATAATAACACAGTAAAATGTATGTTACACGTCCTCATACAATATCTCACATATTAGTATGCATATTACAATATCATATGAAATCACAATTCACATGGATACCACGCAAGATCATATTATAACAAGTCAATGATTCACCATTTCCATAGTCCCACTATGTTAATACGACCTACATGATCCTATCAAGTTCAACCAGATTCCACATGGATTTACCATGTTCCTGTAGTGACCCTAACCCAGATTTAATAGTTAATTAATAATTAAGTGATGTATTGTAATTGAATTGTGGAATTGGGG
>JAUPMG010000006.1:1514480-1529122 GCA_031762675.1 Pachysandra terminalis | reverse complement strand
AGTTCTATAATTGGAAAAATGGAATTAAAAGTTAAATGTTCTTTTGTTCGATGTCAAGCAATAGCCCAATAAATATGCACATATATGCTTGTCAAATAAAGTATGTACCTAATAATATCTGGAATAATTGGAACTTAGATCTGTGGTACTTGATCTGCGTTGCTTTGATCTGATTGGAGATGTTAAAGCCCTAGTGCTGAAATTGCACTTTTATTCTATCTATGTTCTCAAAAATCAAATGGCTTCATGCTAAATATTGGTGCAAAGTATTAGAACTGAAAGAGTAAATATGCTTAAAATGGTGGCTTCATGCTATATATTGGTGCAAAGTATTAGAACTGAGAGTAAATATGTTTAAAATGGTCTGTGTTAGCATTGCTAGCCAAAGTATGTACATTTATTCAGTGTATCATGCTTGATATTAAAGTACATAGTGCTAGGAATTGAGGACTAAATGTGTTTAAACTGGTCTGCGTTACGATACATAGCAAAAATATATATGTTTGTACACATGTCGACCTTTGCTTGTATGAAAATTTATATTGCCATATGTGGTGATTTAATCTTTATGTTTTATATCATGTTTCTGTGTCTACTTTTGCAGGCGAAATCATTATCAGATCCTTTTGCATATGACACTTATATAGAGCAGAGGAAACAGGAGAAAATAGAAACTGAACGTGCCTCTAGAATTACAGTAAGTTAGTAATAACCACAATTGCATTGATTCTTCTATCTATAGTGGCTGTATTAGACTGCGTTTACTTTCTTTTGTTGGAAGTTTCTTGATGCCCAAGCTCGGGTGCTAATTTACTCATTACCAATGCATTTCTTTCAACACATCTGCATGTTCGTAGAGAGCATGATAGTTTACCCTTCGACCTGTATGTTCTTGTGAATCTAAATTAGAAGGCCACTGAGATGCATCTTTCAACACATGTACATGTTGGTACAGGGCATAGTATTCTGTCTATATAGCTGGATATCCTTGTGGATCTAAATTAAATGGCCACCGGTATTAGCTACCTCTTTACCTGTAAAGATTTTGATATCAGAATTCTAGAACACATACTTTATTTCTTTTTTTTCAAACCATATACTGAATTTTGTAGGTTATTTTGATGAACATGATCCTTGTTCTCAACTGAGTTTTGGTCAGATTTTAGTTGGACATGTATTGTTAACATCCGTTGGTTGATGGAATGCTGATCGAAACAAGGCTGAATATGATATTTGAGCTCTCTTAAGTCTACCTAGGAAATTGTTTTCCTTTATGAAGAATCAATTTTGTATTAAAATATATTGAACGTGCAACCATAACAGAGGTTCACTGTGGCGTCCTTGGATTCAAAATAGAGATATTTGATTTCTTATACTCAGAGGTGGAGCCAGGAAAGTTTTCCTTGGGGTCCAAAGTCTAAGAAGCAAATAATAAACGACACTTTTAATAACAATATAAAATTTATATAATTTTAAGTGAATAAAGATTATGTAGTATTTCAACAAAAAAATTGAAAGACATATGAGTTCCCTCTTTGATTTAATATCAGCTACTCCAAAGACATATCTAAAGTAACGATTCACAATTCATGTAAAGGTTATAGTATAATAATGAAATATCATGTATAATCAAACCATAAAACTAATTCTTAAACTAATGAAAGTGTTAGACACAATCTTATTTTTGAGAATTTATCTCATGAATTAGGAATGTAACATATCAAGTAACACTACAAAACTTAATAATATTGTGAAATGCAGTAAAAGGAAGGTACCGGTTGCAAAGCCGGATAAGCCGTTCTGGACCGGTTCGCAATGGTACCGTCCGACCCGAAATCAAAATCGATTCAAAAAAAAAAATTAAAACAATGGTCTGGACTGATCGGTTCGTACCGGACGATATAGCCTGGTCCAATGGATGGACCGGGCAATCCGTTCTGTTTAAAAAGAGAAAGAAACCAAAAAGAAAATAAAAATCACATGGACCTTTTGGACCATACACCTGTCCGGTCCAAACTACTATACCGTTCGTATCGGATGGTCCAAACCGATTCTGGTCCAGACCAGCCGGTACAAATGCTTTTATCACTTCCCTTTGTATCGTAGCCCAGGGTCGGACCAATAAGGTCCGGTCCCGGTTCATACTAGCTGTTCTAGAACGGATCGGTCCGATCCTTGAAACCTTGGATGAAGATTAAGAACGATTTGGAAAAAGGGAACAAATATAAAAACAAAGACACATATGATTGCACTATTTTTCTTTTTCCTTTTTGGTAACATTATCATTCTATTATAATGATAAAAATTAGAGAACAAAATAAAAATTTAAAACTTAGAAAATAGGTGAAGCATGAGGAATGACAGGGTATAGAAAAAAAAATTTATAAAATAGTGGAGAAAATAAAAAATAAACAAAAAAAGTTATGATGATTAAGAATAATTAGGTAAGGAAAAATAGAAAAACAAAGATGTATATGGTTGCACGTTCTTTTTGTATTTTTTGATTAACTACTATTAATCTATTATGGCGATAAAAAAGAAGAATTACAAAATGAAAAATAAAAAAGCTGAAGAAGGGATAAAGATTGAGAAACAATTAGGTAAAGAAAGAAAAAATAGAAAAAAAATTACAAAAAGGATGAAGGGCTGATATTATTTTTAATTTATCATGGAAAAAAAATAAAACTCTAGCAAAGGCTCTTCTTTCTTTGAAGTCCTAAAGAGTTCTTCACAGTTCACACTTCTCTCGTTTTAGTTGTGTTTTTTCATTAGAAAATAGTAATAATAATAATAAGCTCCTGCACGGCTTCGGTAATAAGAAAAAAGTGTTGCTAGAAAAAAGAGAAAAAAATTCCGAAACACAAGAAATAATATGTAGAGAAACTTGGGGCTACTGGCATATAGAATTCCTTTTGTTGGGTAATTGAACTTTTAATAACTAATAAACAACTTAATTAAATTGGGAGGGTTTGAGTTTTTGGCCTTTAGAACTTTTGAGTCTTTGAATTCAATTGAAACTCCTCTTTTTGATAAGTAGTAATAACTAATCAACTTAAGTTAAAATAGGATTGTATACAAATTTGGTGTGCCACATATTGAATTTTAAAAGAGAAACTTATTTCGGGGGACCATTCATAGTGGGTTTTGGTTGTTGGTTGTGTCCGTGTTGTGGGGGGAGGGGGACTTCAACATCTCCAGATTTTCAGGGTTGTCCATATCCGACTCCCAGTAGCCAATTCAATCTGCAACGCGAACAAAGTTTCCCCGTTTACTTAATGTTGTCCTGTGCTTACCACGTGAATCCCTAATAGGGAATTGGAAACATTGTCACGTGATTAAAGCATGTGTTTTCAGGATACGTGTCTTTCTCCTATATACTGGTTCTATTTGCAACAATTGAAAAGCCTACTTAGTGAATCGTCGTTCATGATGAAACCAGAAAGTTCTGTTGCTGTTGTATAACCTACAATTTCTACTATTGAGGGTACATGGAGAACTTTGTTCCCATGGGAACACCAGATCCCATTCCATATTTAGAAGAACTGGTTCAATGTGCAACATTGCTACAATTGAAGAGTGACTTAATCAGTGCTCATTCATAATCAAACCGGAAAATTCTGTACTGTCACTCGGAAAATTTCATGCATCTCTTCCATTTAACTATAACTGGTTATTTACTGCTTTTATGTTTCATTCTTTTCCTATTCTTATGCTTCTTTTACTTATTTATCTTTTCTCTTTCTATGCAGATTAAGAAGAAACTACCTAAAGTAAACCGTGTTCTTGCAGCCCGTCTTCTTGATAATGAAGATGCTGAAGCTGAAGTGAAGGATGTTGATGTTGCTGATAAGAAGAAAACATCCAAGAAAAATAAAGGACTAAGCACTGAGGTCCTGAATGATGAACGTTTTGCAGCAATGTTCAAAAATAAGGTACAATTAATTGATCATTTGGCAAAGCCACCAAATGCATTGGTTTTGTGTTTATATTTCTACTTTTGCATGTCTATGATATTCAGTTTGACCAATTATATAGAGTCGAAAAGTAATTCCAATGTTAATAACTTAGAACAGTATGTATGAAGTTACTTCTTTACCAAGTCTGCTCTGCTGGTATTCCACTTGAGTGGAAATTAGGTCACACTCGTGCATGGCATAGACGAGGAATATAGCAAACCTTTATGTTTTCTCTTTCGTGACTTTTGCTTAAGTGGACCAAGGTTTTAATTTTGATTTCGCCAGAATTTCTCCTAAATGTGGAAATATCGCCGTGTCGCCAAACTAGGAAATGGAGATATTTCGCGGCATGCCAGCGAAATTTAAAACCTTGAAGTGGACTAATAAGTGCATATGATAGTTCTATGTAGATGTGATTGTAATTATGGAATTAGTGTTTTCTCATGTACATCGTATGTTTTATGGTTTATTATCACATTTCTTCCTCAGCCTTGTAATATGTCATTTTTCTGTTTATTTCTCTTCAGGATTTTGAAGTTGATGAGTTCTCGCACGAGTACGTGTCTTTACATCCTATGCCTTCCAAGAAGCAGTCCTCGTTAATTGAGGAACATTTCAAACCAGTTATGGAGGATGAAGAGCAGAGTGCAAGTGATCCTGATGTTTCAGAAGCATTCGAGTTATCAGATCAACTCAACGAGAACAAAAGTATAGTAAAAAAGAAAGCACGGGCTCCAAGGTACATCGCTGAATTCTATAGAATCATTTCGTCTCAGAACTTCAATATGCCCGACATAATTTTTTGAAAAAAATACAATCGATCCAACTTTGTAAATGTTTTGCTCGGAGTTGTCAGACGTGATCTGGAAATGCAAAAATTTGGAGCCCAGGTTGACTGGTGATGAGACACTCCAGATTTAGAAACCTGGTATAACAGCGACAGCGGTTTCACACATGGAAGAAGATGATTTGGCAAACCCCACTTGTCCACATGTACTTCCACTTCACCCCAACTTACATACTAAATATCAGCCCAAAGCACATTTACCGTGTGGCATAAAAGAAAAACCAATCTCTCTCTAGGT
Source organism: Pachysandra terminalis (assembly GCA_031762675.1). NCBI lineage: Eukaryota > Viridiplantae > Streptophyta > Magnoliopsida > Buxales > Buxaceae > Pachysandra > Pachysandra terminalis. The sequence continues at coordinate 1,524,081 of JAUPMG010000006.1, read as the reverse complement.
AGCTGAACCCAGTGAGAGACCAGAAAACCTTTTTGCCTGAAAATCATACTTGTGTAGAGGCTTTGATCTTTCATCAAATGGAAAAGATTCGAGCTTTTGTCTTACTGATTTCTGTTTTACGAAATGCAGAATGTATGAGGTGAAGGACGAGCGGCATGCAGAAGCATTCTGGAACCGTGCATCTCTTGCAAAAGAGGATGCTCTTCCTTTGGGAGAGAGGGTGGAAGCGCTCCAAGATCGGCAAGTTTCTGGTATCCCACGAAACGTGAAGGTGGGACCAGGAGGATCACGAGAGATCTCATTCTTCTCTAGAAGCTCGGCCAAGTACAGAGAGGACGACGATGAAGAACGAGAAGGTAGGAGAGAAAATAAGAGACGAGGAGTCCAATCCTTGGGCCTAAAACAAGATAGATCAGATTTCCAAGGCCGAGGCCGAGGTCGAGGTCGAGGGCGTGGTGGTCGAGGTCAAGGGCGTGGTGGTCGAGGAAAGCACAGAGGACGAGGGCGAAGGTGAGACCAACATTGAGCTAACATGTAAGAACATATCTTCTGAATGCCCTTCGGCTTTCCGGTGCATTGTTCAGTTACCAATGCTGGATAATGAGCAGGAAGCAGAAAGTTAAGGTGTGTTCGTTCAATTTTACTCTTTTATGTTTAATTTAGTCCCTCCAAAATCTTTTTTCCTTGGGGGAGGAAAGCAACATGACCTTGTTACAGTAAACCAAAGTTTCAAATGCATCAGCTGCTCTATGTTTTATTAGACTTGTTTCTCCTGCTATAACCTTGGGTTTGGGCTTGGTTTTGTCTATACTAATGGGTCTTGGTGATGCAGAATTTGTAATAAATAGGAACTTGAATGCCTTTTATTGATAAAACAAGAGTTTATCAATACAAATATATTAATAGAGATATAGTCTATAAAGTGTATAAGATAGCCTAAACTGTTGTGCAGTTGTTTTATTAAGAGTTTTTTTTTTCTTGGATATGACCTGTATATAAGACAGAGGAACAAAGGGAGAGGAGATCGAGATAGGTATGCCAACAAGAATGTACACCACAGAGTAAGAGAATCTTAGTGTTCGAAGGATACAAGTCTCTTATTTTATTTCTCAGTTAGTCAAATTAGTTATCATTGTTTCTCTATTTCACGTATCTACGAGTTACATATTAGAAATTTATATCATTTCATTGTTGTCTCAATTTTTCAATTGATCAATAGTTGGAATTTGAGGGTATGTTCTGCTATTTATAGAGAAAATCATCTAAAATATCTCCTTGACAAGGGCAAGTGTCAATCGAACAAGTGTCAATCGAACGCATGTCTAGAGAGATGATTGGAAATATCCACATGTAACAATCATATCTAATGTTTACGCCTGGTCAACGAGCATAAGTTATTTTTAGAAGTAAATCGTGACGAGTAACTTGATTAATCCAACTTGCTCTGTGATGAATTGCCTTGGGATCCAAGGGGAGAGGGACTTGAGGGGCCTTTCAAGTCCTTCATCAGGTCACAGGTAATTCATTGTGGGTTAGTATCATGGGGTTAGGGGGTGCAGGAGGCGGAGCCCCCACGATATAGTAAAGGTATATTGGGGATTTGGCCTATATAACCCTGATTTATTTTTGACATAATAGAAACTTCTTCTCTCCTATAGACGTCGGTTTTACTTTAATCTTCGCTTGTACTGTGTTTATTATTATTGTTTGATCCAGGGTTGCAATATATGACATATCATAGAGGTTAAGTTAGCCAACTCAATTTAACCCAACCAGAGGGCAAGATAAACCCATCAACTTGACTCGGTCTAATCTCTATTCATGTTGGTTTGAATTGACCCAAGGGTATTATTAGAACTGAAATAAATTCAGCAAAGGTTAAAAGTTAAAAAAAAAAATTCAAGCCGTATAAATATCTGTAGTCTCATTTCTTCATACCACTTATTTTTTTATCCATATTATCCCAATTTTTCTTATTATTTAATCATTTCTTATTATTATTATTTACATTATCCCATTCATATTATTCTTTGAAAGAATAAAGTTCTTTCTCAACTTATTCTTCTTAGAATCGAAACTCAAGACTAACATACTTCCATATCTTAAGTTATTTGTAAGGGTTTATAAGGTGAATAATTTATTTATTTTTATAAATAGAAAAAAGAAGAAGATTGAAATTATTCTCAAGACGAGTGTGGATCCTATGCGAGTGGTAGTTCAGTGTGAGTGAGTGAGGGCGGCACTTTATTGACCCATGTCACCTAAATTCATGTGAACAAGTAAAAAAAATATTTAATTAATTTTTTTTCTTTCATTCACATGTGCGGGTGGGTGGCCTAGATGTGGCAATGGGTCGGGTCGTACCGGGTTGAGTCAGATTTGATCCGTTTACCAACAAGTCAGAAAAACCTCAACCAGCCCATAAACGGGTTGAACTTGGCAACTCATTTAAAATTTAAATAATTAATTAATTATTTTATTTTTTATTATTATATTATTATATTATTATTTTAAATTTTAAATTAATATAATAATAATAAACGGGTTTGGCGGTCAGGTTCGACCCGTTAGTACAACCGAACCCAACCCATTTAATAAACGGGTCGATCCTAACCTGTTTAGTCGGATTGGGTTGGGTTTTGTCAACTCTAAGGTGGCTAATGGTGCTGCCCGCACCTGATCCATTGCCTCTCAAGACTCCATACTCACATTCATTATCCTAATTTTGTTAACTTATTAATTTTAGCTTATTCTGACATACTAACTTTAACTTACTAACAATATTAACATTTAAAAAAAAAAAAAACCTTTTCTCACTTATTAGCTTTATCTTACTAATTATTTTTTAATAACTTTTTTGAAAGTATCTTTACTAATTAATTTGATATTTTAGTATAAATTTATTATACACATACGCAATTGAAATTAATATTAATTTAAGTAAAAAATTAATACTAATTTAAGTGTGCATTTGGCACATCGGTTTAGAAATTGCCGGCTCTAACCCGTGATAGAATCCGATATCTCAATTGGCTCAAATCTAAAAGATTCGGTTTCGGTCTTTATGTGTTTTTTTTTTTCTCCTCATTCCTTATTTTTTGGGAAGAACCGAAGAGCTGTATTAATATATCTGCTTCAGCCTCCTCCAAAGCTATTTATCTCCAACCACTTTGAATTTTGGTGCTTCAATACCAGTTTTGTCGGGGTTTAAATCGATTTTCTCTCCTTGGTTCTACTTTTGCAACTCTTTTTATCTGAGATTTCCAGAGGTTTTCTTACTTTCATTTCACTGTAACTTAATTGTTTTTATTTTATTTTTGTGTGTGTAGTTTCTATTGTTTTCTCTTAAGTTCTTCTTGGTAGTTTTTTGCTACTGCAAAGAATGGCTCTAATGGTGGGGTTTTTGTGCAACTGAGAGATTTCGGAAAGTTGGGTTTCTGTTTTGATGATGGGAACTGCTTCTGCTCAGTGCCCATTTGGAATTTCATCTCATTCTCATGGAGACTTGGAGAGTTTTTCCTCCAAATTGGAATTCTCAAGGTTTTGTTACCCTTCAAGAGTGAAATCGTTGAGAATAAACTTGTACCCAAGTTCTGGTTTCACCAATCCTTCCATGGTATGCCAAATTTCCAGCTTTTTTTTATCATAATTTTCAATCTTGAATTATGTTGACATTGAAGGAAAATCTATGATTTGCTCATTCTTATAGAAGTACTCTTACATTTGTGATTCTTTGATTTCAATTCCTTATTTGTTTATGCTTATCACATTCTTTGTTTGTAGTAGAGTGCTTCTTCTAGTTTAAAGATTATTGAATTACTTGTATTTTATACGTGTATAGAAATTGTTTTATTTTTTTTTTTCCAGATCAATTTGGTTAAATTAGTTCTCTTGCTTAAAAACCTACTTGGTTTGTGATAAGGCAACTTTTAATTTTCTAATAGGATTTTGAATACTAGATCCATTTTTCAAAGTGGGGAGTGCTTGGATACCATATTGAGTTATGCATTGGTTTCCTTGTATGTGTGGACTATCTGAACCGCTTTTCCAGTTTATAAACAAGTTAAAAGATCTGTCTAAAACAGTTCAATAGAGATGAATCTTACATAGAACTGTGTGGTTCTTTCTCCCAAGTGTGAGAGAAAAACAATGTATAATATGTTATGAGTATGGTGGTAGTCTAGTTCAATGTACTTTGTTCTTCCATACAATACCAAATTGATCTTGTCCGGTGCACTGATGTTGTAACTGAAAAGAGTAGAAGGCCGAGGAAGGCAAACCTGATGTCACGTGGAATGAATGCTATCTATGCTTGATCTGCATGAGTTGTTGCCATTATCCAATACTCAGCCTTTGCTTTGGACCAAGCTTCAGTCAATTGTTTCTTACACCTGAGCATAACTTGGACCACAAGAATGTATAGTAATTGGTTGTGCATCTAATAATGGGACACTCAGCCCAATTGAGATTTGAAAATGCAAATAGATCAAACGCATTTTTAAGGACAAGTTGGTTGATGGTACCTTGAACAATTGTAATATCCGTTTGACAAACTGATATGACTGATAGATGACACATGAAGAAATTGGAACATAGTTAGCTTCGGTCTAGTCATAATAAAGAGCCCCAACCGGACTTCAAAATTATGTTCAATATGAATATTCCTGCTTACTACTTGGTCCATTTGTCTTGGTAGCCAACAGAGTTGAGATCGTTTTGTAGTCATTTATCTGAAACACCAAGTATACATCACGATCCTATTTCCTTTGGATGTCATAATTTCCAATGTTTGGGGTTCCTCAATACTTAAAAAATGGCGTACTGGCTTAAGACCTGTCCTTGTATTTGGCGTTGCTGTTGAAGCATCTTTTTAAAAAAATACTTCTTTTGGGACTCGATTATTGAAAAGATTGAGAGGAGATTGGGGTCTTTTAAATGGGGTTTTTTCCCAAAGCAGGCAGACTTGTGCTCAGTGCGTTCTCAAACCTGCCACAATATTGTATTTCTTTTTTTAGATTCCTGTTTTGCTGCCACACTGATTGCGAAAGCTTCAAAGAGATTTCTTGCAGGTGGCAAGGATGGTGAGTTTAATGTCACTTAGTAAAATGGGAATAGGTTTGTAAACCTAAGCCATGTGGAGGGCTTGGCATTGAACACCTGGTTTCTTTCAACAAGGTTCAATGCAAGTGGCTTTGGAGGTTTTGGGAGAAATGAGCTGTCTTTAGAGATGGGCCATCTGTGCTAAATATGGGAGTAGGAACAATGATTGTCTCAACTCTTAATGAAGGGGTTCTAACAGTGTTTGTGTCTATAGGACTATTGACAAAAAAAACTAGTTTGTGATTATTTTAACAGGGATAGTAATCAGGTGCTGTGTCATCCTACTTTTAGATGTGATCTAAAAGATTGGGAGGCAGGTTCTTTAGGCAATCTCCTTGGCCCTTTTTACTGTTCTCTACACTGTATTGGCGGGAAGGACAGAAACAATGGAAGTAGAAAACAAATGTTTGTTTTACGGTCTGATCTTTCTTCCTTGTGCCAACCCCATAGAGTTTGTTGTTAGCCTTATTTGGAGGTCTCTGGTTCTTTCTAAGATAGCATTCTTAATGTGGACAGCTTTTGTGAAGGAAATCTTGACTTTGGATAATTTAGTTCCAAGAAACTGGTATGTTCCAGATAAATGTATTCTTTCTAATTCAAAGGTCGAGGCAATCTTCTTCGTCGTTGTCATTTCACTTCATGTGCAACATAGTATCAAACTCGGGGTTCGATCAGGGATCATTCCCGGCCGATCTATGGCTGATCCCAAACCAATAATCAAAAGGTAAAACAAAATCCTTGTTGATCCATGGCCTCTCCTATATGGATCAGACAATTCAAACAATACAAGGCTGATTCAATGTTTTTTAAACATTTCCTGTATCATACTGGGATCGGAGCTCGGTATTTACTGGTTTCGATACGGCTTAGACAATCCGTATTGGGATCAGTCCCAGACTAATCCATGGTGTACAACGTATTTGGGGAATCTTCATTAGCAGATTTGGGGTAGCCTGTTCTGTGCCGATTATCAAAAAGATTTGGAAAGCATGTTGATGATGAGAGACATTTCAAGAGAAGCTCATTCTTCCACACCGTCGGATGGGTTTTCTTCCTCCTATCCTTCAAGTGATTGCTTTCTTGTGTTCTTGATTCTCAAAATTAATGTCATGCAAAAGATCAACGCTTCTGATCCAGGGAATTATTTGATTTCCACATTTAGTAATTTGTTGATGCTGGCTTCATAGACACCACATATGACATATGGGTGATGATGAGAATGCTTTGAACTGGGCTTGATGACGACACCATTGAGGAAACCACTCAGACAACAAAGATGACCAGGAGTATTCCATGTTAGAAGATGAAGCTTATGGAGAAGTGTTTACCTGTTTGGTTCTTATGCGTGAGAGGTGAATAATAAATAGATGGTGTAAAGACAAACAAGAGTATTCCATTTAGAGTGTGGCGAACAGTTTATATATAGGAACAGGAGTATTCCACATTGCAACAGAAATTAAGGTTCCAATTAATAGGAAACGAAAAAAGAATGAACACCATGACATGTCTAAAAGGGAGAGGGGAAAACCAAAAGGATTTGGGTGGAGTTGGTTAGAAATGATTTGAATTCTTATAATCTGATTGAAAATATAAATATGATCTTTGACAGATTGGGATTGCGGAACAGGTTTTTGGTTGCCGACCCCAACTAGTTGTGATAAGGCATTTTGTTGTTGTTGTTGTTGTTGTTATTGTTGCTGCAATTCATCCTACAGCTTATTACGAATACACATTCTCATGTTATTAGCCCTTTATATGTGCACTTGGCACACTTGCATGAAGTCGGGATAGCATTAAATTTGCTTGGCCAAATGATCAAGCAAATTGGTCGTACGTATCAGATAGTTGTTGTTTCTTAGAGACAAGTATGATTAGATTTATCTTGATGCAGGTATATACTGGCCGAGTTAGTGCTCTACCTAATGTTGGTGATTGCTCCTGGGAGAAGATCCCGACACCCATACTTGACATGGTTGAAAACCCAATTTACTTGAATAACTTGTCTCACAAGGTTAAAGTCATGCCTATTCTGACATCTTTGTAAGTGTATGTTATTGTAGATTCACAATATTATAGTCACTGAAGATTGTAATAGTGCAGGAACTGAAACAATTAGCTGAAGAACTCCGATTAGAGTTATCTTTTATAATGTCAAAAACTCGAAGATCCCTGAAAGCTAGTCTGTCAGTGGTGGAACTGACGGTCGCAATACACCACGTTTTCCATGCTCCAATGGACAAGATTCTTTGGGATGCAGGTGAACAGGTAGGATTTTACCTATAACTTTCATAGTTTGAATGGCTTAGCTATCATTCTTGTAGAGAAATAAAAGAAAGAAAAAGACAATGTTATAATCTTGGACCACAGTTTCCCTTCATATGTTACACATGTTCATTGAGTCAGGGCGTCCAATCAATGGTCATGTCTTCTAGTGCATGTGGCTCGAAATCAATTCAGTTGAATAGGCAATGTTTATTGTTACAAAGAAAAAGAAAAATTAAAAAAGAAAACAAAAACAAAATGAAGTTTTAATTGGAGAATAGCTGTTTACAGACAAATTTAATTAACAATTATATTAATTCCCTCTATTACAATCGAACAGAGTTACGCCCATAAGATTATCACGGGAAGGCGATCCTTCATGCATACACTGAGGCAAAAGAATGGCCTTTCAGCTTGTACATCCCGATCTGAGAGTGAATACGATCCATTTGGTGCAGGGCATGGGTGCAATAGTGTCTCTGCTGGACTTGGTAATGTTTCCTTCTCATTTCCTTTTTCGTCTTTTCTGGTGAAAGAATTGCCAAGATGTTTTCATCTTATGTAAAAGCAAATCATAAAATAAATTATGATTTTTTTTTACTGATAAAAAATGCCATAATTTTGTTGTTCTCGGTTCAATGTTACAAACTACTTAATTTTGTTGTTCTATATATATTTAGCTACATTTTTAAAGTTGGGTAGTAAATATTAGTTCATATAAACACAGACTTAAATAAAATATTAATTGTATGGAGTTGGCTCAGCTGTTGTGGTTTATCTCAATCTTTGACTATTGACTCCTGCTTAAAATTTACTATAAGCCACTCAACTTTTTTTCTACTCATCAAATTTTAGAGGTTAAGAAATAGATTATCAAAGGTATTCGGTTTTCTTCATTTCAGGCATGGCTGTAGCACGGGACATTAAAGGAAAGCGAGACCGTGTAGTTACAGTGATAAGCAATGGGACCACAATGGCAGGTCAGATCTATGAGGCTATGAGCAACGCAGGTTATCTGGACTCAGATATGATAGTTATTTTAAATGACAGCCGGCACTCCTTACACCCTAAGCTAGAGGAGGGCCCCAAGACTGCAATTAGTGCTCTATCTAGTACTTTAAGCAAGATCCAGTCCAGTAAATCCTTCCGTAGATTTAGAGAAGCTGCTAAGGTATGCTCTCCATTGTTATCTATTTAAGCTACCTTATTTGTAGGGCGTGTCTTCCATGATATACATGTGTAATAGTGTGGGTCTATGTTGTAAACATGGTGTGCACGCTTGTAACATCGAGATCCTTTGATCAATGGACTCCATTTGGGTGGGACATAGGTTGAATACTGATTGGACTGAAGGCAGCATACCTGTAAATCAATGAACTATGTGTAATTTAGTCAATCTACACTACAATAGCCCAAGAGTTTGTAAATGTTTTCAAGCACTAAGGTTTAGGTCAGGGGTTTTACTCCACTAAAGCGTGAGGCATATGCACTAAGGCATGAAGCTTAAGCCTCATAAACATGTATTATATAAGGGAAGAAGACACGAAATCAAATTTTATCTTGAAAAAAAAGCTTAGATTAGAAGGAAAAAATCATGGAAGTTTCAAGACTACAACTGTCAAAGGAAGTTTCCAAACTTACAAAGTATGTGTTCATGTAGTATTCTCAATCATATGGGAAAAATAGAATGAATTCAATTGAGAGAAGAAATTGTGGGAGTTAAAGTTTTACTTTTTTGTTCAAGTTCATATGTAGCAACAAAAATTTTCCACTGGTTTATTGCATATTTTGAGACCCTAATTTTACTTGATGCATGAGGTACAAGCCTCAAAACATAAGTCGAGCTTCAAGGCTTGAGGCCTGAACCTCATATGGGCCTTACATTTGGAGGCATGTGTATGGTATCATGAGATTTGTGTTTCCACAGCTAAGCCTCAAGTTGTCTCTGTTGAGCCTCTACTTGAGGCGAGACTTGACTCTTGAAGCATAAGCCACCCCTTTTAAAACATTAATTTATGTTCTCTTATATTTCGCACTTTTCGTAATCTTTTTTTTTTTTTTTTTGTGGTGATCCCATCTTGTAATATTTGTTTTCTTACTACGGGTGCTTCCTTTTCTAGGGCGTTACAAAGAGAATCGGTAAGGGTATGCATGAATTGGCGGCTAAAGTTGATGAGTATGCCCGTGGGTTGATAGGTCCGCTAGGATCAACCCTCTTTGAAGAGCTTGGGTTGTATTA
>JAUPMG010000006.1:1498885-1510726 GCA_031762675.1 Pachysandra terminalis | reverse complement strand
ATATATATAGATAGAGAGAGAGAGAGAGAGAGCCATATACTTATACGGAGCATTACAAATCAAACAAGAGTCAGACAAGTGAATGTGCCAAGTGGAATATCCCTCTCGTTAGCTCTGAATTGGCAAAGGGAAACGACTCTCTCTACATCTAAGCATGCCGTTGGTTTTTCTCAGATTTTTCAGTGACGTGAAAAACAATGCAAAACCTTGCCATTGAATTGCCTTTTGTCTTTCTTAGGCCTCTTTCCAACTTAAAGGACGGGTATTCACGTAGTTTGTTCCAAATAAAAGGGCATTTTTCTGATGCAACTCTTATTAATTTGCTCTGTCCCCTCTCCTTCTTGTGGTCTTTCTCGTTCTCTCTCGCTCTCTATTTTGTGGAGGAAAGCGAAGCAAGCGACGGAGGAGAAATGGCTCTGAAACTGAATCTCATCCCCTTCCAATCTCCAAAATCCCCGTCTTTTCGTTTCCCTCCAGGGGCAAATAGATCTCCGAAATTTGTCATATCTTCCATCCTCAGCTCCAGCTCCAAGTGAGTCCATTTCTTGATTTCACTTCAGGCATGAGCTGCAGATTCTTGCTTTGTGTTTCTTAGATGAATGAATGGATCTCATTTTGCTCATCACGGTATTAGTATTTCTTGATCTGGGGTGTCTGTTTTTCATTCTAATTTTGATGAATAATGGGTAATATTTTGTGGGGTTTCTGTGATCATATCGGTTTTATTTTTGAAATGCTGTTATATGATGTGGGTCTTTGTTTTTCAGTTTGAATTCGTGAAAAAATTGGTTGAACTTTTGTTTTTGAAGTGCAGTTGATTTCGATCGATTTCTAAAATATTTTAATTTTAATTTTTTTGATAAATTAATTTATTTGATTGATGCGTTTTTGTTAATATTTTTTGTATTGTTTTTTAAATTTTTTGGTATGAAGAAGAGATGATGCCTGCACGTTCTATTTTTCATTTAATTTATAAATTCGTGGAACAATTGATCTGGTGTTTCTCTGTGTTTTGGTTCTTCAACGATTAGTGTATGTGGGTTTCTTGTTATTTTAATAGGAAATGATCCATGCATATTCTTGTGTTTGTTTTTGTTCTATTTTCCTTTCTTTCCTATTGAAATTCATGAGTGAATCGGTCTGGTTTCTGTGTTTTTGGTTCATGAACGTTTCTAATGATCTTTAGTTGTTTCTGATTATGGGATATTTTCTGCATTTATGATTTTTCTTTAAATTTTTATTGGAATTATGTGCCATGATTTGTTTTGGCTGTGATTTCTGTTATTTGCTTGCCCTCTTTCTCGTCGTTAATTAAGGAGGTTGTTCTCTTCTTCCTCCCTCTTTTTCCCTCTTTTTAATTTTTTATTTCCTGTCTTTGTTTTAACTCAAAATGGGTCAGTTTGATTAGCTGCTCCTTTGTGGACGTGTTCTTTTCTGTTTGTCTTTTTTCTGTTGGGTGGGGATTGCAGGATGTTAAGGATCTTGGAGGATCATTTCTGGATTTGTTATTTTAATCATTTTTTTTTTAATTTGTTGAGAAACAGATTTGAATTTGTGGGTTGTTAGTTCTGAACCAACTTGTTTAAATTGACTTTTTTTTTTCTTATTTCTTTTTCTAATTATACCCAGTGGATTTAGTTTTTGATTCTATTGGCTTTCCTATCTCCTTCTTGTTGGGAAATTGCATGCAGGCTACTTATATTTGAAAGCTGATTTATGTCTTAGGCTTAATTTTGTTTTTGTTTTTTTTTTCCCTATAAAAGAGAATTGGTTGGAATTACCATATCTTTGTTGGGGGGGGTATTGTTGTTCTTCTGTATATTTCAATTACCATGTTTTCGTGGGGTTGCACGAGGCATTTTGTACTGTTTCTCATCTTTCTGCTTTGTTTATTCTTTTTCTCATCTTTCTGCTTTGAGCTGTAATTTACTAATAAAATTTTGCTTCTGTTGACCTTTCGAGTTTTTTGTTTTTCTCTTAAATTGATTCGTTGTATTAGCTGTTTCTTTATGTGATTTTATTGGTGTCTTCTTTTCTTTTTCCCTTTCTTTTATCTACTTTGGCAATATCTTATTGAATCTATTCTACAAGGAGAATGCTTGATTGTCTGAATGAAGAAACCTGATTTTTTAAATTTATGTTATTTGATTTTTATTATGGTAGTTTGTGCAACAACCTATTGATTTTCTTCTTTCCTTTTGTACTTACATTTAATTTTTCCAGAATTTGGTAGCTGAATGTTGACTTCTTCTAACTTGTGGTGTTCAATCATGTTTTTCTTATTCTTTCTCCCATCTCCATGTCTTTGGTATATATCAGTCAAGCAGTCAGCTACTGTGATATGGCCTTGTTAACTTTTTTCTTTGGTACCCATATTTAGTAATAGCTCTATTTTCTATATTGCTTGTTCCATTGAGTTTGTTTCCTTCCATGGTGAGATGTTTAAAATGCTTGTTTCTCATGAATTTTTTTTATAATATTGGCCATTGATATATTTAGGTGCTCAGCATATCATGTAGGTGTTAAGGGTTTTGAGATCTGTCTCTTCAGTTTTTTTTTTTTTTTTTTTTTTTTTAAATAATATTTTTAAGAATAAGATGAAAGAATTATTGATTGAGAAAAGGGAAGGGGAAAAGGCCCTTGAAGAGGAAACTTTCTTGTAGAAATCAAAGCTATGCATTTGGATTTCACAATTGAGCCATCAATTCTTTGAACTTTCAGTCTCCAATCAATTGGCTAAAATTGAGGTTTGAGATTGTTATCTGGCCGACTGTGTACAGTATTATCTCTGTTACTTTCCAGTTAATACATGCTCTATCAATCTAGACTATCTGATTGATGAGCTACTTTTATATGAACCGCATCGATATCAGTAAGTCATCCTAACTATTTGATTACTTGCCACAAGTTATCATAAGCATTTGATTGTCACTTGACTTTGAAAAGTTGTTTGAAATATGCACAATGGTATTTGAAAGAGATTCTTGAGATAGTGGGTACCATATCAGCTCATTGATTGCTACAGTTGTGAGGATATGAACCATCAAAGAGGTTGGTCATCTATTAAATGCCATTTATAGTGGGTATCATCTCATTAAAATGCTACAGTTTTCATCATTGTAACTTAGGTGACATTTATACCCCTAATGAGAGAAGTGGAAAGAGCTGTCACCTGTCAGACAGTGACCTCAGAATAGCCGGCAATAACATGTCTAGGTTGTCAGTCTGGATACTATAAACCTTTCCAGTTCACCCAGAAGGTTTCCTACATGATGAATCTTGGAAGCCTGACGAGCAATATTTCTATAGGAAAGTTGGACATCCTACGCGTAAGCTTGGACATCAGGTGGTCTAGAAAATCAAGGAGCTTGATATGAATATATGTGTATATGATAGCTTTGAAACCCTTGTATGATATTTACCACCAATTTAGTTCATTTAGTGGTGGAGTTAAGATTATTAATGCTCTCATGGTCATAGAAATAGTGTTGTAAAGTAAAGAAATTGTTCTAATCAGATTTATTCTAAATGATATCTGTTTTTATCTTTTTATTAAGAACAAAAATATATTAGAATGAAAATAAAAGTTATGAAAGACATTGCATGAGATAAAAAGAGATTAAAACAAAAACAGGAAACACGATAGTGCAACGTGACAAGAAGGAAGTGCAACACAATATATAGAAAGAAAAGAAAACAATAAAACCACCAAATAATTCATAAAGATTTAAACTCTCATGTACATCACCATTGGGACACCCCTAATTAGTGCCAACCAACTAGGGTTGCAATTTGGGTCGATTCAACCCGAAAACTGACTTTGGTTGGATATCTAAGCATTTGGTTTGGTTTTGGTTTTGGTTTTGGTTCTTCAATTAAAACACAAATTTGATCGGTTTGGTTTTGGATTGATGTCTCGGTTAAACCAAACCTTACTGAAACCCTAACTCTAGTGTATATGCCTCTAACCACACGGAACCAAACCAATTTAAACCAAATTCTAGTCTATATAGGTATGATATATGACAGGATATTTGATATCTATCTATCTATCGATCTCTATATATTATATGTATATAGTGTATTTCTTAAAAATATTGTATTAACCCAACCTAACCTATCCAAACTGAACTGAAATTGCAATTTGGATTGGGTTGGTTTGGGTTTAGGGTTTTCAATTTGGTTTGGTTTTCGGGTTGGGGAGGCCGGTTCTCAATTCAGTTCAGTTCAGTTTTGGGTTAATCATCACTAACCTTGGGTTAGCTTTGGGTTGGTGACAACCTGAATCAAGTTGCATCCCTACACCCAACTCTTGCTTAACCAGTTAGCAAGTTCATTAGGCACTCTCGAGAATAAATTGCTCATCGTTAATAACAGAAAATCTAGCTATATGCTCCAAGCTCCCCAAACACCACTGATTGTTGGCTAGCCAAGAAAAAACGGTGAAAGAGTCCTTCAAACAGAAGGGTGGAAAACTGTGTGATATTGTCAGCCCTATAGGGCACTTGACTCAGCCTTGATGGCATTCCCCTCCTCAATAGGTCCGAAGAACACATGAAGGATGGTGTCTCCCTGGTCTTTGAAGATGCCTTTAATTTCTGATGGCCTTGTATTCTTGAGCAGACACCTATAGAACTTTTCTTGATCTCTCCTTTCCTGGGATGCTTCCACTACGTTTGATGTCTGCCTCAGTGTTGTACAAATATTTGAAGGGATATCTGCCAATATATCCTATATTTTGTATACATGCAACATGGTCCAGAGTCCAGACCATCGAATCAATGGGGCCAGGACTTGCCAATCTTCTGATCATCGACTTGTTTTGATAAGTGGTTTCCTTTTTATTCTTTCTTTTTTCCTTCCCTTTTTCTGGAATGCGCCCTTAATGGGAGATTGATGATCGATGATAAATAAAAGTACCATAATTGTGCTTGTGCACGATATAGATGTGCAGTGATCTGATTTGGCATTTATTTAAGGTCTATTATTTAATCGTTGGATTGATATGTATGCATGCCATGCTTGTAGTGGATGAGCTTCTAGTACATCATATTTTGATACCTGCATTGTGTTACATAAATGCTTATAACTTGAAGGGATTATGATGATTTTGCTAGAAACTTCCAACAGGAATCGCAATGAAATTAACTAGAAATGTAAATCTATATACACACACACACAGGTATTTACATATGCATATATGATTTGCATGTAATTTTGAAGCATCAGAAGGTGGCTACACCTTACAACTCCTATTTTAACTTAGTTGCTAATCTAGAACATCCTTTTAATTTTTAGGGAGGTTGAGAATCTCAAGAAGCCCTTCAGCCTTCCACGGGAGGTACATGTTCAGGTAACCCACTCTATGCCACCCCAAAAGATTGAGATTTTCAAATCCATGGAGGATTGGGCAGAAAAGAACGTCCTGGTACACTTGAAGCCCGTCGAGAAGTGTTGGCAACCACAAGATTTTCTACCGGACCCTGAATCAGAGGGATTCTTTGAGCAAGTTAAGGAACTGCGGGAGCGGGCGAGGGAGATCCCAGATGAGTACTTTGTTGTCTTGGTTGGAGATATGGTCACAGAAGAAGCCCTTCCGACTTATCAAACAATGCTCAATACCCTAGATGGAGTTAGAGATGAAACAGGTGCAAGCCTTACTTCTTGGGCAATATGGACAAGGGCATGGACTGCCGAGGAGAACAGGCATGGGGACCTGCTAAATAAGTACCTCTACCTGTCTGGAAGAGTAGACATGAAGCAAATCGAGAAGACAATCCAGTATCTAATTGGGTCAGGAATGGTAAGATTCTTCCACTTAACTTTATCTGTTTTGTTCTGCTATTCGTCTTTCATGGTAAAAATTTCTAAGGTTTTTATGCCAAGAAACTAACAAAAATTCTACATGACAACAAAACTTGTATTGTAGAGATTCTCAATATAGAATGTTACGAAAAAAAAAAAAATAGTGAACAGCATTGAAACTGCAGTTTTTCGTTGACAAGAAAAACTTTCAACTTTCGAAGTGATAGCTTTTTGGCACAATTCTTCAATATGACAAACTAGACTGTAAGGTGCTCTATCGAGACACGCCTACGTGTACATGTGGTAGACATGCTCAGGCTTGGAACCCAACATCTGATGGGACCCACCTATGAGATTTAGTAGGGTAAAATCGACCTAACGATGGCCCTCAACATCCAAACCAATAGTGTTCAGGAAAAGCATCTTGAACAGAAGTTACAGTACTTTTCTTTGATGGATAAGAGATTCTATTAAATCTGATGGTTATTTACGTCCAGTGAAGTCCGATATTTAGACTTTGGTACTGGTGATCTCCCGGGAAGATGCAATTAAATATGGAAACGTCCATATCTTTTTCTTTTCTGGATTTTCCCTGCCAATGACTGTTACTAGGATTTGTCAATGAAGAAAATATATTGGGAAGAAAATTTACCATTCAAAATCGGAAATGATATTGCATCCTTGGACAGAATACTTATTTCATGCTCCACATTTCGCATGCTGACCACCGACTCATCAATATGCTACTAATCGCATGGTAGGTTATGTCTCGTATTGCCCACGACTCAAACATTAATTCAACTGGAAGGCTTCACTGATCTTATTAGTGGCAGGTCCTGTAGTTACCTATACCTTGTTACCAGTCTAGATAATGTGCCCTTCATCTGATTTATTAGATAGGTTATCTTTTTGTCATGGTAAGGTTTCATTTAAGAGGCATCTTATTAAACTGATTGAACTCAACTATGTATCTTCTTCTGATTCCCCTTATTTAGTTTCACTCTTTGAAGAATCATTTATTGATTGAAATCTTATGTTGCAGACACATTTTTCGTCAATCATCAAGAACCTTTTTTTTTTTTTCCCTCTTTAGAATGCTCAATCTTTCATGATTACTGTTTCTTTTTCTTAATATTTATGTAGGATCCCCGAACAGAGAACAGCCCATACCTTGGCTTTATTTACACCTCATTCCAAGAGAGAGCAACCTTCATTTCTCATGGGAACACTGCCAGGCTTGCCAAGGAGCATGGGGATTTGAAGCTGGCACAGATATGTGGTACCATTGCAGCAGACGAAAAGCGCCATGAGACTGCATACACCAAGATTGTGGAGAAGCTCTTTGAGATCGATCCAGATGGTACCATCTTAGCCTTTGCTGACATGATGAGGAAGAAAATCTCGATGCCAGCTCATCTGATGTACGATGGCCAAGATGACAACTTGTTTGAGCACTTCTCTGCTGTTGCCCAACGGCTGGGGATCTACACGGCCAGGGACTATGCTGATATATTGGAATTTTTGGTGGGTCGATGGAATGTGGAGAAGTTGACTGGTCTTTCTGGTGAAGGGCGAAGGGCTCAGGACTTTGTATGCGGATTAGCTCCAAGGATTAGAAGACTTGAGGAAAGAGCCCAAGGACGGGCCAAGCAAACAGTCACCATTCCTTTCAGCTGGATTTTTAACAGTGAAGTCACGCTGTAAGTGCAGCATGGAAAGAAGGTTAGTTTCTCTTCCCAAGCTCTTCTCACTGAACCATAAAGTGAGAAAACATTTCTTATTGCATGTCCATTTCGTTGCCCCCTTTTGTGTGAGAAGATCTTGTGGGTCAGAGTGATTTCTGTTGAGGTATTGTAGATTCTTTTTATGTGGTTTCGTTGGATCAGTAGGTATAGGGAACGCGTTGGTGTGTTTTTTTGCCTAGAAAGCTTAGTGTTCTATTTTATGTGTTGTGTTAAATAAATAGTGCATCAAGTGTGTGCTTATAATCTCTCTCTCTTGGCTGCAAATCCTCTACAACGGGATGATTACAACCGTCCTTGTAGTGCCAATCAGAGGAAGCCACATGGACGGTACCAGCATGGACAGGGTACCCCATGAATAGGCCACCGGTACCCTGTACCATTGGTACCCCACGTCGCTTCACCAATGGTGTTGCAAAGATGGTTGTAGCCATCCCATCTATGTGAATGTTATATACAATAACAATTATTTTCTTTTGTTTTTAACGTTTTAGAGAAGAGAGGTTTCACTGATTCAAACATCTATTGTTCTTTACTTCACAAAATAACTATGGTTGTTGTTACTTGCTAGAACTTGGAGATGCTACATGCTAGAACTTGAAGATCTGGAGAAAGAAAATTCTCTAGGACAGTTGGAACTTACGATATATTATGGTTTACAACTATCATGCAATGATTGTAATAAAATGATGATATTTCACTTCTATAATATAGTTTGGATTTTGTAAAATATAATATTTATCATTTATGATTATGGATTCTTTAGGATTTAAGTTTGTAAGAGTTTTTTTTAATATTTTTTTTATTATTCTTTTAAAAAAAATTTCAGCCTTTCATATGGATTTGACATTGACCCATAGTGACCCGCCAATCGAAATAGATTGATGTGGTCCAGGCCTTTGGCGGGTCCAATATCTGGTATGGGTCTCAAAACACTGGTTGTCCCATTTCCCCCTTCCTGGTCATAAAAGTTTTGCCATCTATGGAAAGTTAAAATCCCTTTTGTCCCTTTTTGTTCATGCTTGTTTTACAAATTATATGCAAAGTAGGAACTCCATTTCCCGTTATGTTTGTAAAGGGTCTTTTGTAAAAGGATCACCAACGGTGAGATGGCTGATTCGATTTGACGGAAGTCTAAATTGATGATCAACTATACCCGTCTTGTACCCTGTCTTCGAAGGACTAGAGAGAATAAGATCAAATGGCTGTTATCACAAGGTTGGTTAAATCAAATGAAGAGGGATAATGAAGGGGGATAGGGGATCATGTGATACGATTTTGTGAGCACACTTAAGAGTCACGGTTCAGGAGGCTCAAGCATTAATTATTTATCTCGTTTTTTCGAGAGGTAGGTTTCAGGAGGCTCAAGCATTAATTCTTCATCTCTCAAGCATTAATTCTTCATCTCGTTTTTTTCGAGAGGTGCGCTGCTATCTATAGCAAACGTATGAAGGACAACGTTTGTTGAGAAACTGTCATTTAAACATTTGTTCGGGAGTAATTAGTCATGGTTACTTCTATCTCTTATGTGGATCAATCATAAGACGTAACAAAGAATTATACCTATTATCACTACCCAATCGAGACAACAAACGTAATACGTAACACGAAATAAGGTTAGCGAGCCTCATGCTCCTCCTAGCCTTACATCTCTAGATCCCTTGTAGCTAAGACGTGATGCTTTCATTATCACTACCCAATCGAGACAACGAACGTAATACGTAACACGAAATAAGGTTAGTGAGCCTCATGCCCCTCCTAGCCTTACATCTCTAGATCCCTTGTAGCTAAGATGTGATGCTTTCACACCTATGATGTTTGTGATGCTTTCACACCTATGATGCCTCTTCAGGCGTTGGCGCTTACATCTCTAGATCCCTTGTAGCTAAGACGAGATGCTTTCACACCTATGATGTTTGTGATGCTGTCACACCCATGATGCATCTTCAGACGTTGGCGAAGGTTGTGATGCTTTTCACACCTATGGCACCTCGTCAAGCGTTGGCGAAGGCTGTCTAACCTTCTGGTGTCGTCAAGGGCTGTCATTCTCTCTAGGCGAGAATGAAGAGTGAAGAGTAAAGAATGAAGGTTGTTTATCATTCTGGCGCCGTTAAGGGCTGTCTTTCCCCTTAGGAGAGAAGATGAAGGCTGTCTGATGCAGACCAAAAGATAACATAGCAGAAAATTAAGAGAAAACATGACACTTTGATTAACTAGGAACAAGAGAACAATGGGGAATCACTCAACCTAGATTACTTGGGGACTCACTCAACCCAATGAGAGGAATCACTCAACTGTCTAATGGACGAGAACAATGGGGAATCACTCAACCTAGATTACTTGGGGACTCACTCAACCCAATGAGAGGAATTACTTAACTCTCTAATGGAGGCTTCCAGCTCTCAACATTAACGAAGAAAATTCATTGAAATTCATCCCCTTCATTCTCTACACTAGCTAATCTTATACTAATAGAATGGTCAAAGACTTAAGACACAAGAAATCAAACTAACTATGCTTTGTAGCCTACAATCTTCTTGTCTTGGAGAAGACCACCCACTAATGGACCACCACTTCCAATGTGCTTGTCTAGAGAAAGAATCATTTATTAATGAACTGCAACTTCCAATAGGCTTGTCTTGAGAAAGAATTACTTATTAATGAGTTGCATCATCCTCCTCCTCATAAAGAGAACTCGTCCCGAGTCTAGTTGAAATTTTCCTCCAAAATATCTTATCAAGTTGTTGCAACTCTTTCTCACTTACCCAAGCATCTTCACATTCGGGTTTATTTTTCCTTTGAACAAGATATTGTGTATAGGTGCCACGACGAGTAGTTATTGCCCTCATATCAAGAACATCAAGAATTTCATCCGCTTCAGTTGTAGGTTGAACCTCTAAATCATCTGGATTAGGTGGTTGCTGAATTGGATCGCCATACTATGGAGAGAGATCAGCAATGTTGAAAGCAGGATTGATTCCCATTACTTCGGGTAATTCAACCCGATAAGCATTTGGCCCAATCTTTTTGAGAATTCTACATGGTCCCGCCTTCTTATTCTTGAGCTTCATGTCGGCGATGGGCGTCAATGGATTCCTTGTAATGTACATAGGTACTTTGTAGTTTTTCCCGAACCTGCTCATGAACCTCCCTTATGTGACTTACAAACTCTTCTGCCTCCATACTAATTTTCCCAAATTAGGATACAGGTACACGATCTAGGACATGGCTGGGATTCCTTCCACACAATTTCAAAAGGATACTTTTGTGTAGACCTTTTCTTAGAATTGTTGTAGGTGAATTCAGCTTGTGAGATGTTAAAATCCCATTGACGAGGAATGTCACTTACTAAACATCGAAGCAGAATACCCAAAGATCGATTTACGACCTCGGTTTGCCCATTAGTTTGAGGGTGAAAAGTGCTAGAAAACTGAAGCTTAGTTCCCATAAGCTTCCACAGAGTACGTCAAAATTCACTCATAAATCTTGTATCCCGATCTGAAATAATACTCTTTGGTACACCATGTAGTCGAACAATCTCTTTGAAAAAGAGGTTTGCAACATGAGAAGCATATGAAGTGTTCTTGCAAGGAATAAAATGTGACATTTTGGAGAACCGATCAACCACCACAAAGATAGAATCGTACCCATGTTGAGTTCTTGGAAAACCTAATACAAAATCCATGCTAATGTCTTCCCAATGATGATTAGGAATTGGAAGTGGTTGGTAGAGACCATGGTTTTGCTTCACTCCTTTTGATCTTAGGCATGTCATGCATTAGTGAACAAATTTGTACACATCTCCTCCCATCTTTGGCCAATAGTATCTTTCTTGGACCAAAGCTAAAGTCTTGTCTCTTCCAAAGTGACTACTTAATCCTCCACCATGTAATTCAGCAATGATATAAAGTCGTAAGGATCCTTCGGGAAATAAAGTTGATTTCCCTTAAACAAGTAGCCATCGAAAATGATAAAATCTCCATTTCCTCCACTTTGACATTCTTCTATTACCTTTCCAAAGTATGGATATGATATATAATTTTCTCGAAGTCAAAGCCGATCACCTCATAAGATAAGGTGGTAAGCAAATAAAGCTTCCGACTAAGTGCATCCGATACCTTGTTCATTGCACCAGATTTGTGATGAATCACAAATGTGTATTCTTGAAGATAAGAAACCCATTTAGCATGCCTTGACTTGAGTTTCTTTTGAGCATTAATAGAATAAACTCCTTGTGTATAAAATAATGACACTATCATGCCCTGGATCCCGTGACACGATTCCCAATGAGGGA
>JAUPMG010000006.1:1480250-1490506 GCA_031762675.1 Pachysandra terminalis | reverse complement strand
AAACCGAACCGGGTCGATTTAAACCAAGGTCTCAACCCAAAATCAAGTCAGTTTTATTTGATTTTATAATTTTAAAATCAAAATCGAACCCAAAATCTAAAAATCTAACCAATACCAAACCGAAGATGATTTGACATAACATAAATATGGCTTATGGTATAAGGGCAGATATGAAAATTATGATCAAGATTCTTATGATTTTCTTGCTAACCAAACGCACAATTACACGATTTCCCTTAATAGTCGTATAATTTTCTTGCAACATCCAAACACCATCGGGAAAGTTATTTTCACTTTCTTTTCTAGTTCTTTTGCATTCTTTTCTTTCTCAACCGACTTTCCTGCATTTTCTGGTATTCAAACGCAGCCTAGATATTTGTGAGTATTCTACTACCACACATCCACAAAGCTTAAAGAATGGATGGTTATTATTCATTTTAAATCTTGTGCAGCATTTCGACAGACAATCTGGTACTCTTATTTCTCAGTCATTTGATTGTTCATTTC
Source organism: Pachysandra terminalis (assembly GCA_031762675.1). Taxonomy (NCBI): domain Eukaryota; kingdom Viridiplantae; phylum Streptophyta; class Magnoliopsida; order Buxales; family Buxaceae; genus Pachysandra; species Pachysandra terminalis. The sequence goes on along the minus strand of JAUPMG010000006.1, from coordinate 1,489,999 downwards.
CTTTTCTGTTTCCTGCTCAATGTGTGACAAACTCTCTTTGCTTGCACTCTTGCATGTGAGAAGAAACTTATATATTTCTATGTTTTCTCTGCAGCTGTGAGTCTTGTGCGTACCCTCTGAACTTGACTTCTTCGAACCGTGTCACAACAGCTGTAGATTCCAAATACCGCAAATCCATCAAGAAGGGTTTCATCTCCTTTGTTTCCATAGACCTCAGTAGATTTACGCAACTAGGCGAGGTAAATTGTCTCCCTGTATCCTGGGGTTGATAGGGTTTGAAAACAAAGCGCTTATGTCGTAAATGTGGAGTTCTCATTGGCTATGGATATGGAGACTCACCTACTCTCTGTGGCTTTGACTCCCCCACTTCATCTAGCTCAGCTTAGAAGAAGTTTACCATAAAAATCCGAGCTCTACAGCCTTCAAAACACTGCTAGCAAAACCAAAATGGGGGGTCCTTGTACTGATCACCTGACCTCCATTATACAGCTCCCTGACGATTGCCTCGTGGTTATTTTCCAATGGCTTGAAAGCAGCACAGATCGTGATTCCTTTGGCTTGACTTGCCGGCGGTGGCTTAAGATTCAAAACTTTGGCCGTCGATCATTGCAGTTCCAGTGCTCATTTGCCCTAGCCAACCTCTCGTTGTCTTGGATTGGTCACAATGTGAACTCCTTATATCTCTATAGGCTGCTCACCCGTTTCCAGCAGCTCAGCTCATTGTCTCTATCTGGCTGCACAGAGCTACCAGATTCTGGGCTATTGCCGTTGCAATACTTCGGGTCGAATCTGCAAACCCTTTATCTGGACTGCTGTTTTGGAATCACAGATAATGGACTCTCTCTAGTGGTTACTGGCTGTCCCTTTCTAACACGTATTAGTCTTTACAGGTGTTGCATCACTGATGTTGGATTAGAAAGCTTGGCTAAATCTTGCTCTGCTTTGAATGATGTGAATCTTTCATACTGTTCACTCATTTCCGACCATGGAATAAGAGCTCTCTCACGAGAATGCCACCAACTCCAGGTTGTAAGCATCTCAAACTGCAAGGACATAAGTGGTATTGGCTTTAGAGGCTGTTCACAAACTTTAGCTTATTTGGAAGCTGATTCTTGTAAGCTTGAACCACAGGGAATATTGGGGATTCTTAGTGGTGGAGGGCTTGAGTATCTGAATATTTCCAGCCTGAATTGGTGCATTCTTGGGGATGGTTTGGCTGGGATTGGGGCAGGATTTGCCACCGGGCTTCGAGTCCTTAACCTTCGAATGTGTAGGACAGTTAATGATGAGTCTGTTATAGCCATCACCAATGGGTGTCCAGTTCTTCAGGAATGGAGTCTAGCATTATGTCATGAAGTCAGGCTCTCAGGATGGCGGGCCATAGGTTTAAACTGTGATAACTTGGAGATACTCCATGTCAACCGCTGCCGGAATCTTCATGATAGTGGGTTGCAAGCTTTGAGGGATGGATGCAACCGACTGTCAGTGTTGTTCATGAGTCGATGTGATCGGATCACTTCAGCGGCACTACAGTTATTTAAGTGCCTAAGAGGTGATGTGAAAATCATGGAAGAAGAACTCATGTCTATTGGGCCTGATTGGGCATTCCGTCGCTGAGGATTAGAGGATCTTATGTTCTGCATCCTTTGCTGATGGAACCAGTTACACTGAACTTTGGGAGATGAATTATCTGAGTTGAAACTTTAATTTCCTAGAGAGCTGCATCCGTTTCAAACATGAACTGAGTGCAAGTTGTGTATTCTAGTAAGACTATTATAGAAGACGGAGAAGAAGATTTCTGGTGGTTTGTTTCCGCACCTTTAGGTTTTTTGGTGAATTATTCTCTTTTCATTTTGTTTGTGTAGGTGGGTATGATTGTTTGTTGGTGAATTCTTCTCTTTTCATTTTGTTTGTGTAGGTGGGTAACAGTGAGCTTTTCTCATATACCCTTACCGCCCATGCAAGTCACACGGGTATCATTTATTGAACTTTTTGCATATCTTTTTTCCACTCATGCAAGTCATATGGATAATGTATTGAAATTTTTATTTATTTATTTATTTTTTCATACGGAACAACAGCCATTGAAATTCCATTGTGTTTGTTCGGGGAAGGAGCATGGAGGTCATGGTCAATCCAGACCGTCGACCTTATTGGGATGGATTAGATGGACCATTGTTTTTAAAGGTGCTCGTCTAAGGTAATGCTAGCCGTTGCCAGCATCACCTAGGTGACCACCTGAACCTCTAGGCTACCGACCAAGAGTAATTTTGGATCAGGTTACTGTCTATCCTAATCAATTGTATAATTTTGATTTTTTTTTTTTAAATCTTAATAACTTATGTTAGAAAGCAGTGATGTATTAAGTTATTTCCAAGAAATTATTGAGTAATTATATTATAATAATATGTTATAACTAACTAATAGTTATTAGTAAAACCATTTGTTTTACCTATAAATGTCCATTACGAATTTACGGTTCCTTTATAAATGTCCATTACGGTTCCGTTCGACTAGAAGAGGCAGGAGGATGGAAGGACCTTAGTTACCTAATCCGTATAACTGGATTGACGAATCCGCTCTCAAGTCTTGGATTCATGACTTGAAGATGGATTCGCTCGTAATCAGCGAATTGGCGTGCTTCCTTTGTTTTTTTTTTAGGTAGAAACGTGCGTTCTTTGTTAAAAGATAAAAATGGCAATTACTTTTTGACAATCATATTAAATGCATTACAAAAGCAAGGGATTTTAAGGTGTGGATTAAGGAACAAGTCTAATATTACGTTTCAGTGAGTTGAAAGAATATATGGTAATGTCAGAGATTACTTTTTTGAAAAGGTTGTTGAGTGATAAATCACTGTAGCAAAAGTCTTAACTCCCTCAAATGCCCTTTTCTGTCTTAAACAAATGCTTTTAAATGGTTATTATGATTTTACACTCATAGTCTCATCAATGCCCAATTTAAATTCGTGTTTTTCTCTCTATCATTGAAAATCCTAGCAGAGCAGAATTTCCACCCCTTGCATCATCTCTAACATTTTCGGTCAATCGATGACATCCTCAACATTTTCTCCGGCGGACAAGCATTAGTCAATTCAAGTCGACAAATATTCTTTTCCGATAAGCCACCTTTTCATCTCTAACTCTCGATCACTTCGAAGCAACAATCTGAACGATCGACGACAACATCCTAACCATTTTCTTTAGTGTAAAAGAATTGGCAAACTATTTCAAGCAAAAAAAAAAAAATTCTTCTTGGGCACATACAAATCGGTAAGTTAGTATTTTAATTTTTTTTCAAACCACGTTTTTCTAATTTTAAAATTTTTAATTCCTAATTGCTTATATTAGGCTTTAGTGATTAGCATTAGGTTAGTTAGATATTTGTACTGGGTCGACCCGGTTGGCTAGCTAGGTTGAGCCAACTCGTATCCCCACTTCGATCGGGACATCCATACTTGTTTAAGTGTGGGAGACTCTCTCCTATTAGTTAGGAGATGGAATCTTATTAGGAGTTGAGTTGAGTCTCCTACATTTAGGAGGAGTGTAGGAGACTCTTCCCAATCTAAGCTTCATACGTTGGATACTCCAATCCTAGAGATTGTTTCTCGCCGTCTTCATCCCTTCTTCTGCCATTAGAGATATGGATTGTTATTAGATTTTCATACTGAGATTTGGTTGTATTGAGTGTAGACTACTGTGTGTGGTTCTAATAATCACATATACTGATGTGGAACGTTTTCTGGCTCGATAGAGATCTTTTGCTATAGATTCGGGTTCGTATACATCAAGGTATGTAATCCGATTCGTTTTCAACCTTCATTGGTATTAGAGCCGCTGTGATTTGTCTTCGTTAGATTGAGGTATGTTGAGAGACCTCATCTAAGCAGTAGCCCAGTGTTATTTTACAAAAAACAAGTACAATGCATAGTTGCATCGATGATCATTAGAGGATCATTTGTGCAATTATACATTGAGATCATCATTGTTTTGGGGTGCTTATTATTGTTTTTTAACACCTAAAGAATGACAAGACAAAGAGAATAAGAGTAGGTTTAAATTGGATTTAAAATCAAATTTGGAAAACCCAGATTTGCGGGCTTCGGTTAACCGAATTGAGCTTCTCGGTTAACCAAAGCAGTCATTCGGCAGACCAAAGGCCAACGGGAGACTAGCCGAGCTAGCTTTCGATCGATTGAAAGGGATTCTCGATCAGAGGCTCTTCGATTAACCGAACAACCTAGAACAGAGAACTGAAAGTGGTTACTGGACTTGTAACTGAAGAAAGGAGACAGTGGTCTCGACCAACCAACCCTCCTCGGTTAACAGAGGAACGACAAACAAAGATTGAGTTGTTGTAGTTCAAGCCGAAGAGGCTTCGGTCGGTCGAAGGACCAACCGAAACCCTCATCGGTTAACCGAGGAACCTAAAATTAGACAAAGAAACTTACTGTAATTCGAACTGAAGGGAGATCGGTCAGTCGAAGAACCAACCTAACCCTCCTCGATTAACTGAAAATGACCCTTCAGTTTACCGATGGACCCAAAAAATCAGAATTAATTTATTTTTAATTCTAATTAAATTTGTGCCCTTTTATATGACATGTTAGAGTACTATGGCATGATTTAATTAAGTTATTTGTATGCTTATATGAGATTAACATGTGAATAAAATCCTAGTTGAGATTAATTAATTATCTAGTTAGATTTTGCATATTAGGTATTAAAAGTAGTATTAAGTTTTTATTGTATTGGTGATGATTATGCATTATAACTTATGGTCTAGTGTGTTTTTGATTTGATAAATAAAAAATAATATTATTTTCTAGTCTTATATAATGATGCAAAATCAACAATGTGTTTATATATGAGATATTAATTAATTATTTAATTTAATTATAGTGATATGGCCGATAAGAGTATAGTAGCTGACTTGAACAAGGGAGGAAATGGATGGTAAGAGAAAATCTAATGTCCCCTTGATGAGTTTGAGGCACAGAAACTTTATCACATACTCTACCCTGAGAAGGGGCTACTACCTAGAATCGTGAGACATAGAGGCCTATCAGGCTTAGGCTAAGAAGGATCGTGGTGCAAGTTTTACTATGTTGAGCAATATACACAATGATCTTATTGGTGAATTCGACGCCTATAAGATTGCACTTGAGATGTGGAATGCATTGAAACTCGTTTTCGCTGGTACCCTGACTACTAGATTACCTGTACTAACAATGAAGTTTGAGACCTACAAGATGACTCCCAACGTGAGCATGGTTGAGAATTTTAGGAAAATGTCGTCTATGATACGTGATCTGAAAGCCTTTGGGAATAGCTTGACTGATGAGCAATAACTTTTCCTTTACTAAGATCCCTACCTAACTCATTGGAGCACGTGAAGCTCACTATGATGCACAATGAGAACAATAAAATGTTCACCCTATTAGCGTGTCATCTTGAGCTTGAGGCAGAGTGTCAGGCCACAAGGTCTAACAACATTACACTCTTAGTCGAACCAGCGAAGCGCAAGACATCTAGATCTAGGCGCAAGCACAAGGGTAAAGCACCCAAACATGGGAAACAATAAAGAAAGCCCTCAAGGTAGGAAAAGGTACCAAGCATCCTAGAGGGAAGCGTGGAGGAAAAAAAGACATTTCCAAAGTGATCTGCTACAACTGTGACAAGTTCAAACACTTCTCTTATGATTGCATTAAGCAAAAGCAGGTATGAACTGACCCAACCTCTAGCTTGTGTTACATGGTTTTCACTGATGTCTTATTTGCTCATTCTAGTCCTGATTGATTGTAGATTTTGGAGCGAGTAGACACATAGCCAGAGATAGAGATGGCTTCGTGGATTACAAACGGATACCAGTTGGGAGTCAGAAAGTATAAATGGGGAATAGTACAAGCATGGATGTGCTAGGAGTTGATACATACCTGCTGAAGAAGCGAGAGACCCACGCACTGATGCTTCATAACGTACTTTATGCACCTGTCATTCATCGTAGTCTCGTATCAGTAGTAGAGTTACTTAGGCTAGATTTTTCTGTTATTTTCAGTAGAAACTGCAATACCATTTCTTTAGAGTCAGTTTTATATAGTATAGGATTTATTTTTGATGAGTTGTTCAAACTTGATATTGATAATACAAGTGATGAAAATTTGGTTTCTTATTTGACTTCCAATAATGATGGTGTTATTTTTGATTCATTGAGATGGCACGCTAGACTATGCCACATAGGGCTAGAGAGGATGGACCGATTGGCTCGAGCAGGTCTACTTGGATCGCTTTCCAAGATTCAGTTACCCATTTGTGAGCATTTTTTAGCCTGTAAAGCATGTAGAAAATTATTTGGTAAGACAATGAAAGCGACTGTACCTTTAGAGTTAGTCCATTCTAACATATGTAGACCAAATCAATGTTAGGATCCGCCACGGAGAGTTCTATTTCAACACATTCATAGATGATTACACGCGGTATGGTTGTGTACTTGATTTCCCACAAGTTGGAAGCATTAGATTGCTTTAGACGTTTCATAGCAGAAGTCGAGAACCAGTTGGATCGATAATGGCGCATGTGTCTCCGTACCGATAGAGGACACGAGTATTTATTTGATATGTTTCTAGAGTTATGTGAAGAAAAAGGAAATCTGTAGGCAATTGACGATCCCCGGCACACCTCAGCAGAATGTTGTTGCAAAGAGAAGGAACTGTACTGTCACGCCCCGAATCTCGTGGCACGAATTCCTATGCGGGTGGCACAGATCACGAGGTGAGACCTTCGGGTTCACAACTGTAGAACGTGGATCACCAAAACAAACCCAACAATAAAAGTAATCTCAACTACTCTTATTGAACTATCAGAATGCGAAAGCGAAAATATAAATTAAAACCTTTAGCTTCATAAGAGCTTACAATCCATAACAAAGTAATAACACCAATCCAATAAGTCTAAATTCAACCCAACACAGTCCATCACAACAACTTAACACAATCTTTCTAAAATCTAAAATAAAGGGAAAAACAACGTCCAGTCCACGTCCATCCATCATCCTACCTCAACTTGCAACATAAAATGTTACGTGAGCTTGAAATGCCCAGTAAGAACCAATTATGTCATCCATCTTCATGAAATACCATTAGTCCAAAACCAAACAGCAATCACATGATACAATCAAAAAGGGAAAGGACTGTAATCATGTTGCAAGTACGAATAATGAAAACAGCAAGTTCAAGGATGATAATGATAAGAATACAAAATGAGATGATTGAATGTATATGCACCATGATGCTCAATACAATTGATGCAACACATGTGATATAAATGCAACTAATGCATTTCCTAGCCCGATTATCAGCCGGTTCCAAGTTACCTTAGCATCCATTTTACTACAGCTCGACGACACTCTCATATAAAGTAATGACGATTACAAGGTATTTACTTTAATACAACTGAATACTACTCTCTTAAGTCCCACATGTACATCACGGTTTTGTAGGATTTTCAATCTACCGAGCTTAATTCTCGTAGCTATTTTTCATATACTCCAAGTAACCTTGGCATCTATTTTACTACAGCTAGATGAGACTCTCATATCAAGTAATGACGATTACAAGATATTCACTTTAATACAGCTAAATACTATTCTCTTAAGTCTCACGTGTACATTGCGGTTTTATGAGATTTTCAACCCACTGGGTTCAATTCCCGTAGCTATTTTTCATAATTGTTCCTCATGCATAACAATGCATAGATGAGTCACTTTAGGACCAGTCACAATAACTCATTGGAATCCTCGCAAGGAACCCTATAGCTCACAACTCTATCTGTCGCTGTCCGGTTGACCGGATGAGCTATTAAGTTCAATCCTCTATCAATCGCTGCCCGGTTACCCGGATGAGCTATTAAGTTCAAACCTCTATTCGTCGATGCCTGGTTGACCGGACGAGCTATTCTTCTCACATATCAGTAGGATTTCCGGTGATAACACCCTTCGGAAGCTATCTGTGTGCCCATACACACGAATAATCTGTTGGATGACATCACGAGTATCCTTTCCACATGTAATAACTATATGAAAATCATAACCAACATAACACATCCATTTAGTACCACAGTCATGCATCGAAATCATCAATTTAGGATTCCGATGATAATTCCCATCAAAAACTATCCACGCGCCCATACACGCGGATAATCTGCCGGAAGCCATCATAAGTATCCTATCCAGTGTACAAATACATAATAGATCATAAGTTCATAAAACTAATCAAACCACACTACAAGTAACTCAAAATACCCGTCGGTGCTTGCCGACGGGTCACTCTTCAATGCATTTTTTGTCGCGGGAACTGAATCCCAGATTCATCCCAGAAGCCCCAAATTTGAACTCATCGATCCGGTTCAATCCGAAATCACGTAGAATAATTATAAACTACCAATATCATTATAAAATCAAATCAAACATGATAAATTTTCATCTAAACAAATCAAAAGATCTAAAAATAAATTATCCTCACGTATATTTTATAACACCGATAACACATAAATCAACCTGTAAACATGTGAAATGAGAATAGGCACCATTCCAGTCACAATCGGATAAAAACGTAGTTCAATATGATATTACTCATCACATTAGGATCATGATTCATGCTTTCGGAAACCATACTCAGAAAGTACACATTCATGCATTCTAAACATTAAACGAACTTGATAATCCCAAGAGGACTATACAGAAAATGAAACTTACCTCCAAGTGTTCTTAGGTTCAGATCTGGAATCTACCATCTTCCTTTTCCTCTTTCTTCTTCTCCAAGCAAGGTGACTGTAGAGACCCGGATCCTGAAAATTTATTGTAATAATTAATGGTGCGATTATTTAATAAAGTTAAATAATGAAAATAATTAAAGAGGGTTTTATGGGAGATTAATCAGTAATTCTCTGGTAATTAATGGAAATAATTACTTAAAGATTAATTAAGACGATTTAATTAATGTAATTGATCAATAAGGGTAGGTTGGTACCCACTCACTTATCTATCATTTGTGGTTATTTACAAACTATAACTCCAAAAAATACAACTAAAAATTACATTGAACAAAAATAAAAAATTTACAAATTAAGTTCATATTTTCAAACTGTACTGAATTTCAATCAACCTTGTCTTATAAAAACTTGTAAAAGCCTAAAACAATTATAAGTAAAACTTATAAAAATTATGAAAATTTATAAAAATATAAGTTTAAACGTATAAAATTTATAAAAAAAATGTAAATCTAAATCCTAAATTTTAAACCATTAAAAATAATTTTAAAAAAGAATCCTAAAAAAAGTTAAACCTTAAAAAGAAAGAGATTAACCTTAAACCCTAAATATATACCCTAACCCTAAATATTAAACCTTAGAAAAATAAAATAAAAACCCTAAAAGGTATTAAAAACCCTAAACCCTAAATATTAAACCATAAAAAAAGAAGATAAACCTTCAAATCTAAAAAACCCTAAAAATAGAACCCTATATTTGATTTATATATTTTAAATTCTAATTAAATTTCTACTTTATCATAGAGTTTTTATAGGTTGTACTTATTGCCACATGTCACAATCTTATTGTAGGGGACCTATAGGCCCCCTGTGGGTGACACTCTCATTTTCCTTAAAACCTACAAAAATGTCACGCCCCAAAACCCGTACCCCAAATCCCTAGGTGGGATTGGCACGAATCTAGAGACGCGACCTTCGGGATTCA
>JAUPMG010000006.1:1458984-1475378 GCA_031762675.1 Pachysandra terminalis | reverse complement strand
ATAGGCATATGTTGTGCAAAGTGTATTATGCAATTAACTAAGCAATCACTTGTGTATATGAACATGTGTAATATAATGAGTAAAATATTAAAATAATAAGCTTAAATATGGTATGAATCAAAATAAAAAATTCACATGTTGGGCAAACATAGCAAACGTCTCCTCAATAGGTAATTTATGCCAACATATCAAAATCAATTTCTAACACCACAAACATGCTCAATTAGGTATTTTAGACATGCTGGTAAAGTTTCATGCAAATCAGACAAAGTTGAGTTTTTGGGGGCCTACCCCCGAGTGGAGTTGGTAGGCCGAAGCTATCGGTCCACCTCTCGATCGACTGAAGCCATCAGTCCATTTTCCAAAGACTTTCAACACAAAAATAAGAAAAATTGACCTTCGGTCGGATGCTCGGTCGACCCCCGAGTAGACTGAAGCCCTCAGTCCAGTGCTCGGTCAACCCACAAGTGGACCGAAGCTGCCAGGGAGTTCTAGGTCCAATGCTCGGCCAGCCCCTAAATGGATCAAAGCACGAGCAACCCAAAAATCACTCTCTGGTCCCTTTCAATGTTCTAAAAAGCCAAAAATAAGATAATGCAATCATAATGAAACCCAATTCCGAGAAAAACCTATAATTTAGAATACAAAACAATTCACTTTAGATAACTTGATCATCGTATGATTGTCAAACCCAGAAAATTATACCTTAATCATACTTTTATTAAGGAGTAGAAGAAAGAGACTTTAGAGAGATATGACATGTCATACTCAAGGAATATGACATATGTACCTATTTGATATCGAAATAGAGTTTTATTTGAATACTTACCTCGAATTATCAATGGTGTTGAGTTAAACACCTTCTTCTTCGTCTTCAAAGTCTGAACTTCTGCACTTCTTCAACTCCAAGCTTCTCCAAGTTGGTATAGTTGTTGTACCTCTTCTTCTCTATTGTTCTCTTTTGAAAAATAATTCCATACGTCCAAGTCTTTCCTTTTTATAGATTTTCTATTGAGTTTAACTTAGTCTAGTAGTTCTTATTAGTTTAGAACATGGTTTAAATCTCAGTCATTAGATTAGATTAGTAAAGTCCTATTTTAATTCTAACCTAGATTATGAGTCCTAGTTTTAGTTGAACTAACATTAATCATCTTTTAATTATTGAATCCTAACTAAATTAGAACTAGTATTACTCATATTGAATCTTAGCCATTAAATTAGATTAAGAATTTCTACGAAATCCTGGCCCTTCCTTATAACTTATCAGAGTTATAATTGTGTGTGTTGCACTTAGTTTCTTACCGTACGACCCACCAATCACAAGAAGTCAAAATCAAACTAATGAATTAATTATTAAAATTTTAAATTACTTCCTATTCTTTTGTTAATTGCACATTGACCCCATGATTGTAGTTTGAGTTATTATAATTACTCTATTTGATGGGTGCTATGTAGCATGAGAAGTTATGTAACTTCATTTCTTAAAGGACTGTCATGTGTCAAGACAATACATTGCAACACCCTCTTCATTTTATGTACGTTATACACTATAGTGTTTAAGATTTATCATCACCATCCATCCATCTTAATAATAGATTGATGGTTAAATTTATCCTATGATCAAATCGGGCAGTTTCAATTTCATGATTTATTGCCCATTATTCAATAGAATGGTTAAAATTATTTGCTTATTTAATCGGATGGTTAATGTCATTTAGGTACTATATCGAATGGTTGAAATTATTCGATCACCAAATCAGATGGCTCCAATTAATTTAGATCTATTAAGGGAGATGTTTGTGATGGCCAAAGTTTAAAGGGTCTACTTGTTCCTATTATGCCAAACCCAAGGGGGTGTGAATATAATTTTTAAACAAATAGGAAACTCCTAAATTTACGAATTAACAAAAATACCCTTAACAGTCCCTCCCAACGAACTCTAAAATGACTTCTCTTTAATGTGTACGACACAGAGAGAGAGAGATGGCAGACGACTTGAGTTGCAGAAATCTCCCTCACCTCCTCTCTTGTTTCGTTGACACATTTGTCGACTTCTCCGTCAGTGATGGCCTCTTCTTACCACCCAAACGAAACCCTAAACAAACCCAACTTCAAACCAGATACCCTTCTCCCCATCGCCTCATCGCCATTGGTGATCTCCACGGAGACCTCCACAAATCCAAACAAGCTCTAAAGCTCTCCGGCCTTATCGACGACTCCGAGCGCTGGATCGGAGGCGACGCCACCCTCGTCCAGATCGGCGACGTACTTGACCGTGGCAGCGACGAGCTCAAGATTCTTTATTTTCTTGAGAAATTGAAGCGTGAGGCCTCAAGATGTGGTGGATCGGTAATCACCATGAACGGGAACCACGAGATCATGAACGTGGATAGCGATTTCAGGTACGTCACTCCGTCTGGTCTCCATGAGTTTAGGGTTTGGGCGAATTGGTTTTGCGTTGGTAATTCGATGAAGAGTCTCTGTGATGGGTTGGAGAAGCCGAGGGATCTCTTTGAGGGGATTCCGTCTGTGTTTCCGGGGATCAAGATAGAGTTTCATGATGGAATTAGGGCTAGAATTGCTGCATTGCGCCCTGAGGGCCCAATTTCGAGTAGATTTTTGTCTGGGAATCTAACAGTATTGGTTGTTGGTGAATCGGTTTTTGTTCATGGAGGTCTTCTTCAAAACCATGTTTTATATGGATTGGAACGGATTAATGAAGAAGTTCGGGATTGGATGAATGGATTAAAGGAGAGGGTTTCGCCGGGTTTTGTTCGAGGGAGGGATTCAGTTGTTTGGTTAAGGAGATTTTCGGAAGTATTGGCGAAAAATTGTGATTGTTCTTCACTTGAACATGTTCTTGCGACAATCCCTGGTGCGAAGAGAATGATTATGGGTCACACAATCCAGGAGTCAGGAATTAATGGTGTTTGTGAGAATAGGGCAATTCGAATTGATGTGGGTATGTCAAAGGGGTGTAGTGATGGATTGCCAGAAGTTCTAGAGATAAATGGGAATTCTGAGTTGCGAGTATTGACATCCAACCCATTGTTCAAGAATGGATTTGATTCTTCTTTGAGAACTACTGATCCGAGGGAAGGACTTGGGTTTTTTCTCCCAGAAAATGGACCAAAGCAAGTGGAGGTGAAGGCTTAAGTTTGTAAGAGTTTGATTACTGGAAAAGCTCTTCTTTCTGGAGAAAATTGTTCAGTAAGAATCCATGAAAATCAACATCAACCTTCCTGGGGTGATTTTTTCTAGTATGTGAATAACATGGCTTACAATTGTTGCTGACAAGCAATTATTGTTGTAGAATCTCAAGGATACAAAGGTGTTTTCTATTCAGGTACCAGTTTTTTGTTTTTGTTTTTGAATTTTTTTTTTTGTTTGCTTGTTTGGCTTTTAATAATACTCTTGGTAGCGACTAGAAGCACTCCAACCGAGGGAGGGGGTTGAGGCAATGACCCTGACCTATATATATTAGAATGAGTAAAAATTCATCCGGAACATATAAACCTTTATCCCAAATGCAAGTACAACCTTATCTCAAATGCAAGTACAGCACAATTCCATCTATACAAACCTAAAACCCCTAAATGCATGGTAAAACAACTCCTTTTATAAATAAGGATGTCACAAACCAACTCTAACACCATAAAAATAAAAACGTGCCGACAAACTTACCACTTGAAGTTCCTAAAATTAAAGAGGCCGCTCTAGTCCATCCTAATCACAATTTTGCAATCCACATGGAGAGCATCTTTATTCTAAAAAAATTGACTAATACGAGACGAACATGCTAAAGCATCCGCAGCAGAATTTGCTTCTCTATAGATATGAACATTTGAAAAAGGTTGAACCAAGGTGCTTAGGTTGCTGAATTTTGAATATTGTAGTTGCAATGGAGCAAAAAATTGTAGTTAACATATATCAAATAAGAAGAAATAAATAATAAAAATCTAAGAAGACCTTAATGTTAATAAAAGCAAATGAACTGGACAATATAAGAGTTCAGCTCCTATATGCTATTTGATTATTCAAATTTGAGCTGTGGAAAAAGTGGGACATATTAGGCTAGTCTTAGTGTGTCACTCTTTCCTATTATTTATGAGGTGGAGTCAAATAAGGAATTGAGTTGAGTCATCTATATTCAGAAGACTCCTTCTAGCCTATCACTTGGATCATATGTGAGCTTTCATCCCTAGAGAGAAAATCTCTCTTCATCTCTTCTTCTTCCATTGAGATCTGGTTTGTTACTGATTTTCAGACTTGCTATCTGGTCTTTTGATTGTGGATAATATTGTATGGTTTTAGTAATCATTCATACCGACATAGGATAACATCCAGTTCAATAGAGATCTTCAGCAGCAGATTTGGGTTCGTGTGCAACAAGGTACGTGATCCAGTTCGTTTACAAACTTCATTAGTATTAGAGCTGTCTTGATTCATCTTCGTTGGACTAAGGTATGTCAAGAAACCTCTTCTAAGAAGCAACCTAGTTGTTTTTACAATAAAACATCATAAAATACATAGTTGTATCAATGATCATAAGAGGATCATTTGTCCAATCATACATTGTGATCATTCTTGTTTTAGGATGATTATTATTGTTTTTTAATACCTAAACAGTGATGGATCGAAGAGCATGAGAGTAGGTTTAAATGGGATTAAAAATCAGATTTGGAAAACCCAGATTTTGTAGTTTTCGGTTAGTCGAATAGGGTTGCTCGATTAATTGAAGCAATCCTTCGGTAGACCAAAAGCAAACAGAAGACTAGTCGAGCTAGCCTTCGATCGGTCGAAGGAGATTTTCGATCGATCGAAGGGGTATTGGTTAACTGAAGATGTTCTTCGATTAATTGTGTTAGGCCAAAAATGATATTTGACCAACCATATTTCGCTCATGTATGTGAGCTCTTAATGATGTGTGGCGTAGACCCATTCAAGACCTTAGGTCTCTTAATTATATCTTAGATTAAGGAATACCCTTTGATTCTATCTTTAAACCTTATTTTGTTCTATAATGGTTGGTACTAGTCCTTGACATTTCTAGGACATGGTATATTTTGGTTTGGTTGTGGCTAAGCCTGATTTCATTTGTTGCCTATGTACCCGAAGTGGGATCAAGCCAACCATAGTTCTCAAAGAAAATTGATCAATATATAATTTGGTTTAGCTGTGGTTTAGCATTGTTTAATTTATTTGGTTGCCTACGTACCCGAAATGGGATCAAGCTAACCGTAGTTCTCAAGAGAAATTGATCAATATAAGGTTTGTTTTAGTTGTGGTTGAGCCTAGTTTAATTTGTTAGGCTGCCTACATAGTCGAAGTAGGATCAAGCCAACTGTAGTTCTAAAGAGAAATTGATCAATATATGGTTTGGTTTAGTTTGGCTGAACCTGATTTAATTTGTAAGGCTGCCTACGTACCCGAAGTGGGATCAAGCCAACTGTAGTTTAAATGGAAATTGATCAATATATGATTTGATTTAGTTGTGACTGAGTCTGGTTTAATTTGTTAGGCTGCCTATGTACGTGAAGTGGGATCAAGCCAACCTTTGTTTTAAAGTGAAATTGATCAATATATGATTTGGATTAGTTGTGGTTGTGCCTGATTTAATTTGTTAGGCTGCCTATGTACCCGAAGTTGGATCAACCAACCGTAGTTCTAAAAGATAATGGATGAGTATATGGTTGAGCATGATTGAATTTGTCAAGATGCCTACGTACCTAAAGTGTGATCAAGCCAACTGTTGTTCTAAAGAGAAATTGACCACTAAGATTCTATTTGATTTTATATATGATTTTAGGTCATCAAGGCTGTAAAATCCAATAGCTAGATCACATGGGCCATTAGATCTAATATCCGAGTCATTTAGACTGTTGGTTCTAATATCCGGGTCATTTAAACAGATAGATCTGATATCTGGGTCATTTAAACCGTTGGATCTTATATCTGGGACATGTAAGCCGTTAGATCTGATATCCGGGTTATTTATACCGTTGAATCTGGTATTTGTGTCAGTTAGATTGGTGGATCTGATATCCGGGTCATGTAGCCCATTGAATCTGATATTTGGATCATGTAGACCGTTGGATCTGATATTCTGGTCATTAGACTGTTGGATCTGATATCCAGGTAATTTAGACCGTTGAATATGATATTTGGGTCATGTAGACCATTGGATATGATATCTGAGACATTTAGACCGTTGGATCTTATGTTCAGGTCGTTTAGATCATTGGATCTTATATCTGGGTCATTTAGACCATTGGATCTGATATCTTGGTCATTTAGACCGTTGGATTTGATATCTTGGTCATTTAGATCATTGGATCTGATATCGGGGTCATTTAGACTGTTGGATTTGATATCCGATTTATTTATACCGTTGGATCTGATACAAGTTGTCATTTGCCTCGAGGATAATGGGGCTAGACCATCAAAGTCAAGGACTTCTGGTCTAACCCAAATCATAATTTGTCACAAAGAATAAAGGCTAGATCATCATAGTCAAAGACTTCTGGTCTAACTCGAATCATGATTGCTCACAGGGACTAAGAGCTAGACCATCAAAGTCAAGGACTTTTGGTCTAACCCAAACCATAATTTGTTATAAGGATCGAGGGCTAAATCATCAAAGTCGAGAACTTTTTATCTAATTCAAATTATCTTTGGTCACAAGGACCAAGGGTTAGACCATCAAAGTCAGGGACTTCTGGTCGAACCCAAATCATAATTAGCCTCTACGAATATATTTATTGGGTCAAGGACCCTAATAGTGAAGAGCACAATATTATGGTAAGTGAAACTTATGGTATCAACCCCACCAAAATCTTTTAATAGGTCTAAGATACTATTGGTGGGGTATCATAATATCATGGGTGGGAAGGTATGGTATAAAACCTCCCACCCTTTCTTTCTTTCTGTCTGTTTTTTTTCCTTCTTTTCCCTCATTGATTGAATCTTTCTCACTCTCTCCGTTCAACGTTGGTTATCAAATTGATGCTCTCTTTCTTGTCATATACAATTGCGTTCCACTTTTCCTTGGCTGGTTTGGTATCTGTATTTCTCAGAGACTCTCTCTCTCTCCGTTCAACGTAGGTTATCAAATTGATGTTCTCTTTCTTGTCATATACAAATGTGTTTTCCTTGGCTGGTTTGGTAATCTGTCCCTTAGTTTCAGAAGAATTATCTAAGATTCTGAAGAAAAAAGCATATTGTGACTGCCAAAGCATGTTATCACTTGCTGCTAAATTCCTAGTCTCGCATACTGAATTGACAGAAACTAAAGAACACTGAGTGAGGATCCTGTGTGATCCGGATCACAAGAAACCTTCTATGATCCGCCACAAGAGTTCAACACTTGTCCTAGGGACTCACAAGTTATATTGTTTGTATTTATTATAACAAGTGTTGATCTCCTTTAGCGGATCACAAGAGGTTTCCTATGATCCGAATTACAGAAAATTCTCACTTAAAGAACGCATATCCAAGAATATGAAGATATGAACAAGAACATCTTGGGACAGCTGGGCTGAACCTTCTTCGTCTTGTTGTCTTTTACTACGTCTCTTATGTGAAACTATTGCACGCTTAAACTCTGCAAAAGCCAATACTCTCTTTTGCTTAGGTAGTGCCACTTCAGTTGATTAAACGAGGATATTAGCCGCTAAACTTGCACTTCGTATTTGCACTTGAGGAAGAAGACGAAAGGCGGCGAGGATATTCTGAAACATGATAGCATGGAGATTTGGAGGCGAAAGCCCCTTCGAATTTCAGTTGAACACAATAAGATCATCCGGTTTTCTCCTTAATCAATTTTGTGTTGATATTCTGAATCAATTGAAAGAAGATTGTTGGAACAGTTTCAATTGGCCATTTGAAAATCAAAGAGAAACAGACATCCAGAGTTGGCAGTATCCAAACTCAAACGACTTTTTTCCATGACTACAAGTTTCTTGCACGACCATTATCAAATCTCTTGCATGCTTAAGAGAGAGATACTTTTCTCACAGTTTTCTTCTCTTCTTTTTTTCTTTCCTTGATTCTCCTCTGTATCAAACACCAGCCTCATTTTCTGTAATAACCCAAACTAAAATAATATGGTTAATATGTAATTAATAAAAATATAAGAGTTAATTTAAAATTTTAGTAATTAGCTATATGTTTGACTTTGACTGTTTGTGATTAGTGGGGTTGTATTGTATGAAACTAAGTGCTTCACACACAATCATTACTCTTTAAGTTATAATGTGTGGCTAGGATTTTGTAGGAATATTTAATTTGATCTAATGGCTGAGATTTAATTAAGGTTAGTTATAACTTATTTAGGACTCTAATTAACAGGAGCTTTAATTAGTTGGAGGATAAATATTAGTTTAACTATAATTAGAAATCTAAATCTAAATGTTAGAATTTAACTAATCTAATTTATGGTTCGGATTTAATAAAACTACCTAAACAAGTAAGGAATAAGATAAGAAGGATTCTAATCTAAATAGTACTGAGCTAGATAGGAATTAAACTAAGATTAGGATATTTAAAAATCAAGGGCTGAGATTACGTAGGAACTTACTAATCTAATCAAAGGGTTGGGAACTAATTAATCCTAAATCAAAAACTAGATAGAATTCCTAGATTAATACAAACTAAGAACTAAAAGCTATATAAGAACACTAGTTGGTCGTATGAACACAATTCAAAGAGAGAGAGAGAGAGAGAGAGAGAGAGAGAGAGACGAAGACGAAGAAGAAGAAGAACAATGGTTCTAAGACTTGGAGAAGCCAAAGAATTGCAAAAGATCCAGCTTGAAAAGGAAGAAGAAACAATACCAGTAACAACTCAAGGTAAATATTCAAGTAAAACCTTATTTTCGATATGAACTAGATACATATGTCATATTCCTTGAGTATGACATAGCATACCTACTACAATTCTCTTTCTTCTACTCCTTTTCATGAACATCATAAAATATATTATTTTTCTAGGTTTGAATACCATGCTATAATTGAGGTGAGCTAAGTATGATAATTATAACTTAGTTTTATTGGTTTTGATCGGAATTCAAATCGATGAGTTGTATTTTGATAAAGTATTGATTAAAAGGAATTCAAATCCATGAGTAGTGTTAGAATTTGCATTTGATGAATATTTTGCATAAAGTACTTGTGGAGGGGATTTGAGCCATGTCCGCCAACATATGATATTTTGAATTGAGTTTTATCATATTTAAGCATGTTATAATCATATTCTACTGACTTTGTTACACTTGCTCACATACACAAATTGTTTGTTTAGTTAATGTGCACAAATCACTTTTCACAGCATATGCCTATGGAGCATAATGACCTTGGATTTGGTCTAATGCCTTGACTTGACCCCATAATTTTATATTGCTTGAGTTTATGAATATAATGATTGTTATTATAATCTGGGAATTATAATATTAATGAGGAAGTCCCGGATTGACTGATTTACATGTGTTGAGGGAGTTGCTCTCCCAACAGACCAGCTTTTATTCCTATCTTGTTGGACGGATAACCGAGTGAAATTCTGTTAGTAGATTGGTTAATATATGGTTCACAAACGAAGTTCTATGTGATGCCTTGGGATTTGTCCCCGTTATCGAAAATGAGTGAGGAAATTGTGCCTTCGAGGTTGGATCCCTTAGAAACTATGATGCGCGCATAGAATAATCCATTCTTTCATATTTGTATAAAAGGATGAATTCACATTTATGGGACATATTGGGTATTGGATTTGATCGGGTGTGGAATATACACTAATCGAATGCCAAACAACATGCATATTGCATTTCATATGATTGTATTTAGATCACATATGGTGATTATATCTGTTTAGGTGTATAACATGCATTGCATTCATTAATAATTGAACCAGCATATTGCATTGCAATCACAACATATCACATTAGTTTGCATATTATATTGGATATACTAACTATTCTATTGTTGTCTATTGAATACTATTGAAGAGTGGAATTGTCTATACTTTATTCTTGAATATTGTTGGACTTGTTTACTTACTAAGCTAAGTGTAGCTTACGCTTTTGGGTATAAAATATTTCAGGATCTATAGATGATGGACAACAGGACTGTGATGATCAAGATGGAGGACAAGAAGATAATGCAAACCTTATTTTGAATTAGAATGTTGTTTGATGATTTTAGTAGACTTTGTAGTAGAACTTATTGGATTTTATGTTTTTAATAGATTTTCATTAGTTAGGATTTGATGTAGGTTGTTAATAGGTTTTTATTAGAACATGAGACTTGGAATATTTTATTTTATTTCAGCTGTTATAATTGTTTTGGTTGAATATTATTTTAATGATATTATTTTTCAGAACTTATTTTATAATTATCTTAATTGATTCAATGGTTTGGTAATGAATTGCTTATCCACTCACATAGGGACATGGGGTGAGGGTTACACCTTAAGTTTGGGGACTCAATTGAGATCTCTAGGTTTGGGATGTGACAATTCCTTTGTCCTGTCCCTTATATAATAGTCATAGTGGTTTTAATAACCACTTTGACATATGTCACTTAGAGAGACTAGGGTGTATAAAATGGGTAGATAGTGGGAAGGTGGTAACTTCGTTGCAGTTATTGTTTGGATTTGATTGTGTGTATATGCTACACACAAAGATCATATATTACTAAGACAAGATTGGCTTGTTAATTTCCATCAACGTCATTTGAAACCATCGTAGGTTAATACCATTATTTGATGTGATTGTTTAGTAACTCTGATCGAATGGTTAAGGTTTACTAATCACCAAATCGTACAACTTAATTCATAATGTTATGAAAATTCATGTTTTAATATTTCCCTCCTTCAAGTGCTACACGAGCTTGATTGTGAGTGTTGGACTTGAAGTACATGAACATTTTATGCATTTAGTGATTTTTGTTGCTATTTTCTTTATTTAATGGCTTGAAGTATGGTTTGATTAAGATTCCGAGGGAATCTGAATATGAATTTTGGTCATCATATTTTGGGTCCATTAAGGACTTAATTTTGGCTTCTGAGTTTAGTCCAATTTGAACTTTGAGGTAGTACTCATTTTTGCAAATTGATTGGTATGACCATGAGTATAATTTCTACCATCCGAAGGAAGATCTTTTCGAGCAAGATAATCATTTAATGATTTGGGGGCTATGATCAATGTCCATTAAGGAACAAAATTCATATTTTTGGTTTTGATGAAGGTCACAAATGGACATGGATTTGAATTTATTTTTGGTCCGTAAATGTAACGACCCAAAAATTTTAATAAATGATTTTGGGCCAAAATTGTGATTTTCAAAATCTTTGAGTTTGAGTCTTAATTAAATTGGGATTTTGAGAAAATTTGCTAAGAACTGATTTTTTTTATTGGCTAGAACACATGAGAGCACTTACTTGTACACACACCATAGCAATCTCACCAAAAATATCTAAACATAGGGTTGAGATTTTAACTTAAGAAAACCTAGATCTAAGAGTTGAGAGCTAAGGAGATAAAAGAATAGAGAGGGGTTTAATCTTATTCTTTCATTTTGTTGTGTTGAGAAGAAGAGAGGAAGAAGACCTAGTGGGAAAGCAAGAAGAAGAAGAAGAAGAAGAAGAAGAAGAAGAAGAGGAGCATCAAGAAGACTAGCTTGGAGCTTGAGCAAGGATTTTGTTTTTGGCTAGAGGTAAGTACATTGTGTACTTTCTTGGATTCCATGTTTGAATGATTACCACGGAAGAAAACATGAGGTTGGTGTTGTGTTTTATGATTCTTGTGTGTATTGGTTTATACATTTCATGATTTAGTGTTCATGTTTATGCATTTTATATCTTAATGTGTAGGTTTACTCATCTCATACTTCTTGTTTTCATTGTTGGTATTTGTGTCTCTAAATGTTTAATGAATGAATTCAAATGCTTATGTGACTAATTGATGAGTTTGGTTATGCATTTCAGACCTAAATTGTTCATGGGGAGAAGGCCAATTAGAATGGTATAGGAGAACACGAACTGGGGGAAACATTTGGGCAAGAAAACCCAGAAATTGCGCTCGTCGATGGGTGGCTGGTCCACCAACAGCACTCGCCGATGGACTAAAAATAACTTGAGTCACTGTCGGGGGCTCGTCGGTCTGTCGACGGGACACACCGACGAGTTAGGACACTGACCAGCTTGTCAGTGGATCGTCGGTGGTACTGACAAATCCGTCGACGAATCAACCACAGAGGGGACACTTTCGGTGGACTTGTAGGTCCGCCGAAGGAACCCGCCGACGGGCGTCGATGGACTCTTCAATCCACCGACGGGACCCACCGAGGGATATTTTTGAACCTGTAGACTTGGTCAGTGCACCCGTCGGTCCACCGACGGGACCTGTCGACAGAGTGATTGAGACACAATGAATATGACTTGAGGGTGGGGTTGACACCCAAACTTAACCATTGATGCACATGGAATTGTGGGAATGTTTTTTGCTCCTTGTGATTACTCAATGTTAATTATCCTATGTATAAACTAGATTGATTGATACTTGCATACTCTTGAGGACTTGGTCTGTGGTGTGCTAACCAATGACATGAGATTGTCTTACATGAATACTTAGGCAAAGACATTACACATTACCAATTTACATATTGTGATGGTTGGTTGTGATTTTGTATTATATTCTAATGTATGAATCCGGTAGGTTGAAACATGAACCTCTTATTTCTACACATGACCTGTAGTATTTGGAGTATTGGTAAATAGTAATTGATTCTCTGATTTGGTTTATGATGATCAAATGCTTGATGGATTATATTGTTGGATGGTACATTGTTCTGCATAAACATTGATGCCAGGTGAATATGGACTTATGTAAGGACACTTCCATTATTTATTTATAAATTCATGTATATGTAGATGTGTGTGATTCAGTATGGATTGAATGAATTATGTTATGCAATTATGATTATTCTTATGCATATCATGTAGCTGAATGTTAATCTCATGCATTAAAAGGACATTCATGCATTGTGAGCCCTTTTTATGAGACTCAGACACCAGACCAACCTTGGCTCCTCTTAAGGAGGGCCAAAGGGGTAACGTGAGGATACTTGGACTCTGAGTTGAGCGCCAAATGAGAGATGAACTCTCTGGAGTCCTGTGTGGACTACATATGTATAAATCTAAGATGATTTATGGGTGAGGGATCAGCTACCCCAAGAGCCTGAGGATGCCTATTTAGTATATGATATATATGGAGGGTCACCTGATTTATAGTTGTGGGTAGGCAATGGGTCACGGAGGGACGTTCACGAGGTGATGCCCTAGGATCCCCCCCTCAAGGAGGAAGCGAGGTCCCTAATAAAAACAGATGGGGACTTACCCCATGGGTTACGATACCCTAAAACCGTGCCGTACACACAAATTCCGATGTCGCCTTAGTCCGAATGGGTGCATGTAGTCTTGAGAGATGCATGGTGGCACAGACGGGATCAACGTGAACATCTGACCTCGCTTTATCAATGTCATTCATTGCGTGCACGTGTTTTTCATGGCCATCATGTTTGGCTAGTAGTTTACAAACGACTGCATTTCTACATGGCGGGGCATACATTTGTGAATATGCATTCAAATGTGTGATTCTTGGTTAGTACATTGTACTTGCTGAGCGCATAGCTCGGGCCTTTCTGGCTTCCAACATTTCAGCTGACATGATTAGAGACGCTGTGGTTGATACCTGGATGACTTGGAGCGGTGATGAGAAGACTTGTTTTCTTCTAAGTACCTGCAATCTTGGACCCTGTTGTATTGGTTTGGAGTAATGGAACTCCTTTTCTGATTAGGCTGTGGTATTAGTCTCATCTTGTATTCATGGGTTGTGGTTGGTGTATTTAAACAATGTATTAGTTTAAATCATCTATATATTTGTTCTTGCTTCCGCTGTTGTTTTCCTTTTGAGGAATTGTTGGTTTTCTAGTTGTACTTTTGGGTGTGCCATCCCTTAGGAGAGTGTAGAGGAGGGGTGAGAATCATGCATGGAATCTTAGGACTATGCTCATGTATTCATGAAGCATACCATGGAATTCGGGTCATGACAAAGTAGTAACAGAGCTTAGGTTTTACAATAAATTTTAGAAACGAGGCTTAAGATAAGTAAGAGGAACTAAGAGTACTAGGACTGTGAGGAAACACCTATTGGATGGGAGATATAAGTAAGGGAATAGATGTGTAAGACCTAGATTGGGATTGATGGCTAGTTGTGTACCCTTAGATGTTGCTTTCTGATGGATGCTGAAGAATAGAGAGCTCACTATTCCTGAAGATCTAAAGATTGAACCTTAAGGATGTATTGTGTGGTGAGTATACTGGGTTGGAAAGTCCAGTGGGACTTGATAACCAAAGGCTTGTAGTGTGTTAATTGCTAAAACGTATGTAAGTACCCTAACATTGATCAAGTACCTCCATAAGTATAAGAGACGATGTAGTTGCAAATAAATCTATGCCCTAGAATTTATGAAAAAGGAAGGTGTGTTAGTATAATTATTAAGGAAGGATAAAAGATACACTATAAATTAAGTATAATGGTTTAATCCCAAAGAGAATTTCTACAAAATCTAACTGGTTAAAATATATGATAAGTGAGTTAATAGGGTCTAGACCACATAATAGAAATGTAAGACAAGTGGAACTCTGATATTTGAAGTGTTATATTTAAGTGTTTTGAAAGTTTGATTGGTGTGATTGATTTGAAGTGTGGTGTGTGGCAAGAGTTGTAGTGTGATGTGAATGATTGATTCCTAGATTCTTGTTATAGATGTAAGTATTTGACTTGCTTTCGTGTTAAGAGTTGTGACTTTAGTAGTACCAGAGAATATTCTCGGTTAGTAGGGGATATTGTGAGTCCAACTCCTAGCAAGTGTCTTGTGGGCGGGTCTGTAATGATCTGAAAATTTTAATAAATGATTTTTGGCCAAAAATGTGATTTGAAAATTTTCTTTTCTTTTCTTTTATGGTGTTTTAATATTTTTCTGCTTTGTTGGAGATTATAAGTTAATTAGTGTAACTCAACCCTTAGAATTGAAATTAAAATTTCTAACACCAATTTCAATTCTACAAAACTAACACCAATTCCAATTCTACAAAACAAACGGACCCTTACAAAATTTAAAACAAGGCCGAATTATCCAGGCTTGAGTATCCACCACACTTCCTTTTCTCGTCTCTTTAGAATAAGAGAATTCAAGGTTGCGTACGATCAGTCATTATGCTTCCTGTTCATAATGAAGGCCTAGGACATATTTCTAGGTCAAAAATACATGTGACAATGGACATTGTAAATAACACAGGATAAAATATTCTCAACAATAATATCACTCAAGTGACCTAAACGATTTGGCACACAATTTAGAGAAGTGGGAAGATAACTCCTCCAATGGAGTTAGAGGCGTTTTTGGCATTGCTTCTTATTGCTTCTTCGAGCCCTAGAAGTGATTTCCGAGTCCCAAAGCGCTTCAAATAAATAAATAAGTGTTTAGTAAACCCAAGTGAAAAGCGATTCCTCAAGACTCACTTCATCCATCCAAACGTTGATTTTTTTTAAGTTAATATTTCCTGCTTCCGGCGCTCAAGAGGTGAGTAATTCCCTAGGTCATATTTCTGGCACTTGAAAACACAACTCGAAATCTAATATTCTACAACGAGCACCCAGAGAACAGCCAATCTACTGGAGAAAATCACATCACGTATTATATAACACAAACTTGTTGCAGCAAAGTCTATTAGGTCGGCCCAACAATATATTTAAAACATAAATTATTCTATCAATCGCAATCCGGAGGGAGTTGAGCCAGTGGCAACATGTTCAAAATAGCTGAAAAGGTCAAGGAACCCTACCCTCCCCTGGCAGGCTATAAAGAGCTTGCAGTTGTAGCTTTTTCTTATAAATTTGAGGGTCTTGAAAGGCAAACAAAACAGCTCTGCTTCCTCTAGAGACCCCATTCACTTTTTTTGTACATTCAAGAATTTATCCAACTGCGATAGCATGCCTGACAGTTTCAGTGAAGGAACCAAGCCAGAACCAACCCTTCCCAATCACCAATACCATGTGTTTCTCACTCCTCGGAATGGTTACTTCTTCCAAAACAATCAGAAAACTTTAACCAGGAACAGGGTTATCCTTTTTCTCAGCTCTAGCTGCACCGCCCATGTCACAGACCCATAACCATCAGCCAACTTGAACTATCCAAGATCCATTTTGTAACTAGCATGCTTTATGTAGTGAAGCGAACAACCTAAAAACTGAACAGCAGTTTCCTTGCCTTTTACTGCAGATAAGTGGCAAACATGACAACACAACTATGTTGCTGGATTCAAAGAGCATAACCCATCAC
>JAUPMG010000006.1:1422175-1434640 GCA_031762675.1 Pachysandra terminalis | reverse complement strand
TTGATTGCTTCTAGATCGGATATCATATCACAAGACAACCCATCCAGTCTTGGGCTAAACCTTACCTCCTCAGAAAACAGATTTTTATAGTAGCCTTCCACAGTTTTCTTGATGTCTCCTTCTAAATGCTCCCTCTCGTCCACTACGACTCTTATTATAGTGTTGACCCTATTCCTAGCATTAGCCATTTTGTGGAAAAATTTGGTATTTTTGTCTCCTTTCAACCACAGGGCCCTAGACTTCTGTCTTCAACTAATTTCCTCCATCTTAGCTACTCTAGCAAGCTCCTTTTTAAGATCCTCTCTCCACCCTTTCAACTCTACCCATAACACCACCATCTTCCATCCGATCCAATAGTTTGATGTGCTCCAACAATTGACCCAATTTGTTCTCCACCCTTCCCAATTTCTCCTTATTCCACCTCTTTAACTCTTACCTCCTCAGAAAACAGATTTTTATAGTAGCCTTCCACAGCTTTCTTGATGTCTCCTTCTAAATGCTCCCTCTCGTCCACTACCACTCTTATTATAGTGTTGACCCTATTCCTAGCATTTTTTGTGGAAACATTTGGTATTTTTGTCTCCTTTCAACCATAGGGCCCTAGACTTCTGTCTTCAACTAATTTCCTCCATCTTAGCTATTCTAACAAGCTCATTTTTAAGATCCTCTCTCCACCCTTTCAACTCTACCCATCTCCACCCTTTCAACTCTACCCATAACACCACCATCTTCCATCCGATCCAATAGTTTGATGTTCTCCAGCAATTGACCCAATTTATTCTCCACCCTTCCCAATTTCTCCTTATTCCACCTCTTTAACTCTTAAGCAACCTCAGCTTCCTGCATAAAACAAAACTAGGAGATCCGTAGACTCCAAAGCTGCCCCACCAGTTTTTAACGAATTCCAAAACCTTCTCTTCCAACCACATGTTATCAAAACGAAAAGGACATTTTCTGGTCAATTTTTCATCATTTACCAGCATGATCGGTGAATGATCCGAAGTTGGTCTGGCAAGAGATATGGCCGGCACTTCCGCAAACACCTCTTCCCATTCAATTGACACAAGAAATCTATCCAATTTGGAACTAATTTGATTATCCTGATTATTAGACCATGTCAACTCTCCTCCCGATAAAGGAATCTCAACTAGAAGATTCTTGTCAATAAAATCTGAGAACCCTTCCATGTGCACATTTGATCTTGAACAACCTGTCCTCTCCGAGCAGAATCTAATAATGTTAAAATCACCTCCAATACACCATGGAAGATCCCACCCTCTTCTATGATTATCCAATTCCTCCCACATATCTGCCAACAAGGAATGGTCGTTAGGGCCATAAACCATCAATATCAGCGTCAGATCTCCCCCAAACTCCCATTTCACCTTAAGAACCACCGAGATAGAAAAAACCCCAATGATTAAGTGCATCATTTCAAACAAATCTGACTTCCATGCTAATACCAGGCCCCCCACGATGCCCCCAATAGTGTTTAAACTCGGAAATCGGCTCGGGATCGTTCTCGGCCGATCCCGAGTTCGATCGCCGATCCAACTCGGGATTGGCCGAGACGGACCGGCTGAAATTAATGAAAAAAAAAACCCTGACTTGTTCCGATCCATCTCGGATCGGAACGAGTCAAGGGCTTTTGGCTTTTTCTCGTTTCGGAACCAACTCGGGGATCGAACGATCCCTTACACCATGATGCCTCCACCGCTGGTTTGAATACCAAATCCACATTCCTCACCCCCCAAAGTTGAAGCAAAAATTCCTTTCTGAGCTCCTCCATCTTGGTTTCCCGAAACATCACAATGTTGGGTCTCCATTCCCCCAAAGAACTTTTGATGACCAATCGTTTATCCCCGTTTCACATTCCAAGACATTATTTTTGTCTTCATTAAAACTCCAACAGACCCCCACATTCTCCTATCTCCCCTCCTGATCTGGTCCCCCTCTTGCTGGTAGGACTACCCCTTTCCTTCAAGGACCATCTTAATCGATTTAATTCCCTCAAAACTTTCTTGTTTTCTAGCCATAGAATTCAAATGACTATTTTCCATAGCTGAAAATAATTCAATAGCTTTTGATTCGAAGCCCTCCCAAGTCCCAAGACACCCCCACAAATTCTCCGAAACTTACAATCTTCTTTAAAACCCATTCTACGATTTCTTGACCATCCAACGTCTCACAGTCATCTGAGAATTCAAATAAGAATCCCTCTAGTTTACTCTCCTTCACCTTCCTAAAGTCAAATTCAATGCATCTACTGATGGAACTGGATCAGCAACTTGATCAACCCATTCCAGCTTCGTCCCCTCTACCTTCCCCGCCCCTAGAACAGCCACTGAGAGAGCACCCATCCTCCAAACCTAGAAACCCATCTTCACCAGCATGTTCAATCATCATCAGACTCACCCCCATCTCCACCTGAGATCCCAACCCCATCCTCTTTCGGATTAACTTAACCCCCCTCCACTAACGTCGAGGACCAAACCTCCATATCCTTCACTTCTTCTATTGAGTATACTGACAAAAGATCTACTCCCTCCCTGCCAATGCATTGGCTAGGCTTAATAGACTCTTTCCCACAGACATTTATAAACAACTCGATGATGCCCCTTTTCGGAAACAAAGAAAAAGGGCTTTCGATCCTCACCCCAGACCCCTTGAAACCCTCACGATTTCCCCAAATCCAATTGCACTCCAACATGACCAGAATGGAGTAGAGAAGAAGAAACAATACAAGAGTTCGTACTAACCTCTTTCGATTCGCTAGAACTACCAAGCCAATGCGACCCTATCCGAACACCCTCTTCGGACTTCCTACTTGACTCTTTAGCCAAAGGCGACTGTTCCTTGCTCTTCCACCAAGGATCGAATGGAGGATGTCGAGGACCTACTGCTGCTTCCTCCAACATTCTCTTCTTAGCCAAGCTGGACAACATTCGTTTGAGATCGAAGGGAATCTTAGCCAACTGGGTCCATAAGCATCCAACCTTTCCCTTTAATAGACCCTCATCACGCACACCCCCTTCAGCCCAAACAAATCTAATGGACTTGATTAAAGCCTATACTCCCAGACAGGTTGAATCCAACTTCCGAGTCCCCATCTTTTCTAATTAATCCGCTCCACCCGACCAACGAGTTTGATGGATCCGCCAAAGACCTAGACTTAGAAACCCACTGACATGACTTATCCCCCCTAAACACACTTGGCCCATCACTGACACCGACATCTTTCCCTTTAAATTTCAAATTCAAATTCCTCTTAGAGAGGGACCCACCTCCTTTAATTGACACCCCATCCCTCCTTTCAAACAGAGTCACATGTCTCCTTACACCCTCACACCCCTCCAACTCATCCTCTTCTTCCTCAGCCGCATAAGCCTTTTTTACTTCCTCCGATTTGCTCGCCGCACTATAAAAACTTCAGCAGCTTCTTACCGGTTTATCCTCCCACCAAACTGAGCACCGGAAATACTCTGATTTCACCCTCAGCGAGATCGAATACAGTCTGAATTCCCAAGGAGATTTTCTCACCTAACAACCTTATCCATTGAATTTCAGATTTATCTTCTGAAGCCCCATCCGAACGAATGAACCCACCACACAGTTCGCCAATTGATTTGAACACACAATCCGACCACACAGAAGAGGAGCGCCCACCACCCTAATCCACACACGGTCATCTTTTGCTCTGTCCACCTCGCAACCTTCTCTCGAATTCCACCATCCAGAAACAAGTGATACGAGCCGAATAATCTATTTCCACTAGACAGAATGGTGGAAGCTTCCTCCTTTGACTAGAATAAGAACAAAAACAGTGACGGAGACATCTTCTTCACTGCCACCCCCTAGGAGATTTCCCATTCTCTTCCAACCCAACTCTGAACCTCCGCAAGTTGAGGAGGCTCGCCTTCGAATCTGCCGACTAGGCTTTTCTCCAACTGCACTAGGTTCTCCGATTGGTCTAAATCGTCGCACACTACCGTCCTGAAAGCCCCAAGACCTAGCAAAGGACTAGAAGCCTTCTGCGGCACAGACAAAATCAGGTTTTCTTCCTTCTTGAATTCAAATCCCATCCCCAATGCCTTTTGAATATCTGCCTCCGCATAGCTTGTTTCGGATAAATCCTTAACTAGGACGGACAAATCATTCCCAGGACGCTGATCAGAACTCAGAAACCCATGCGATCGAAAGCCCAGCCTCCATCTCAATGTGTGGAGTAACTCCGACCACCCTTTATCCTCCACTTCTACCGGGAAACAACGACTCCTCGATTTACCGTTCCAGGAGATGTCTGATAATTTAAGAAAGCTACCATTTACATTTTTCCTTACCTCCAACACCAAAACCGATACGCCGTTCTTCTCGAGCCCACCACAAACTGTTCTCTCTCCGATTTAAAACTTTTCTCGACCCCTTGAACCAACCAATCGCAATCCTCCCATGGAACCCCTACACCCACCAACCCTAGCTTGTTTTTTCTCACTGATTTGCAACCATACCTTGTCTCTGACTTTCCTAACGTCAAAGGAAAACACCTTTGATTCCACCTTCAACAACCTACGACCACCTATCAATCGTACATACTTGTTAATGCTAATTTCTCAACAACCTTCATACCTTGCCTCCACCCAGATCCTTTTTGCTCTACTAATAACTATATTTCCTTTAACTTGCACATTTTCTTTTGATGCGACAAAAAGAACTTTAAATAAAAGTGAAAGGAAAAAAAAATAAGTACAAGACTAATCTTACGGATTACATGGCAAAAATATTCCTAGGAAAAAAAAACACTGTAAGAACACTTGTCAATTAAATTCATCAACTGCGAAGTTTGCATCTCTAATAGACCAAGATAATATAATATTTGCCATCCTTGAAAGATTAAAAATCTATTTTAACTAATGAGTTAGCTACCATGGACCCCCACTTCTATCGACTATCACTAGCCACCAAATAACACTAAGGGCCCGATTGGTTCGTGGAATTGAAGATGGAATTGGAGTTTGAATTGAAATTGGAGCCTCCAATTCCAATTTTCCCATTTGGGAGTGCACTAAGGAATTAGAATTCGAATTCTATATGCATTCCACAGAATTCCTTTGTAGGCTATTTTTGAAACTGTCAAATTCACAGGGGGGAGGCTGTTAATTGCAATTCTCTACCCCCTGGATTTCAAATAGAGGTGGCACTGGGTCGAGTCGGGCCGAGTAAGGTCCTGATTATAATATAGTCAACCCGAACCCGTCTATTTAATAAATGGGTCACTTGGATTCAGACGGGTCAGTTGGTTTATAACCTAAACCCATTGAAATACCGAGTCGACTCTGGTGGGTCAGATCAGATTTTTCTAGAACTAGCAATGGGTCGGGTTCGGATTGGGCATGTTGGCGGATTTATAGTGTAAAACCCGGCAACACAACCCAACTGTCACGAACCAAACCTAGAGATCTCATTGGAGTCCCTAAATTTAGTTTATAACTCTCACCCCATATCCAGATGGGAATGGATAAACGATACATAGCCAAATTCATAAGATAAAAACTGATTTATTATATAATATTGAAAATATAATCAAAGTATGGCTATTACATCCATAACACACATAACATTGCAGCGGAAAACAAAATAAAATCCTTAATTTCATGCTTCAAATCAATCCCTATTAACTATCAAAATAAGCACTGAATTACATCAAATAAATCCTAATACAAGTTCTACTAAAATCATCAAATAAAATCCTAGTAATAACTAATGTCTTCAAAACATCCTTGTCCACCATCTTAGTCCTCATGTCTATCATCTATAGGTCCTGAAAATGTTATGCTCAAAAGCGTAAGCTACACTAACTTAGTAAGTAAGCAAGTCTAACGAAACTTATGATTGAAGTAGGGACAATGCCACTCTTCAAAGGTAATCCATATGAACAATAAATGAGTGAAATATATGATGTGAAGTCATTATGAAATAAACATGTGATGAGTGATCAATATACAATAATTATGTGATAAATATGCCATAAATATGGGTGAAATCAATGCGGTCCATTTATAGGACAGCAATGGATTAAATAAGTTAAATAGTCTCTAAACTCATAGGGATCACACAAGGTGTTAGATAAGCAATCTCAATAAGGGAATACATATAAACAACTCATAAATTCAGATTAGTACAATACACATACACCATGATTCATAGGCATAATCAAGTCAGCAAACACATGAATACAACCCTATGGTTCAAGTCACATAAATATGTCATGTCATAATCAATAATGAATAAGTGGCGAGTATGTTAATAATCATGTGCCATGAATAAGGATGTAATGCAATGCAAGATGTTGGTTCAATTATTAATGCATTCTGTGCACCTAAGTATAATCACCACATGTGATTTAAGACAAACAATCTAATATGCAATGCAACTGTATAGTACTCGCTAGTGTAGGTTCCTCATACGATCTCAATCATACTACACAAGGATGCTCACTTAGAATCCATCCCCCAATACATGGTAGAAATATTAGATTATTCTATGTGTACATCATAGTTTCTAGGGGTTTCGACCTAGAGGACACAAGCGCCTCACCTTATTTCGATCATAGGGACTAATCCCAAGGCATCACCTAGAACTTCCCTTGAGAACCATACCATAGCTGATCTACCAACAGGGTATCACTCACATGATTCAGATATTGGGTTTTCACTAACCTCACCTATCATTCAACTTGTCTCTTGGGATCATCGCATAGAACATATCCCTCACAAATCAATTTGTCTATTGAGATGGCCAATCCCTTAACACATGCAATAGTTCACCTAGAACTTACTCACCATTGTTATGATTTCCAAATCATAATTATTCTCCTTATAATCATAAACTCCAGAAATATAATCATTAGACCGATACAAGGTCATTATGCAAAAGTATAGGCATATACTGTGCAAGTGAGAGAGTGCTCATTAACTAAGCATTCAAATCATGCGAACAATGTGTAATATGACTAATTAACATGCTGGACAATGATTAAGCAAGCAATATCAAGTACATCAAAATATCACATGTTCACCAAACATAATCAATAGGTCCATAAAGATGTAACTATATGAAATAATCATAATTTAGCAAAACTAACATCATAATTAGTCGAATTAGGTTAAAATAAGCAAGTGTGTGAAATTTCATACCAATCAGACAAGTATGATATGTTTCGGTATACCTAGGGTCTACCTAAGGTCTGTCGAGCTGTCTTACAGGGTTTCGGTATGTTGAACAGAATTTTCGGTAGCTTTTACAGTAACCTTAATGTTTTGTCTGTGGTGCTCGGCATGCCGAGTTGGGCTCGATAGGCATGGACAGTTTTGACGTCTCGTCGGTAAATTGGTCATATATTTGTGTATACCTGTCAAAATCGACTCAAATTTGTTTTGATGTGCTAACGAGCAAGAGAATCCAAAAAATATAAATTTGAAGGCATTTGGAGTTCGGTAGACTCTTCAATAGGCCGAGGAGGCTGCCAAACCTCGAGGTTTTCACAAATTCTCAGAATTCTTACTCCTCTTCAACTATAATCACAAAATATCCTTAAGTAACCTTGGTTAATATTGAATTCTGAACAAACCCCAATAATTATATCATATTAAACAACACTTTAAAACAACCTTACCATCTCATACCACTAAAACTTGGAAAACAAGTAAAACCTTTGAAATACTTCATACACAATGAAAAACAACAATGCTCCTATTAAAATCATAAATAATGATATCCTTGAGTACTTACCTTGGTCTGACGTTTGGTGTAGAGAGTTACACCTTTGTTCTTCCTCTTCTTCTTCTTCTTCTTCTTCTTCTTCTTCTTCTTCTCCTCCAAGCAATGAATTAACCTCCTATGGTCTTGTGTTTATATAGACACTTAGAGACCCTCTTATTAGAAACTATTAACTTTTAATCTCAGCCCTTAGATGGTTATTATTAATCTCAGCCCTTGGATGGATTTTCCAGCTCATGTGAGTTTCTAATATTGACTTCCTTCTAATTCTGTTTTCAGAAGTTTAGCATTAATTTAAATAACTTTTAGTTTCTAGAAGTTTTCCCTTTTAATTCTGTTTTCCAGCCCATGTGGGTTTCTAACTATAAGTTTTTAATCTTTTAATCTCAACCATTGATTGGGAAGTGAAGGCTCCTACAAAATCCTAGCCATTGATTTAATATTGAGATTTTATCTTTACTGCTATTCTAGTTTGTACAAAATACTTACTAATTCTATATCTTTGACTTGGTCTCCTATTCTTAGCTAGTTACTATTTACTGTTTTATTTGAATTCCTTCTAATAGGGAGTGTTTCTATTTACATATATTAAATCTCAGCCATTAATCTTATATTGAAAATTACTGCAATATCCTAGCCATTGATTTCATATTTAGAGATCCCTACAAGATCCTAACCACATGTCATAACTTAAGAGAGTTATGATTGTGTGTGATGCACCTAGTTTCCTATGGTACAACCCACCAATCACAACCGGTCAACAGTCAAACATGACGGCTAATTACTAAAATTTTAAATTAACCCCTAATCTTTTATTATTTACACATTAGCCCTATTATTTTTGTTGTGTTATTACACCAACCCAACCTATTTATTATTCAGGCGGATTACGGTTAAACCAATTAAGAAATTTCTATTTTTATCAACCTAAACCTGCTAAATACTGGACAGGTTTAGGGGATGATTGGCAAGTCGGGTCAAATTTTACCACCTCTACCTTTAATCCAATAATAAAATAAAAAATCATTTGTTACACCATTCTCATCTTCCTTACTCGCCCCTATTCTTCATAAGATCAACAAGAAAAAAATCCAAATTCCAATTATTTGTTGACATCCAATCATGAGAATCTCAATTCTACTCAATTTCAATTCTCAATGAATTAGAATTGGAATTGTAATTTCTAACATCAATTCCAATTCTTCGAACGTTTCTTCAAGCCGAGTAGGAGGGGTATAGATATCAACTCTAGTAGAATCCCCATGACCAATCACGGACCATAGAACAAGTGGACAACCTTGCCTTGATAGTCTTTGAAAATGCAACCAACTTGTGAATGTCTGGGGTTGCCCAAGGAACATCCATCAACTTAACCAAACATATATAGGAAGTGGGATCCAACAGCTGGACAAAGAATGCACAGTAGGATCTGGAACTAAAATAGCTCTTCAATCTCTAAGTACATCTCTATAAGCTCATTAAAACTCCTTGAGTGTAGAAACAAAAGGATACAACTATGCGGATTCTATCTATCACAAGGATCGAGTTCCTTCTCTTGTCCCCAAAGATCCTTCTACTTCTTTCCTCTCATAAGAACAAGAGACAATCCATGGAAAGATATGTCCAAATGGTTTTGCTCCTCTTCCTACCAAATACAAGGATGACAGGCATGTATGAGTGGCAGAGCCCAACAAAAACATAACATCCTAAGAAAATTCAACCTAATGCTCAAAGGATACCTACAATGAATGAGAAGGTGGTTCACGGACTCGCTCGTCCATTGTCCTATAACAGATCACGCATACATGGGGATATAAGGCCTTTGGCACCCTCCTCTAAAGCATATCACATGTATTAAATCTTATTGAGATGAGTCAGATGACACTATCTAGACAAAATCTTTAACATTGTGTAAAACCCTAGAATTCCAAACTTTCATGTAAGGAAAATTTGAAGGTACAACTGGGACTCAATCAAAGCTTCGAATACGACTTACAAGAGAATTGACCATTATTACAACTAGTAGTCCAAACTCTCAAATCTAGAAAAGTTGAAAAATAAACCTCAATTAAAGAGTTAATGAAGGGCAACTGGTGAAGATGAGAATCACTGTAAGTTCCCAAAAAAAATCAAAACTCCATGCAATATCCACCAAAGAATACTAGGCTACGGACGTTTTTTTGCACGAGACAAATGGTAGAATCAAGGAAAGGCAAGTCATGATGATTTATTTCCCTACTACTAGTGTTCTCAAAAACAGTTAAAGCTTCACTTCAATAAGCAGAATGTTATAAACATAGTAATGTTCTCTTTCCACTCAAAAGCTAACAGCATTCTCCACCAAGTCTTAAGACCCCATACCTTCTTCATTCAATAAGTTCTGGAAATACACTTTCCATGTTTCTTTGATTTTCTACATCCTTTACTAGGACTCTCTAATCAATCTTCTTCATGCATCTAACTTGATCCCAGTCCCTACTCTTCTCCCCTTCTCACAGGTTCATTGCACCCAAATTACAGTGAAAGTTATCATATATGCCTCTCGTTTGACTTGCTTCCTATTTTCTTGGTTCTTTTTTTGGGCTCTTGTATCAAAGTTTTGCTGGAATTTATTTATTTTGCAGTTTATTTTCTAATGCAAACCCTTCTTCTGTGCATTTTCCAAGCCCTAGTAAAGAAGAGTAGTTTCAGGATGACAGCCAGTGTAGAACTTTTTTTAATCCCTTGGCTTATATCATGGATCTTAGTATGATCATATTAATATTAATAATCATAATTATTATTATTATTATTATTATTATTATTATTATTATTATTATTATTATTATTATTATTATATTATCGTTATCATCATTATTATTATAACTGATCAAAAAAAATTTATCATTATTAACTATCACTACCATTATTAATATTATTTCTCTTTGTTGCAAAAATGTCATCTTAATTTGTTGAAAAGTATAGGGGATTAATGCAAGTTTGTCTTCCTCACTAATTTCAACAAAGTCCAGAAGATTAAAACTAAGTACTAACCAACAAGCCTTCTTGGAGAGCCAATTGCTTTGCAGTTTCAACAGCTTCGTCACTAGATATCTGTTGCATGCAAAACACATTAGCAGTGAGCTTCAGAAAACAAGAACCACCTTCAGTAAAATGTAAGGCAAAATGATACAATTCAATTTGTACAAATAATATTTATATAATTTCATAATACATGTACAAATATGTCATTATATATGTATATATGAATGTGCGCATGCCTGTACACATCTTAATTGATGACAGGCTTTTTCATACATGTCAAATAGAGTTCAGTATATGCAACAAATACATTTTATGGCTATATATTCAGATTAATAGTTTAGTTGTGGCATTAACAAGCACAACTAACTTTATTATACATATAAAGCTATGAGCAGACAGATATAGATCAACCTATAAATGGTCAGCATGTTGTACCCATTTCAGCATGGCAGAAAAGTAATTGTTAGACGCAAAGTCGAAAATTTGTGCAAGTGTATTTTTATTTTCTTATGCAACTTGGATCGTACGACCATCTAAATACAATTGAACTTTCATATTATTTGGTACTCGACAAAATGCATGGCACACGACTGACGCAACCCTGCTGATGGACTTTCTTTATCGAAAAACTCTTCAAGGTTGTAATGTGTGTAAAGTGTATGTGGCCATACATGTCTAGATTTTGGCAGGTTAATGTGTTTGACACAACATATTCATGTCAATCAAGGAAGGGGGAGAAATTATGAAAGACAAATGAACAAAGTTTATTTGATTATTGTCAATAATTACTTTTTTATTGCTTTTATTTCATTAGTTGTTATTGTAATTTTTTTTTTATTTTGGAAGAAAAGAAAAAATATATACTAGAAGCAAAAGCAGCAGAGCAACAAAGGTGTATAATTATCATTGTAATTACTGCTAATATCATCAACAAACAACAGCATGAGTTTTGCTTAGACAAGCGTTTGAGTTAAAAGAGGTAAACAAGGAAATTATAATTCAGAAATGCACATTCAAGAAAATCTTCAACTATCCTCCGTAGAAATCAATGAGAGACAAGAGCTGCTACATCCATGTGCAAGTGATGACCATTGTGAGAAACAATGTTACCAACAACAGACTGGTGTGGATAGGGGTGATGGTTCCAAGTGTCGACATCTGACTTGCTTGAGTCCCAATTTTTCAGGGTGTCGATACACATCTATAAATACTATATAGTTTCTAATATTATGATATCCTTTTTTTTATTTTTGAAAAATTCTGAAATAATTTTTTTTTAACTTTAATTTTAATAAATTCGTAACACAACCAAAACCATATTTATGCTCAGTTAAAACTGAGTCTTCTGGGGGTTCAAAGGGTCGTGTAACATAAAAGAAAACAGTAAGCAGAGCTCCAATGCAAATTTAGATATCGAATAGGACAGAAAAATCAGAAAGGCAAAATTCAAGACTGTTCTAAAGGAGTGTCATTTAACAGAACATATGACCCAATATAGAGTGAAATAATATGATAGGGTGAAAAAGAACCATATTGTTGGAAATATACTACACTCGTGATGAATGATACAATGGCTGGTTCCTTCTCCAATTGTGGCCAGAAGTTTCCTAAATGCCATGTGATGACGTCAATTAGGCTCATGAGCATGGCATTTGTATACTTCAG
>JAUPMG010000006.1:1382128-1404458 GCA_031762675.1 Pachysandra terminalis | reverse complement strand
CCAAAAATGGTCTTTGGATATGTAATTACATAATTGACCTTGCTACGTGTCAAAATATGATTGGATTGAATCAATTTTCAAATTGGCTCATCATCAGTACCCGATTTTGAAAGACAGTGATGGTTGGTTCCGGCTGTGGTTCGACCTCACCGTTCTCATTGCTCCTTTCACCAACTGCTTTGCTGAAAGAATGACGCTTTAGTACGATCCAAATAAGGATGATTATCGAAGTGCCCGAGCGTCGAAAGAGTCCCTTCCTTTGGATCCACTCAAGCCCTTCTCTATCTCGACAATAATTTCAAGTAAGTTTCTCTCTCTCTCTCTCTCTCTCTCTCTCTCTGGTTTGAGGTTTTTTTTCAGTAGACGATCATGCTTTCAGTGAACATAAAAGGGGGAAAAAATAAAATAAATAATAGCATTACGGTAAAAATAAAAAGGGTGAATTACATGGACAACCCCTTAGGTTTGGTATAATGACAAAAAGTATCCCTCAATCCTTACCCATTACAACCACTTCCCTTATTACAACCATTACCCTTGTTGGACCAAACTAAAAGAGTCTAATGATCTGTAATAGAAACTGATTGTTTATCCATAATACCTCTCTAATCAATGATAATTATAATAAATATCAGCTATTTTTAATTTTTTTTTATTCTATAATTATAAGAGATATACGGGTTTTCACAATTTTCATTATTATAAAGCTTTTTTTATTTTTTCATACAAGCACCTTTTTTATTTTAAAAATCATTAAACAAGATATATAAGGGTAGTTTTATCCTTAAAATGTGAAGTTATAAGTAAAAAAGCAAATATTCTGCTACCCCTTACTAACGGAAGGGGTTTGTTTTAACGTACTTTCAAATTATAAGTAAGTTGTTTGTGATGGCCAACTTGTTACCAGTATTACCATTATTTCAAACCCAAAGAGACGTAAATGTAGTTTACCCAAATAAAAAATTATATTTAGGCCCCGGTAAAGCTTCCTAATGGCCTAGAAACCTTCTCAGAAAAGACTCCATATCTAACGTTTAATTAATCGGTCACAATCTTGAAAGTTGCTTCCGATGGAAACGGTTTTTTTAAGAAACTCATTTTGGTGAATTAGGAGTCGGATTATTTCTAAAAACTCTATGTCGAAAGCAGTTAGTAGTGTTTTAAATTAAGTGACTTTTTAAAATGATAAATTATCCTTTCATTTTTCTTATATTTTTAAAAAAATAAAAAAAATATATATATATATCTATTTAGCTTTAAACTATATACAAGAGCATCCTTTTATATAAATGTTTTCACAAAACACATTATTTTGGCCAGTGACTTTGATTCATAGCCATTTTTAACAAAGTCCTTTCATTTGTAGGTAGCTTTGCAAACAGTCCCTTAATGTTAATTAGAAGTAGGGAAAATTATTCTTTGACCTCTTTAGGTTTCTAACAATTGTAATTAGACTCCTTGAGGTTTTTGAAATTACAATGACACCTTTCATCGAAAACCTCGAGTCGACGAACTAACGACACACTGAATCATTGCTAATATTCCCTTTATAAAAAATTGAATAACTTTTAGATAAAGTGGATAAACCTTAGGTCTAAATTATCCCTCTTAGTCTCTCGACTAGCTATCATGCTCCAACATCACACTTAAATCATTTATTAAGAGGAAGAAAAGAAAAACACATCAAACGATTGATGAAAAACTATTTATAAGAGGTATATCAGTCAATGACTCAGTATCGTTAGTTGTATATTTGTTGAGGTTCATAAAATAAAGGGTGCGATCATAACAGCATTAATGTATCGGATCCAATTAAAACTCCAAAGTTAAGTGTGCTTGGAGGACATTAGTACTGATGATGGGCCAATTTGTTGTATTAATTTAATCAAATAATAATGCGTCATGTAACAATATCAAAAATCAATAAAATATAATTTCTCAGCCTTTCGAGTGAGGGCACCCTCGAAGGACATCCCCTCACTAGTTTTTCGAGGGAACCTCTTTCCAGGGGACATCTCCTCAATCCCACTCTATCGAGGGCACCACTTTCCAAGGGACATCCCCTCGATTCCAATCATCCGTGGGCACTCCTTTCAAGGGGACATCCCCTCAAATAAATATACTCCAAAGAATTACTTCTCGAATAAAGGAACCCTTAGAAGTATAACCCTTTATACCTCTTCAATATTATTCATATAATTAATCATTTTGAATAATCAATTTAGGACTAGCCACCACGAGATGACCAATTCATCATTCAAAATAATTAATTTGACATTACAAATCATTATATCTCAAATTGATAACTCTTTACACTATATATCCATACAATCAGAATGCAAGAAACATACTTTGAAATTGTGAAACTCAAATTCTTTATTAAGAGAGGAATATACAAAGACCTTCATGAATGGTAGGCTAGAGAGAATTATGTTATCAATTTTACATGTGTCAATTACAATCATCAATACAACGACTATTCATTACAAAAAATGCAACACATTGACATGATCATGCCAGTTGTTCCTCATATCAAGTCCACGTGTCACTTGAGTAATGACACATAAGCTTTCATGTTCATTCAAGTAATGATACATATGCCTTGTGTGTCTTTCGAATAGTGACAAGAATATTGTCATATCCCAAATCCGAAATCACTGATATTAATGAATTCGAAGGTGTGACTCCCTATACTCAATTCGAGTGTAGTCCAATGATATAGCAATTAATACTACTAAACAATAATAATATTAAAATAAAACCATACTATTGTCCAAAACCAACGAAAGTCTTTAAACATCAATTAAATGATAATAAATCTCTTCATTTACAACCAACGGACGTCAATCAATTCTGAAATTAAATCTCTACTATAGGAAATAAATGATAGAAATATAAAGAAAATCCAGCTTGAGTCCAAGCCTCCTCCCGAACGCATGCCACAATCAGACAAGTCCTAATGCCGCTTTCCTGAAATACGTTGCATGAATGTGTGAGCTCGCAAAAGACAGTAGGTACAAACCCTTTATGACCATGATGCAAGACCACTCAAACATACATCAAACAACAGGGTTATCATCTTGCAATCAATCACATGCATCATAATAATTGTACAAGCACCTAATAATCTAATGAATAATGCAATGATATGAATGAGAGATGAATAAGTAAAATAAATTATACTAAAATAATAAAATATGAAATGTAATGCGTATGAATATGATGTGTATGCAGTGTTGAGCCCCTAGGAAATACACCATGTCAAATCTACTGAACTTATAGATACCCGTCAATAGCCAAACCTTTGATCCTTCCATTATAAGGCGAGGAATCACGTTTCTTGCATCCATTTTACAGCCGACCAACTAGATGAGACTATCACCAGCGCTCCATCTGTACAGTATGGCTCTAGAGACTTTCAACACACGGATCTCAATTGCCCAATCTATTTTCAATCTTTAGGGACTCAAACCCACGGATCCAAGACCAAGAGTATCCACTCTCCATGAAACTGACCATGGTTTTCTGTGTTTACACACATCTACAATGCATGAGACTTTAACCCAAGGACATCACCCTATAACCAAGGCCACCACTAGGCTATACCACTATAGTGTGCATACCTTGAAACCTAATGATGATCACACACCATTGTCCAAACAGAGATAAATCACATATCTTTCAATATAAATTAATCATAATTTATATTAATGCAAAAACCATAATGTTAATAACCAAAATGAGTCAACAGGTCCACATAACCAATCCAGGTCATGCAACAGCCAATCCAGGCCCTCGAGTAAATTAATTAAATTAAATAAATAAATTTTCTAAAGTCCACAGCCGCTGACAGACCCTTCAGTGAACTGTTTGATCCACTGAACAAAGTAAAAGTTGTGCGAGTCTGGGAATTCCACTCCTAGATTCCCACACAAGTTGATGTGAAACAAAACATAAAATAAAATACTCAGACTTATGCCTTCGGTGAGGTCGTCGGCACACCAACCCACCTTCGACAGCCCAACCCGAGAGCAATCAAATCCTCGGTAGACCCTTCGATGGAGGTGTCAGTCCACCGAAGTACCTTTGACAGGCACTGGTCGGTCCACCGACCAGGCCACCGATAATACGATGATTTTTAGATTTACTTTGTTAATCCCAATTCGCCCATACCAAATCTCTAGCCCAACCTATATGTCATGCATGATAACATGTAAATATACAAAACCCATGCATAAAAGATCTATAAATCATGATCTAAACCCTAGATCACATCCACTTCTTGAATCTTGCATATACACACACATAAACACACTAAACACAAAAAAAAAAACACATACTAACATGATTAGCACTATATAACATGACATATATACAATAAATTATCATAGAAGCATGTTCTCATCATAAGATCATGATATAAACATAAAAATCACATTATTCACAATATATCATACGCTAAGAGCCCTAATAATAGGCCTTCACCACAGATCTGCAAATATTCATTAAAATATATTTATATCACATCAACAGAGATACATGCTCTCACACCAATATATATATTAAACATCACATCCAGCATGATTGAGATAGATTTTGTATGGGTTAAAAACAAGGAAAGTATACTTACCTCTTAGATCTTTGAGTTTTCCCGGTTTCTTGCACTTGATCCTAACTTTTTCTCTTCTTCTTTCTCTTTCTAGGGTTTCTGAAGTACCACAGTCGTTCTCCCTATAATCTCCATGAAATTTGGTGTGTTATGGTGTTTAGAAATACTTTTCATTATATAATAGTTGGTTAAGCTTTTAGGTCTAATTAGGGTTACTTAGTTGATTAGGACATAACTGTAATTTTAGCCCTATTATTCTACACAAATTTCACTTATATTTAAGGTCAACTAATTATTAATTACGTCCTTATTAATTTCTTCAAACTTAATTATTAATGTCTTGGGCCTTAAGATACCACACTCAAGCCCAATTACCCTTTAGCCTACTTAAACCCTTTAAACCTAGTCCATTAGTCTTAATAATCCTCTAATATGTCTTAGGTAGTCTTTCCAAGTGAATCAACCAGTAAAAATTTTAACTAGTCCTAAATTTTGATTTGGAGTGTTACATATACCTTACGTGTCAGAGAAAATGATGATAATTTTCTGATAAGAACTCCCTAAGAACAACAATTCCCTAAGACAAACAGTTGCTTTTATTTTTATGTATTGATCTCTCTGACATGCCTGGTTGATTCTCTTTGTTATTTCTCTATTTCACAATTGGAAAAAGAAAACCTTGCATTAGAACAACAATCCTTGGTTTAGGCCAGTGCAAGTCAGGTCATTCGAACCTTTGGTAAACTTTTAATTCATCCGCAACTGTCATTTCATCATTATTAATATTAATCAATAACTGCTGCTTGTATTAATTATTTACCAATTTGAGCATCACCTATACTAAGATGGTTGACCTCTTGAGAAGTCCACATGTTACGCCCCTTTACTTAAAAAAAAAAAAAAAGTTTTAAGAACCCTTATCTTATTATTTTAGGTTCTTAAGCCCCAGAACCTAGGAGTCCAATCTTAATTATTTCTTAAAAAAACATGTATTGCAATTTGGGCCAGGCAGAGCAGGGGATGGTGGATTTTCATAGTGGGTTGCTACTGGATAATAATAGTAAATAGAACCTCGGCCAGGTCAGTCTGAGTTAATCTTTCTCATATATAAAGCCTAAGGCGAAGGTCCAGCCTGGTTCAGTACAACTTTGTCCAACTACTAAACCTATATACTATTCAAACATGCTTGCATGCTCTCACTGGTTAAGCACACAGGGTTCTGTTCTAGCTTCATCTAACGTTTATTTCACTTACAGGCGCATCTCTACATATATGGAACCTCTTGTAAAATCCTTGGAAGAAATTGGATACATAGAAGGTGAAAACTTATTCGGGGCGCCATACGATATGATCTAGCCGCAGAAGGTCACCCATCCCAGATTGGTTCGAAATTCCTTGCAGACTTAAAAGGAATTGATCGAGAAAGCAAGCGCGTCTAATTTAGGAGTACCAGTTATAATCCTCTCTCACAGTCTCGGCGGCTTATTCGTCCACCAACTCCTCGACCGAATCCGTAACCTGGCGAAAAAAATTTGTCAAACACTTTGTAGCACCATCTGCACCATGAGGTGGCACTGTTCAAGAAATGCTCACCTTTACTTCTGGCTACTCCTTAGGTGTTCCCCTAGTAGACCCATTGCTAGTAAGACAAGAACAAAGGAGCTCAGAGAGCAACTTATGGATGTTGCCTTCTCCTAAACTATTTGGTCGGAAAAAGCCTCTTG
The DNA here is from genome assembly GCA_031762675.1 of Pachysandra terminalis. Classification (NCBI taxonomy): domain Eukaryota; kingdom Viridiplantae; phylum Streptophyta; class Magnoliopsida; order Buxales; family Buxaceae; genus Pachysandra; species Pachysandra terminalis. The sequence goes on along the minus strand of JAUPMG010000006.1, from coordinate 1,398,125 downwards.
TGATTACATCAAACATGTCCTATTCGGCTTTTGGGTTTCCTCAAGGAGTCTGTCCTTATAAGTCGAGAATTTTGCCTTTGATGGATCGGTTAAGGGCTCCTGACGTTCCTGTTGGAGCGGGAGAGATCTCTAATATAAACTCCGTCATTCTCAGAACAGTTGCACAGAGGTATTAACCTCTCTCTCTCTCTAGATCTCAGAGAGAGGGACTTAAGAGGTCCCATAGAGGCGGAGCCCCTGCGGTACGATAAGCGTATATTAGAGATTTTCTTTATATATCGGCTAGGAATATAAGTTATAATCCTAATTCATTTTTGATATAAGGGAAACTTCTTCTGTCCCATGGATATGGGTTTTGCCGAATCATGTATATCTGTGTGTATTATTTTGATCTTTGTTTTACTGTGTTTATTATTATTGCTTGATCCCGATTAACAAAGTCATTACTGTAAATTACACCATAGATACACATATCCAGAAACCATCATAATGTGAATATTCGAAGGCGAACCAAACCAAATCCTGCCAACTTGTTTGCATTTGAAAAATAAGTCAAAAGTTTCTCAGATATGAAGCCTGGTTTGTAGCTTCAAGCTAATGGTTGCATGAGCAGAAGCTTTGGGTCAAAAATCGCCTGAATCTATTACCCAAAGCCTGTCAACCTTGGATCAGAAATGTGAACTGTCCCAATTGAACGAGCGATGCATCACTGTTTCTAAAAACAATTACAAAGAGTTTGATAAATCTCCCTGGGTAGGGACTATCATCTGGTTCGAAGCGTCATTTCCGACTACCTCATATATCTGGCAATACGATAGTTAGATCTGGGATCAAGATTCTAGACCCGTCTAAGAAATGGGTTGGATCACCAAATCGATGCTGCCTAAAAAATCAACTTGAGAGAGTTTGTCACCCAATTTGCTCTTAAGAGAGTGTGTCACCCGACTTGCTTTTAAGATGGTGCTTCGCTCGACTCATCCTAGAAAACTTGAAACCTGACTGGCTCTTAAAAAGGAAGCACTATCTGACTCATAACTTATCATTGAAATTCACCTTCGACCATTCACCGAGTAAGAAATTCTATAACACAATGAGATAACAGGTCCCTAATATATGCACTCAATCTTAAAACCCTTACCTCCAACATTAAATGCATTTTGACTTCAATTATAAAAGGAAAATATTGTACATATGCCAAGACTCCCCAAACATACAGGATGCATGGAAAGCATGGACAATACAGAGAGCATTTCGTCTGTTCTGAGGTAGCTGCCGATGTCCACCATGTGTCCACTTTTGAAATTTCAAATTTATTTTTAAAATTTTAAATTTACTTTTGAACAGACGTGGCAGACATTGGCTGTTCCAACAGCCGATGGTACAGCTACTTTGGAACAGACAAAATGCTCTCGACAATACATACATTGACCAAAGCCCTCAAATGGATATTCACTACATATGCTATCCTGGGAAACCTATTTTGACCGATTACTTGAAGGAAGTAATTTTCAAAACCTAATGTATCGTTTTTGACATCTCCCACTAGTTACTAAATGATTTCTATCCGAAGCAAATGTTCCAAATGACTTCTCAAATAGTTATTAAATGATTTATATCTTAAACAAGTGTTCCAAATGATCGCTTGAGACCTTGTCATCTCAAGATAGCCAACTCTTCACATATATTATTCTCCTGAGATGACCAACTCATAACATATACTATTCACTCGAAAGGGCTTGCCACCCCATGATGGCCAACTCGTAACATATATTCTTCTATCGGAAGGAGTTTTCACCCCGATAGCCAACTCGAAAGGGCCGGTCATCCTGATGGCCAACTCGTCACATATATTATTCTTTCGGAAGAGATTGTCACCCCAAGAAGGCTAACTCGTCACATATATTATTCTCACGGAAGGGCCTACCACCCCGAGATAGCCAACAAGTCACATATATTTTTTTCTTGGGAGACTTCTCATCCCAAAATGGCTCCCCTGTTTCACATGATTATTATTTCTCTCCAAATATATCCTCACGAATCACTAATATATCATCGTTGAAGACAGTATCCTTACAAGCTTCAAAACAATAAAGGCTCTGAAGCTTCTGATGACGCAATTACCTCGGTTCGTTATCTTCTATAAAGGAGAATATGATGTATCTCAAGAATGGTGAGATTGCAGACGGGATCATTGTCTCCAAAAGACCACTAATGTACACTTCACATGACATGTGTCAACCCAACTCTGTTTGAAGTCAATCTCATATGCATGGCAAAGAGTTGTTATTTAAAATATTCACGTTTCGTAACGCTTGACACGTCCCATTCCTCGGCTCTCCCTATAAATAGGAGAAGAGCATGAGGAGAAAGGGACAGAACTACAGTTCACTTGAGCTGAAATATTTTTCTTTTGAGGCTCCTCTCGTGTACTTGCCTTATCAACCTTACCATCTTTCCCTGAAATACTGCTATCCCATTTCTTTATCACTTAGGAGAAAGACCACCAGAGGTAGTACGACTATTGCATCAGTTTGGGCCATCTCTTGGACAAATTTGAACCCCATACTCAGTTAGACACCTCGCTCAGCCACCCCTGACCGGTTACCTTAAAGCAGTTCACAAATCCAAGATCAACAAATATCAACTATATAATGACACAAACATTAACAGTAACATGTAAATTATAGTTGAAAGAAACAAGTTCGTCAATCAAAAGGAATGCAATCTCAGCAGGAGGATTCAGAGAACATGTTCACCAAAATTGGATGGTTGATTTTATACTTTAATACTTTAAAAAACTCCAGTTCTTTTTATCAAAATTTGCAAGGTCCCCCTCAACAAGGTTTATATTCTCGGGATCCTGGATCGAACCGGTCTAGGCCAATCCCGACCGGATCACCGATCCAGTACTGTATCAGCTGATCCTGATCCGATCCAAATGTTGGATCTTTATTTATTTTTTTATTTTTTTTTAAATTTGGATCGGCCGAACCGACAATACCGATCACCAAAACGGCGATACTGGTGTCGGATCGACGATACCTGGATCGGCGATCCTGATCCGATCCAAATGTTGAATCTTTATTTATTTATTTATTTTTTTTTAAATTTGGATCGGCCGAACGGGCAATACCGGTCACCAAAACGGCAATACCGGTGTCAGATCGACGATACCGGTCAGGATCAATCAATATCAAACCAATCCAAGCCGATACCAATTGGATCATTTATTTTATAAATTAAAAAAAAAATGGAGACCATCACTGGACCGGTCCGGATTGGTATCGGTTGGACCAGTCCGATCCAAAGCCTCAAGATACAATTGTTGTATCGTGGCTTGGGATCGGACTGGTCCTGGCCGATCCGGATCTGGACCGGCCGATTCGATCCTTGAAACCATGCCCCTCAGTATAGGTTTCTAACTTAACTGAGCTACCATCTGCAGTTCAAACCATTTATAACAGGGAAATGTTGGAGTATTACTCCAAAGACCAGCATTAACTGAATATAACAAAATAAGCTCAACATCACTATCAACCTAAGAGCCTCAACCACTAACCCATATCTGGCAATGAAAAATCATTTAAACCTTGTATCAAACTCCATGAAGAGAGAAACTACAACAAAATGTATAGCATTGCTGTTTTCTAAAACTAAGAAATTACCGGGTGCACTGACAATTACACCGAACTCTTGCTTGTTGGAGTCAGCTATATCTTCATCCCAGAGAGGGTTGATAAGAAGGCAACCTGATTCAGATCTCTCCCAAATAGATTTGTTTGTCACTACTGCAAGACCCAATAATAGGTTCACTAGGATGGAAAACACATTCATTTACAGATCCATTGTGGCCAGGCAGCTTATACAAAATGCGTCGAGAAGTTGTATCCCAAATATAAACCATTCGATCTGAACTACCGGCTGTGACCTTGCTTCCATCAGGCGACCAACTACATTTCAACAAGTTCTTCTCCATGTTATGTTGGTTTCCTTCTAATACCTTCACACAACGATTCTGCGGGGCATATGGACGCATATCCCAAATCCGAAGCTTGCAATCCATACCATTAGTCAGGAGATAAGAGCCATCAGGACTCAACTGCATCCCCGTAATCATATCTTCGTGGCCCTGCAGAGTCATAGTAACCTCGTTTCTCCGCAGATCCCAAACCTTAACATCATTGTCTATCCCACCAGTGTAGATCTTATCTGATGCATCAGAGAAACTGACGGCTGTAATTTGGTACTTGTCTGGAAATGTCTGAATGGCACCTCTTTGACGCATATCCCAGAGTTTAGCAGTACCATCATCGGACCCACTAACAACAAGAGGAGGACCCCTCCGGGAAGGACAGCAGGAATTTACGAAAGACGAGTGTTCTGCCATCTTTTTTATCTGTTTTCCTGTTTCAATATCCCATGCCCTCAGAGTTTTATCAGGACTGGCTGATATTATCTGGGATCCATCAGTTGTCCACTGAAGATCAAGAACTGCATTCTTATGTCCTTTTAAGACCATAAAATTCTTGCACTCCCCATGCACATTCCACAGGAAAATTTCCTTGTCATGAGATCCAGATGCAATGGTTGTCCCCGCCGGATTGAACTTCATAGTGTATACAGCACTCTGATGACCCGAAAGCAACATTATTGGTGATTCCAAACTCGAAGTACGATGTTGTCCCATTGGTCTGGGTGCTCGAGGAGCAGTATATGAAACTGTTGACCATTCCATTCCTGGTCTTGGACCCACCATAGCCAAAGCACTTTCACCTTCTCTGTGGAGAGCTTGCATCTTGATGTTTATTTTAACTATACCAACTTTCAATTTCTTTCAACTTTGTCCCTGACACGAACACCAAAACAATTTAATGCATAACAACTATTCCAAGGAAAGATAGAGAACAATACATATATCAACCAATGCCAAAGAAATGATGAAAGAAGAATCAATTATTATCATAATGTGCATGCTGCATACCATTTGCTCATACCACAGCCTATCATTTCAATTAATCTGTTTTCTTCGATGTCTAAATACTTAAATCATCTTTATTTATTTTTCTTCCAATAATTGGTTAATATAGGCACAGGGGGTGAGGGGTGGTGAGGCATCCCACATAGGAAATAAGACAAATCAAAGAGATTCTAGAAAGAAAACAAACCATCTGGAATGACAATGGAGGTGGTCAAAAAGGATTTAACAACAAAAAATGCACCAGCTCTCTCTCATATTGCCTCTTCTTAGCTTTAATTTTTATACACAATCTATTCACTCAGCTCTACTACTAAGCATCCATTTACCAAGCATTATGTTCTTTATATTTTCAGTTAATCAACAGTTATTTTCATCCCTATTTCCATAACTTAAAATTTAAAGCAAAATTCAGTAAGTGATTTGAACCTTCATGTCACAAAGCACCCATTACCCATATTATTTGTTTACATCAGTGTTTCAGATTTCAGCGGCATGCTGCAGCATGTTGCCGAAATTTTGCTATTTCCGCGGGCACCTATACAAAAAACCAAGGGAAATTGTTGATTTCCCCTTTTCCACCATGTCGCTGAAATGTTGGCGACATGGTGAAAGTTTCACCGAACTTAAAAGGCCTTCAGCCCTAAACCCCCTACAAAACCACATTTTCTCAAACCTTTTTTTGAATGTTTTGTGATAAAAAACCAATCTTAACACAGATTTCTTGAAGATTTAAACCATTGGGTGGATCGTCAAAAGCACGTGTTCGAGGAAAACAAATTTGTTTCCCTAATTTTTAACATGTAACCCTAAAAACAAATTTGTGAAATTAATATACATTTGTGCAATGACACCCAAAATATCAATGTGTAGTTACTTTTATTTTCGGCTAAAAATAATATATATTTACTTTTTTAATTCGAAAAATCAATTTAAAAATATATAATTATAAAAAGCAATATGATATAAATAAAAAATGTAAACCTAATTAATGAAAAAATTAGTAATCTATATTAGAGAGAATCAAAAACACTCTTAACACAGATTTCTTGAAGATTTAAAGCGTCGGATGGATCGTCGAAAGCATGTGGTCTAGATAAACACGTTTTTTTTTCTAATTTTTAACCATGTAAACCTAAAAAATATGTGAAGTTAATATACGTTTGTATAATGACACCCGATCAATCGATGGATTTTGTTAATTTCATTTTTGACAAAAATAAATATTATTTAATTTATTAAAAATTAATTAAAATATATATAATTATAAAAACATAAATGCTATGAAAGGAATAAAGAATGTAAACCTAGAAATTTGAATAAATCACGAAAACCTCCTTTGAGGTATGCGTCAAGTACAGAGACCTCCCTTCACCTTTTTGAAATAACACTATCCTCCCTACAGGTTTGCCTTAATTTTTTTTCCATTCTCTTCTAATTATACCCTTCTTTGTAAAATCCTTATTCCATAAAACCCTTATTTTATGCTGTAAACCTCCTTCTGCGACTAATATGCCTTAAGGGGTATTTTCGTTATAAAATAAATTATTTTTATATTAATAAATACTGGATTTATCAATGAATGTATTTAAGTAAGAAAACAATAAAACAAACATCTTCTAACAGGGGAAAAGTTTATTTCAGAAAGGTGAAGGAAGTTCTTTGTAATGCATACCTCAAGGGAGATTTTGAAATTTATCCTAAAAAATTAGCAATGAAAGATTAATTCATTTGGCCAATTTTTCTAACAAGTAATTAGCCAATTAATTAAATATAATTAGTTTTATCTAAAAATAATAAAGAAGTATTAAAATATAAACAATATTATTTCCATGCCATTATCTCTAATTTAGACCTCTATAAAATTTCACATTATAATTCAATTATTTTTTTATAAATATGTCATTAATCAAAAAGGTGTAAAACTGTGAAACGAGGTACCAAGCATACAAGGCAAAGATAAATAAAAGACATACAATAAAAAGTAAATACAGACTTTACTAATACCAACCACATAGTCCATCTACTCATAAGATCATCTCCTCAAAATAAATCCTCTCTAGTTACATCACCCCTAACCAATCTATCTGCTACTCCGTCAGAGGATCTAAGCACATGGGAAACGAGATATTCAGCCATTTGTTAGATCGTTCACTAACCGGATGAGATGAGATAGTCACCATGAATAAGTCTGCCCTCTAGTCCATGAGATCACCAAACACGAATCCCCCTCAATCTCTAGATTAACAAAGCCTTGAGCTCTCGCCTCTCTGAGCCTAGTGATCAGTGCAAGTACTCTGCTCTTATGACATCCCCGACTCCTATTGCGATAAAGAGAGTATGTACAGTAGATCCAGAATGGTATTTGAAAACTCCTCCAATCCCTAGCTGCCCTGGATTACCTAATGAACTCCCATCAAAGTTGAGCTTGATTCTCCTGCCCCAGAGGAGTCCTCAACTGATGACAATCCTGCCCAAAGATGAAAGTATGCAATCATGTTCTAATCTCTAAGCACATTCACGGCCATGAAATATCTGAACTCTGTTGGCCATAATTGACTATAAAAGAATGGTGCAAGGCATACTCAACCTAGCATATCCACTTGTTCCTCTCGGCCCATATACACCATACCAATGCTTAAAGAGCTGCCTTGTAGAGTATTCTGCTCCCCTCCACCCCCCAAAATCTCAAGAGGTGCATCCACACCTCCCTCGCCAACACAATGTATAAACAAGACCCCTTATCTCATCTACACAAGGGGCACATCTAGGGAGAGAGGAGAGGACATCTCTATCTCCTCTGAAGAACATCCTGGGTGTTGATTCTGTACAATACAATAGTCAACAAGGTTGAGAAAGGAAAGTTGGAAGGGAAAAACAAGGTTGAGAAAGGAACCATCTAGATGGATTAAAGGAAAATGATCTAACTGAGAATACACCTCTATGATCAAGGAGCCAAATCCGAGCATTAGGAAGTGAGGGATCAATAAATACATCTTCCAGAAGGGCACAAAGGGATGCCAACAATTGGAATTTAACCTTTCCAAAAAAAAAAAGGGATGGCAACTCCTCAATGTAAACAGATTGCAAGCCACATCTAAAAGGTAAATTCCATTGTAACCCATGAGGAGACCAGGACAGGACCCCTGCTACCTTAGCATCCCTATAAGCAGTGAGATAGAATAATATAGAGGGAAAAGAGTCGAGAGATTAGTCTCATCCCACCACAAATCGAGCCAAAAGATAAAAACGAGTCCTGGTACCTGATCCAATGTTGAACTGAATGTGTGGGAAAAAAAGAGAAGTGATATCAAACACGCTTTCCAAAGAGCTCGCTCATGGATTTATGTCCCAACCATTTTTGTGTAAACCATATTTACTAATGATGACTTTTTTCCACAAGCTCTCTTTCAACACAAAAACGACAAAGCCATTTCCCCAATAAGGCAAAGAATAATATCCTCATTTCCCTTGGTCCTGCATACGTCCTCCCAATTCAACAGGTGGTCCTTCTTGTTACCACCTCAGGGAAGTCCAAGGTAAGTCAGTGGCCAATCTGCAATCCTATAACCTAGAATCTGGACATACCTCCTCATTTGTTCATCTTCCACCAGTACTTGACACAGTGCTCTCCTCTAGGATTACCTTCAATCCTGACACCATCTCAAAGCACAGAAGGATACATTTGACCTGAAACACTTGGTCCTCACACACATTGGAAAACAAAATGGTGTCGTCAGCACAATGAAGATGAGAAACTAGAACCCTATCAGACACAACTTTAAATCCCCTTACTAAGCTGCGCTCTTTCGTGACCCTAAAATAAGAGTCGAGTACATCACTAACTAGCGTAAAAAGAAAGGGGTATAATGGATCCCCTTTTCTGAGGCCCCTGGATGATTAGAACTGCCCTTTCACTCAACCATTCAGGATAACGGAAAAGGATACGCGTAATCCATAGTCCATCATCACCACCTCTTCCAAATCCTTTTACTAGAGCACTGAGTCGAGGAATTGCCACTCCACCCCATCATAGGACTTTTCAAGATCCAATCTGCATACAAGACAAGCTTCTCCCGTCCTTCAATCATTACTACACTCATTGACCACTAGAACAGTGACCAAAATCTTTCTTTCCTTTAAGATGGCACTTTGATTTTGTGAGACCACCAATGGTATAACTTCTTTAAGCCTGCTAGCAAGGAATTCGGCAATGATTCAGTACAACTTAGTGATTAGGCTGATCGAGCGGAAATCCTTAATTTCAGAGGTCCCTTGCTTGTTGGGGATGAGTACCAAGAATATTGCGTTGGTAATGTCACGACTTGTCCCCAACAAATCACAACATGTCCCTAATTTTGAAGGGGGAGACACGACATATAGGAAGAAGTCCCTCAAACAAGTTTTCCACCATGTCCCCCATATGGTGTCGATATGTCAGCGAAATTTAGGAGACATGGTGGAAAAAAAGGGAAAATTAAAAAATAAAAAAGTGGAAAAAGTGCGAAATATATATATTTTTTTTAAATCAATCTTTTTAGCAGTCTAATTTTAGACTAAATACATTTACATAGCCAAATATGACAAAATTTATATATAGTGAATGAGATCTACTTAGGAAAGTACGACTGCGTACCGACATGGGAAAAAGGGAGAAATCATCCACAATCATAGTCTAAATAAGACATAAACACATCTAAATACACTAAAATTAACTCAAACTATGATAAAATAGATGCTTATCGTATATATCAAGGCTAAAATACATAAATATCATCAACATGTAACAAAGAGATAGACAATGAAAGTGAAGAAAGAAATCCAATAACTATATAAAGTACGCACACAAAAAAAGATCCAGTATAATCCAACATCAAGTCCAAGTACATGGATACATCACATCCACAAAGAGTGCCCAGCTGGCGCATAGTCATCTTCATCACCCCCACATTTAGTGGGGGTGAGTAATGGACCATTAACCTTTTCTAACATTCCTTTATTTGTCAATATATTTTTTTTAACTCTAAAAAATATTTTTTTTTTATTTTTTAAATTAAGAACAGAGCATATAATTAACTATAATTAATTAATTAATTGGCCAATTCGTTGTTAGAATAATTGGCCAAATTTAATTAACTTTTTATTACTAAAATATTTAAGTAGGTTTACAATAGTTATTCATAGCATATTAATTGTTAGAGTCCCTAGAGAACTAAATTGGTGGGTTTTGAGCAGGAAAAGGGTACCAATCAGATACATCGAGATTATTAAAGACATGTATGAGGGAACAATAACTAGGGTGAGAGCTGTAGGCAGCAAGACAAATGAGTTCCTAGTATAGATAAGTTTACATCAAGGTTTTTTTTTTTTTTTTGATCAGTAGTTAATTCATTTATAATTAAAGCAAAAATATAGGGACTCGTAGCTGAATCTAGATAAGTTTACATCAAGGTTCAGCTACGAGTCCCTATATTTTTGCTTTAATTATAAATGAATTAGCCACTCGTATTCAAGAGGAGGTGCCTTGGTGTATGCGTTTTGCAGATGATGTAGTTTTAGTAGACCAAACCAAAGAGGGAGTAAATGAAAAAATAGAGTTATGGAGTGAGACCTTGGAATCAAAAGGTTTTGGAATAAGTCGAACAAAGACCGGGTACGTGGAATGTAACTTTAGCACAAACAATAGTATAGGTTAAGCAACAATAAAAATTGAAAACCAAGTGATTCCTAAGAGCAAACAATTTTGCTATCTAGGACCAATTATCCATAAAGGGGGAAATATTGATGAGGATGTTGCTCATAGAATCAGAACTCGATGGCTTTGGTGAAGAAGTGCTTCTAAAGTGTTATGTGGTCAACCTATTCCACTCAAATTAAAAGGAAAATTTTATAGGACAACCATTCTAGGGGCTGCATGAAATATTCCGAGAAATTGGAACTGCATCCGCCAAACTATTCTTGTCACGACAAGTGCTACAGCAAACAGATTATACATTTCATAAGATGAGTATAATGCCGAAGCCACTACTAGCAAACCTGCCAAGCATCTTTTGGTCACTTATCATCTCTCGAGTTGCATTGTTGCATGATTCAGATATCAGCTCAATTCCTGCACCCAGCGCTTGTTGGCAAAATGCCACTCAGTCGCCTCGTCTTGAGCATGCTAAACCTCGGCCAATCTCAACTCTACAACATAGTATGTGAGAAGACAAGAGATTCTGACAGCGCTACAAAAACAAGGGTTGTCAAGTATTGCGATATTTCAAACCGTCATTCGACAAGGTGATGTGAGTCAATACTGTGAGATTCAGATAAACGTCATCCGGCAAGGTAATGAATGTCAAATATTGTGAGACGATGACGGATATCCAAGAAGGATAGAACTCATCAATCGTAACTATTATGATAGTTGACCAAGCACGTTTGGACAATAGAGCAAGGCCACAAATATGAGATTTGACAAAGCACTTCTCACATGAGGAAGCCAAGTCAAAAATGTAAGTTCCAACAAAAGCTGTCATGGAGCCCGTCGTGGTTACAATGAGATCATGGCGGACAAAATGACAGCTCGTTGCCATAAAGAGAATGAGAGCCTAGAATTTGTGTATAGCGTCAAGTTCGGCAAGGCAACGACCCTGCACTGACAACTACATTTTCTATGGCAAAGCTAGTCGAGAATTTGTGTATGGCGTCAGATCTGAAAGGGTGATGGCCCTTCGGACAGACAACCACATTTTTTATGGCAATGAGATGCATCAAAAATGTAAGTCCTAGCGGAAGCCGTCATGGATCCCTCCGCGCTTACAATGAGATCACGGTGAACAAAATGAAAGTTCGCCGACATAAAGAGAACGAGAGCCAAGAATTTGTGTATGGCGTCAAGTCCAACAAGGCATCAACCCCCGCATGACAGCCACATTTTCTATGGCAAAGCTAGTCGCAAATTTGTATATGGCGTCGGATCTAAAAGGATGACAACCCTTCTGATAGATAGCCACATTTTCTACGACAATAAGATGCCTGCAAAGCCATCCAAAAATTTGTGTATGGCGTCTAATTTAGGAGGGTGACGATCCTCTAGACAGACAGACACATTTTCTATAGTACAAGAGTTTCAGACAGTGACACCTAATGACAGGTATTGGATCTATAAGAACAACGACTCTTTAAACCGATAGCCACATATTCTATGACAATACCCTTTCAAGCAGGTACAACTTTAATGATGAGAATAGCAAAATACAAGAATCACATGCTCGGAAAAAATGCCTAAAGAGAAAGAAGCCTTGCCAAATTTATAGAAGAATGATGCAACGTCACCAGGCAAGCAAAGCCAAATAGATGAAACCTCGTGAATGATGCCGACAATTGTCATGTATCACTATAAAATAGTTTGGGGACTAACAACTAATTTAAGAAAAGGACATAGAAGATGGTACGTCGTTTATCAAAAGACGCATCCGCTTCATTATCGAAAACGAGTGTAAGAAGTGAAGAATAATCTGTGGAACGAGCATGTCTCTTCCGGCATACATAAAGGAAGAATGAGCAATGCCGTCATATCACTTGCATCAACAACGCTTTAACTTCCACACTGGAATTTGGGGTGACCTCATGGTAATAAAGGCGGCCCAATATTAATTAAGATCTTTCTAAATATAATGAGATATGAGAATGAGAATTCTGAGAATAGTTGAATAATGGTATTTTCTCCCAAAAATGACTTTGGCGTTTTGCCTCCCGGTGTTCTGCAAATGTCATCGGCAAAAGGGGGCTTAATGTTGATGGTCATTTTTGTCAAGAATGCCATGTTAGCATAATGACGTGATATGGCGGGTCCCGAGCCACATCATTACCTATTGGACTACCAAGTTGGCATAAAATCGGGATTTGAGACATTAACTTTTGTTAATTTAGCCGAACCGAGTTCATAGGGCATTTCGGAAAACGAACTGAGACTTTGACGAGCCCATTTGATGTCCCGAACGCATCGGAAAACGCCATGAGAAGAACCAAAACGGGCACTTTGTCCAAAAAGAGTTAAAAGATGAGAAAATGACAAACCGGCAAAAGCGCTCTGCCGAGCTGAAGTTGGGCTTGGCAAGTACCTTGGCACATTTTTGTTGTCGAGGTGCCCAACCACCCCGGCATCGGTGAGCGCCTAAGCCAAATGGCCTAGGCGACCAGCCATGCTGAGGTCCCCAGCAACTCGGGGTTGCCAAGGTGTCCAACAACCCCAGCATAGGTGGGCGCCTAGGGCGGGGGGCATGGGTGCTAGTTTGGCACACCCTATTCGTGTCGCGGGGGGGCAGCTACATTTACATGAAGGGTATAAAAAAAGCAAATAAAAAACCCATAAAAGGAAGTTATGAAATAAGAAAATCTTATGACAATTCAAACCTCTATATCGAAGGATGTAATATGTCTTTTTATTTATTTATTTAGTTATCTTTTCATGTATTTTTCCTCACCAAATCTCCTCTCCCCATATTTACTAATCTTTAAAGTCTCTCTGCCTCTCTCTTAAAACTCTCGCTTTAATTAGTTTCTCTCTCTACACCAAACCCTAAATAAACCCCCATTCACCCTCTCCTTGCCACCTTTATTGCATGTTCTTCTCTTCATTCACTTTCTTCTCACCTATTCTTCTCTTCTACAAACCAAACCCAAGAAAGAACAAAGAGAAACAAATCAAGAAACAGAAGGAAACCCTTTTTGATGGCTGTCGAAGCTCGTCAACGCAACCTATTTCCTCCTCAACTGGTCTGCAATGGGTACAGTAATTCTTGTTTTGCTCTTGTTTTTTTTTCTTTTCTCTTCTCTGTTTTTTGTTTTCTGGGTTCTGAATTCTGATACCGATCTGAATTTGATTTGCCGAGAAATAATAAATGCTATTGAAAACAACATCAATATCTACAATACCCAAATGGGATTCGGCCATCCACTACCTGGAACCACTGCAAAACGCTTCTCCCATTCTTTTAAAATTCAAACACGGTAGCATTTTAGAACACAAATCAAGCTCAGATCTAAACCAAAACAAAAAGTCACATTCAAATCCAGATTAAAACGATAAAAATCAAAGTATAACAACATTAGAAGCCTAACCTTTAGCAGAAGAAACCTTTCAAAGTTCTCTCAATCAGCTCTCTTGTAAGTAGAGACTACAGAAGAGCAGAAAGACGAAACAAATAGGGAGATAAGAGAAATATTCTTCAACCTAAAAAAGGACAAACCATAGGGAATTGTATAAAAGAGTATGGGCAAATTAGTCATTATAAAAAAAATCACTAATGTAGGAGAACGCCTTCCCGCACAAGTGATAAAGAGAAGCTGCTCTCAGCAGCTTCTCCTTACGGGTAGCTTCCTCTAGTGCTTATGAGTAAGACCTTACCCATTTGGTGTTACCATACACATTTTTAACTTAAAAAGTACATTAATAAGCTAAAAATCAAAATAAGCAATGCCAAATGCAGCCTAAGGCTGTGTTTGCCCCGGCCTGTGCTTTTGGATAAGCACTCGTTGGATAAGTGGTTTGTAAAAAATATTTTTGGCAATACGGATAACTTAAATACCTTAACAAGGTAAACACAAAAATGTTCTTAAAATTTAGGGATAAAAATATCATTTTTAGAAAGCTTAGGCTGCATTTGGTACTGTTTAATTACGTGCTTATTTGAGCTTATAGCTTATTAAAGCTCTTTTTTAAGTAGTATGTTTGGTAACGATGAACGGGTAAGTTCCTACCCATAAGCAGTAGAAGAAGATAGACATATGGAGAACTTGCTCTCAACAACTTCTCCTCACCACTTATGCAGGAAGTGATTTCTAAACATTAATGACACTTTGAAAATGACACTTTTAACCCTAAACACAACACTAATGTTGTGTTTGACTCAGCTTGTGCTTTTGGATAAGCATTCATTGGATAAATGACTCAATAGGAGCACTTATCCACAACATCAATAAGTTGCTTGGTTTGAAAAAAAATATGTATTTGATAATACGGTTAACTTAAACAGCTTGCTTGGTTTGAAAAAAAAAAATGTGCTTGATAATACGATTAACTTAAATAGCTTAGGGGGCATTTGGTGGGGATTATAGAATCAGATTCTAGATAGAATCAGATTCTAAAATCCTAACCAAACACCCCTAATCGGATTATAGTTAAGATTATAGAATCCGATTTTATAATCTTACCAAAATCCAGAATCCATAAAAAGTTGGATTCTCGGATTCTTAGCCGATTCTTGCTAAATCTAGCTCGAATCAGATTTTCGGGATTCTCTAAAAATAATAGAGAATCCCGATGTTTTTTGCGCTCTTCTTCTCATCGTCTTCTACCCCAATTTCTCCGACGAGTAAAGAAACAGGTAAGCATCAATAAATCTCCTCTCCTCTCTTTCTCTCTATGGTTTTTTTTTCTGCAGTCGACTCTTCGCTCACATCTGGTTTTTTTTTCTGTGATAGTCACAAGAAATCTCCCCCTCTCTCTCTCCTCTCCCCTCTCTTCTTCTCTCCATGGGGTTTTTTTTTTGCAATCGACTCTTCTCTCTCACATCTGTTTTTTTTCCTGCGTAAGTCACAAGAAATCTCTCTCACATCTCGTTTTTTTTCCTGCGTAAGTCACAAGAAATCTCTCTTCATGAGGTTTTTTTGCAGTCGACTCTTCTCTCACGTCTGATTTATTTCTGTAAGTCACAAGAAATCTCTCTCTCATCTGTTTTTTTTTCCTGCATAAGCTCTCTCTCTCTCTCTCTCTCTCTCTCTCTCTCTCTCCATGGTTTTTTTTGCAGTCGACTCTTCCCTGTCTCTCACGCGTCTGTTTTTTTCTCAGTCCCATTGCACTTTCTGCCATGGTTTTTTCTCAGTGGACTTCCCTCTCAAATCTGGTTTTTTTTCTTCTAAGCTACAAGAAATCACGTGTCTCTCTCTCTCTCTCTCTCTCTCTCTCTCTCTCTCTCTCTCTCTCTCTCTCTCTGTGTGTGTGTGTGTAAGCCACAATTCTATTTGACTGTCCAC
>JAUPMG010000006.1:1346848-1374055 GCA_031762675.1 Pachysandra terminalis | reverse complement strand
ATAATATCAGCAATTATTACATTAGATTTGGTTTGTGATGATCGATCCGCGGTTCAGAGATGAATCTCGAAGGTCGCGTCTCGAGATTTGTGCCATTCCCACCTAGGGATTTGGGGCACGGGTTTGGGGCGTGACAAGGGGTGCCGTTGGGAGTGGACGTAGGCACAACCACTATAAATCGTATGTTCTTGTCTCTATTTCTATTTTCTTATTAATTTGCATATGTTGAATGCTCAGAATTGAGAATAAATGCATGAATAGCTTGTGGAATTAGTTAAAAATTGTTATTCAAAATTTATATAATTTAGGTTTTAATTAATCAAAGATATGCTATAAGTAATTACGAAGTTTAAAGGCCAGGCAAAAGTCATATGGTAATTAAAGATCTACTATAAGTAATTGGGATGGACCTTATTGGGATGCATCAAGGCAGACTCCGATCCCCGCCAACGAGTCGGGGTGGGTCGGGTTCGAGCGAGTTGTAAGCTTAAACATATTGGGTCTGGTTTGAAGATCCGTTGACCAACGGGCATAAAAAATATGGAATCGAACTCAACCCATCAATAAACGGATCAAACTTACCTAACCCATTTTTATTTTTTTAATTAATTAATTATAATTAGGGTCAAATGCACATAATTTAATACATTAAATACTAATAAATATTATAAAAAATTTATTAAACATAATTTATTTTCAAAACATAGATACCTTTAACTTATAAGCAAATTTTAAAATACATATAAATAATTAAATAAATTTTAAAATATAATTATAAACCTATAAAATACCACTTAAACAAGTACCCAATGCCTGATGGGGTGGCGGCAAGTTGGGGTTAACCCATTTTTAGTCGAGTTGGTAAAACTTAAACCTAAACTCAACCCAATTAATAAGCGGGGTCAATCAAACTCATTTAATCCGGTTACATTCTGGATGACTGAGAGGTCGGGACAAAAATTGCCAGCTGTACAAAATTATGATAAAGACTTAAAATTAACCTCAATCCCAGTATACGCCAGAAAAAAATTTGGCTCAAAGACTTAGTTCGGGCTGAAGCGGCCAGGGGCCAACTTGTGCAAACATATAGCTCTATATCTCGAGGTTAGATAATCTGAGGAATTGGAAGAAAGGGTAATTCCGCAAAAATAATTACTTGGCTAAAATGCAATTGACCACTTTCAATAAAACCCTAACATTTCAAACTAATCTCGACCGTCGATTGCTATCTTTTTAAGGTCACAAGGGTTTATATTTGTGTTTCTTAGTAAACCGTAGTCTCTCTTCCATCGCTCGAGCATCAGAAAGGAGTAGCCTCATATCTCGAGCAGAAAAAAAAAAATGGTGAGAAACGCGAACTAGGGTTTTTATGTTTCATTTACGTTTTCATTAATTTGTTTCTTTGATTCTCATTCTATCTGAACGGTTCTTTGAATCTGTGCGTCTACCATGGTTTTGATGGATCGTCCTTTGGGTTTAAGCAGAAAGATGGATATTTTAGGGTTTGATCTCATCGCCCTTTGGAATGTCTAGGATTTTTAGACAACTCGTGCCTTGAAGTTTAGTTAGAGAGAGAAGATATAGAACTAACGTTTGATTTGTAATCTGGGAATTTCATTTTTGTGTTTAATGTTATCTGAATCTCACCCTTGTAGTTCTACGAATCTCTTTTAGGTTTTATTAGATTGTTTTGAGCATTATTGCATTCTGAACCTCGGGTTGAACACTGTATGTGCATCCTGAGTCGCACTTTTATCTTTGTTGTTTTAAGGTATTAGATGTTTTAGGGTTTGATTTCGTCGCCTTTTGGAATGTCTAGGGCTTTTAGACAAATCATGCCTTGATGTTCAGTTAGAGAGAAGATATAGTACTAACATTTGATTTGTAATCTGGGAATTTCATTTTTGTGTATTATGCCTTGTGGTTCTACGAATCTCTTTTAGGTTTTATTAGATTGTTTTGAGCATTATTGCATTCTGAATCTCAGGTTGAACATTGTATTTGCATCCTGAGTCGCACTTTATCTTATTGTTTTAAGGTATTAAGGTTGGGATTTGAATTTTTTTTTTTTATGTTTGGAAAGATTCGAGAGATGTTTGACAGTTCTTTGTTTTTTTTCTGGATCTGCTTTACACAGTAGCAAGTAGTTCTATTTTTATTGGTTGCATTTGTGCTCTATATTTTTGTTGATTTTAAGATTATAGGGTTGGGATGTGAAAATGTTTTGTATTTTAAATTGTTCTAGCCCTGTTAATTACTGCTTTTTGTTTGTTTTCTGGGTCTGCTTTATACAGTAGCAAGTAATCTATTTTTATTGGTTAGTATTGGTGGATATGAATTATTTATTGATTCCTGCAAGTTTTGGGACTTGGCACTAAATCCTATAGTTGGTGTGCCAAAATTAGTAACCTTCTTGTGATTTATTGGTCTGCATAACTTACTGTTCTGTTCTATATTGTCTTCACCTATTGTTCTGTGTCATAGGAATGCCTCTGTAGACAAGGTATACAAGCACTTGAAGGCTCAATATTAGTAGCTATTGTTGGAAATTGTGTGGCATATTTTCGTTTTGGTTCCATGATTCAGTGTTTATTACCTTTGCCTACTCTGTTGTGGATAATACAAGGGATATATATTAACAAAAAAGAGAATATAAGGGGTTTGAGTATATTAGTCCCTCTTTCTGTCTTTGCCCATTGTGTAGGATTCTTCCTGACAGGGTCTAGTTAGTTCCTAGTTAATTAGGCAAATGCTAGTGAAACTTGACGGGTATGGAAAAGTTCCCAAATTCTAGTTAGATGAACTGGGCTACATCTCTCCAATGACAGTAACACAGTACAAAACTTTTTCATACTTTGCGAGTTTCACTAGCAATCCTCGTTTAATAAATCTAGGTTTCCCTCCTTATTTTCATGTGAACATAAATACATGTAAAAGTATCTGCTTGTTTATGCATATACTTGTATTTGTTTGAAGGTTTTTAGCACTGGAGATGCGCAACTTATTTATTATTTGTTTATATTTTTTCATTTATGCTGAGATTACCTCTCTACTGATTATAGGTCTTTGTCAAAGCTCAAAAGTCAAAAGCCTACTTTAAGCGGTTTCAAGTTAAATTCAAGAGAAGGAGAGGTACTGCTTGACGGTTAAGTTTTTATTGCTATTATTATTAGGCTTTAAATTGGTATCATCCTGATGTTATTAATTCTTCAAATTGCATACAGCTGGAAAGACAGATTACCGAGCCAGGATTCGCTTGATTAATCAGGACAAAAATAAATACAACACTCCAAAATACCGTTTTGTTGTCCGATTTGTATCCTACAATCTGTCTGATTGTTACAAGTTCAATATTTATTTTTCTATTTCGGCCTGCTATCAGCATCTAAGCTGATCATATCTCAGTGGGTTGGGTGGTTTGCCATCATGGTTTGTTGTTGATGTGTTATGTTTTAAACCTTAATGCTGTTGTCAGACTAACAAGGATATTATTGCTCAAATAGTATCTGCTAGCATCGCTGGTGACATTGTCCTTGCAGCAGCTTATGGACATGAGCTGCCTCGTTATGGACTTGAAGTTGGACTTACAAACTATGCAGCAGGTAACTGTCCCATAAGAAGCCTCTTTTGCTCTCCTCTTATATTGTGGACAGTATTGTAGTTGTAACTAACTTGAGTTCAGCTTACTGTACCGGGCTTCTCTTGGCGCGTCGTGTCCTGAAAATGCTTGAAATGGATGATGAATACGAGGGCAATGTGGAGGTATTTGCTATTTTGGTTAGGGTTTGTGCTTTATATATTTTTTCATTGTGTCCTTGGAAGAACTACAAATGTTTATATACTTATGTGTCAGGCAACTGGAGAGGATTTCTCTGTTGAACCTTCCGAGAGCAGGAGGCCATTCCGTGCCCTCCTAGATGTTGGGCTTGTTAGAACAACAACAGGGAACCGAGTTTTTGGTGCTCTTAAGGTATATTGAATGATTTGCCTTCCAAAATTTTTAATGCTAAAGTGAACATGCTTTTAAGGCGTGTTCTATGCCCTTGTGTATTTCATCTGCTGGCTTTGCATTTCATGTAACATTCCAATAAAGGTTGGATTTGGGCAACCTTTAGTCCTTAAAATCTACTTAATGACGAGATGCATGCATAAAATTGATCATGAAGCTGTGCACCTTTAATGTTTTTGGCTTTGGTTAGTTTTCTATTGTCCTTGGTTTTGGCTTGGACTAAAGCTTTGTCTTAGTTTAAAATGTGGTGAGGGATTGTTTTAATTCGTTCCATCAAGATGCTACTTTGATTTACATGCCATTGTTTTCAGGGAGCATTGGATGGTGGGCTTGATATTCCTCACAGTGAGAAGAGGTTTGCTGGCTTTAAAAAGGAGGACAAACACCTTGATGCTGATGTTCACCGCAAGTATATCTTTGGCGGCCATATTGCTGCTTACATGAGGGTAGGAGCAGAATTAGGAATTATACCCTAGTGTATTACTGAGGATAAAAATGCGATCTCAAAATTTGGTTTTGGTCGAAACTTGGGCATAGCTGCATTCTCGCCCTGGCTAATTTCTTGATTTTGTTGAGATGTATGCAGACTTTGATAGAAGATGAGCCAGAGAAGTATCAGTCTCACTTCACCGAGTACATTAAGAAAGGAATTGAGGCAGATGGCATCGAGGAGATGTACAAGAAGGTTCATACTGCCATTCGTGCTGACCCTACGATTAAGAAGGCCGAGAAGGAGCCACCAAAGCAGCACAAGAGGTAAGGCCATACTCAACTTTTATCTTCTATTTGTTTAATCGAACATGTTCTGGTATTACATTACATTAATCTTTTGGTTTGGTTAATAATATTCTATTATGTTGTTGACAAGTTAATACCATTACCCTTCAAGAACAAAATGAAACATGATCAGAAGTATTTATGATGTTACCTTGTTTTTTTATGGGTTGAGCTTCTTGTTTTTACAGTTGATGATGGTGAGTTTTTTCTGATGGCTTCTATGGTTTATGACAGGTACAACTTGAAGAAGCTGACGTATGATGAAAGGAAGGCCAGGTTGGTTGAGCGATTGAATGCACTCAATTCCGCCGCTGGAGCTGAAGATGATGATGATGATGAGTAGAGAGGTAACAGGATGGACCAGAGCAAAAATTGGGTTTTATCCTCTGTACACCTTGTCATGTTTTAGGGTGGAACCTCATTTTTGGCATGTTAAGAAGCTTGGTGTGGTTTTTTCGTTTATGATTAGATCAAAGACGGGTAGAAAACTAGGGGGAACAAATGCAATTTCAATTTTGACTTTATATTTGCAGAAGTTGATTGACACTTGACTGCTTTACATTTGTTTTTGTCAAATTTATGTTTTTTTTTTTGTTATTTAGAAGAGCGTATCAGTGGTTTTGGCATTGGTTTATCAAATAAATATGATGATTTGAATGATAGACGAGGAAAGCTGAGCCTATTAGATAGATGAGGATGAGCTGTTTGCTGTCTTGGTTGTAATGACCTGATAGCAACAGCCTCATTTCCGAAAGTCACAAGCTAAGAAAGCTGAGAGGGCATTGTTTATTCGAGGAACATTAGAACCTTGAAATATTAAGGTCCTTATTGGTATTGCTTCCTTGAAGGAAAATCAATTCCTTTGGTTCTTATGATGTGCTTCATAGAAAAAACTGTTTTAGATGTAGACGTGGTTTAAGAAATGCCTGTTTGAGATTTTCTTTTAGCTCAAGAAGATACCTAGTTTGACAAGCACTTATTGGAGTAGTTCTTTTAGCTCAAAATTTGCACCCAGCCTTGGAACAGGATCGTATGCACAAGCGGGGGTTGGATATGAGTTTGTTTTAACGATGTTTATGTGGTATGTGGTCAAGCTCTGTTAAACTTCTGCGATTCATACGATTTGTTTTGATCCAAGATTGATTCAAATCATACGATTCGTTTTAAATCAGTGCAAAATCGATTTATGTTTGAATCTTACAAGCTATATATTGAATTTTAATTTTATGATTTATATGATTCAATTCTGTAATGCCAAAAAAAAATGACTTTAGACTTTTATTGAACGATTTTCCCTTTTTCTGTTTGATACTTGTTTGTATAGAATATTTTCATCAGACAATTGAATACACAAAGAACTGTTGTTTATGTATTTTAAACAATAAAATGGCTGTGATTGGCCCGGCTTCTACAAGTAGGTATTGCAGCTTATAGTTTATACAAGCACTTTTTAAAATTAAATGCGTTTGGTAGCACTTATAGGTAAGTGCTTATTCGTAAGTACTCAAGGAAGGCTACCTAGCAGCTTTCTCCAAGCTCTTATGCGTTAAGTTATTACACTTTAGTATTATTTTCAAAATACCTAATTTAACCTTAAGCTTTCATAATTACTTAAATAAATGTTATTTTTAAACTTTAATAATATTTTTATAATGCCTATTTTACCCTTAAAACTTTCATAAGTACTTAAATAAATGTATTTACCAAACTAAATGTATTTACCAAACGCTATTTTTTTCAAATAAACAATTTATTGTTGCTATGGATAAGTGCTCCCATTGAGAAACTTATCCAACGAGTGCTTATCCATAAGCACAAGCTGGGTCAAACGCACCCAAAGTATCTTTCTTAAGAGAACTTTCAAATCCTAAACCCCAAATCCTACTACTACGAAAGTTACAATGAATCTTATGATTGACCATTCAAAGTTAGGATTCGTTTGCAAGTGAATCTTATGATTGACCATTCAAAATTAAGATTCATTTGTACGTGTCTAATGATTTTTGATATTTGACAACCTTGTATTCAAGTACATATATTTATATATAAAACTATATAGGTATATTATTATTTATATATAAAATTATATACATATATTATTTTTTATATATTAATCATGTTGAAGGAAGATTAAACGGGTTACGCACGTCACACAAAATAGCAATGGGATGGGTTAGACAGGTAACTCACCCTGCACCTATTGAGTCAGGTTTGGTAAGCCAAAAATTAGTTCAGATTAGGTTCGTGTTTGGCTCACCCGAACCTAGTCAAGAGTGGCGGTCACCAGAACGTTGAGCGGGTGCGGGAGCAAAAGCGAGAACGAAAGCACGTCAAACTTGAAAATAACTTGTGGTCTAGAACGCCTAGAGAACGTCTGTATATATATATAAAGACATTTCAATTTCCATTTTTATGCTCAACCACATATGTATAGGAGAAAGGACATAATACAAAATATTTCAATTTAACCTTCAATCAATCTAATTTAATCTTTTTTTCAGAATAAAACTCAAACTTTTATAAGTCCCAAAAAAACCCACATTTTTTAAATTATTTTCAGAATAAAATTCATATATTTTTATTAAAAAAACCCATTTTTTTTTTTTTATGTTTTTACTCTAATCAACAAATTTGAACTTAAATCCTCAAATTTTGCGAATTTAAAATGTCATATCCACCGATTAGAGACGTTCTCGGATTCAAAACCCGGATTGTAGGACTTATTTGAATCGTATAGGGGCAGGTTAGGGTTCTCCAAAACCCACCCAGACCCAGTTGCCATATCCCAATATGCCTGGGGTAAAGAATGCGTTTGCTACAAAGCCAGAAGTTAGACATTGACACTTAAGGACCCACAACTATGATACCTTATCTGTAACCAACCAATGAACATGCACTTGTTACTTAAAGCTTCAAACGCTATCCACTTGAGGCACTTTCCTTTTCTACCAACACACTTTGAAACTAGAGATGTACATCTTCCCATTTGAATTCAAACGGTCTTGAAGAGAGAGAGAGATGGTTCATTCCTTAACCCCAGCAGCAGCTACTCTTACACCAATCTTGACCGGAGACAAGAAGAAAACCTCT
The DNA here is from genome assembly GCA_031762675.1 of Pachysandra terminalis. Classification (NCBI taxonomy): domain Eukaryota; kingdom Viridiplantae; phylum Streptophyta; class Magnoliopsida; order Buxales; family Buxaceae; genus Pachysandra; species Pachysandra terminalis. Next base: position 1,366,179 of record JAUPMG010000006.1, on the reverse strand, counting down.
TTGCCATCGTTAAGGTCTCAGAGGTTGAATGGAGGTCAGTGTCCGAATCAAGCCCTGGATAAAAGACTAGTCACCCAATCCATCGACAGAAGGTATGTACGTATGAGGTTGAATTGCACAATGCTGTTTATGATTTTTATCATACTTTTTTGTGGGCTTTAGTACTTAGAGAGGGATAAGTCTAAAAGCAACTCATTTTGGTGCAAACCATGCACCTTTCAACCACAACATTTCAAATGCCCAATTTAATTACAATACCAGCAAAAGCTTTTCTTTCTTTTCTTTTTTTTGGTAGGGTTGCAAGGTGGTGCTTGCACCAAATTGTGTTGCTTCCTAATAATATAATACATTCTTCTACATATAGAGGTGGCAATTGGGTGGGTTCGGACGGGTTTGGGTCGGGTTGATAGGGGTATTGACGGTTTAGGAGTCAATCCAAATCCCGCCTATTTAATAAACGGGTTGAAATAATCAAACACGCACCCAACCCACCTTAACCGTTTAATCTTAGTAAATGTTTATTATTTGTTTTTAAATATCTCATTTAATGATTTGATTACAAATTACAATGATATTGTAATTTAATACTTATTTTTTCTATAATCTTATTTAATCTCATATAAACAATATTAATACAATATCTTACAATATTCTACTTTCCTTCTCTAATGCTCCAGCCTTTAGTAAGTTAGCAACTTAGCTCTATCATACGAGAGAGAGAGAGAGAGAGAGAGAGAGAGAGAGAGAGAGAGAGAGAGTAAAGGAAGAGAGAAAATAGAAAAGAAAATACCCTTGTCCCTTTTATATATATATATATATATATATAGATATATTTTATGGTATACTAAAATATTAAAATATATAGTATAATAATCCGACGGGTTAACCCAAATCCGACCCGTTTATTTGAAGGTTGAAAGCACTCGACCCAAGCCCGACCTACGGATTGAAAACTAAAACCCAAACCGACTAAAAGCCTATGTGGTGCAAGCTTATTGTTTTGCTAATACTTCTAATCACTCTTTTTGGTGCAGGGGTTTGATTTGGGGCTTGAGTGGTGCAGTACTGGGTTTGAATGCTTGTAAACAGAGTGCAAGTGCGGCAGCTCGGAGGCCTCCACCACCTCTACCGCAGGAGAAGAAGGACCCGAATGTGAGTGGTGTTCAGGCAAAAGTTCTAGCTAGTAAGAAGAGGAAAGAAGCCATGAAAGAGTCTATGGCTAAGCTAAAAGAGAAAGGAAATCCCATTGATCAACCATCTGAATAGCTTTATAGTTATAACTTTATGTAATTATTTTGTTCATGTCTTCATCCACATTTGAAATCTTTTCTTTTAAGAGGGAACTGAAAAGAAACCCTCCCTCAAGTTATTCTTGAGCTCTCAATGTGTTTATTTATAGTTCTATCTTTTCTGTCAGAAATTACTTGAATACACATCTGATTCGAAGGCCCGGTTTTTTTTTTTTTTATTAGATTGGGTTCGTGGAACATGATTCTTGTTGACGACCGTTACTAGTTGGGATAAAGCATTTGTTGATGTTAATAATATTTTTCTTTCTCAACTTTTGACTGATTCATATACATCCTTATCTCATCTAAACCCATCTTCTCAAAAAGACACGGAAATCCACAATGTAAGATTGTCTTTGAATCTCAGAGTGAGATAACATCATTATAGCCAACAATGCATTTCACTCATTTCAAAAGGGGGAAGAAAAGAAGGCAAAATAGGATGAATAACAGTTAAATTGTGTAGAAATGGGGATTTTCTGACTATTGGAAAAAGCTTATGATAAAATAAGATGGCATTTTCTTAGACAAGTTTGTGTACAAATGGGGATTTTCTGACTATTGGTTAAGTAGATTGATGCAATACATTTCATCAACCCAGCTACTAGTCTTATTTAATGGTTAGACCTTAATCATATTTTACATTACAGAGGAAAAATTCCCCTTGGATTATGTTCAATGTCTTCTAGAGAAGAAAATAAGGTAAAAAACCTGCAAAATGGGAATACTCAATCTATGCAAAATCCAACCTCACCTCCAAAAAATCCTACAAAAATCTCAGGCAAAATACCCCATTAAAACCCATTCAAAACCCCCAAAACAACATTCATTTGTTTTATGGTATCAAAGATGTGAGAAAAGAAAGACAGGACTCAATCATCTTCCATGGCTTCTACTAGTTCATTGTTACCATATAAGATAAGAAAACCATTCCATCCTTTTGTAATCTTTATTTTCTTGTTGAGATTGTTATGTAATCAGGAAAAAACATTCATGTATAATAGAAACATGTAAACAAATGTTATAAATATATACTTACTCAATATCAAGGATTTTTGAGATTCAAAAATAACATTTGTTTATTTTAATCAAGAATGAAGAAGGCAGGTTCATTGGTGCCTTTACTAAAGGACTGCGATCAACCACTATTACCATTGGCTGAACCATAGGCTGTTAGAGAGGGGTCACAATATGCATGAGATTGAGGTTGTTGAAGATTGATAATAGAGTGCGACTCGACCACAGTCGATATGGTTAACCAAAAAGACAAGTTCTCTGTGGCATTTACACAATGTTTTAGACGATATCATACTTTTTCTGAATATCTTTGATGATGTTATTGTGTCAACCATAGCTATAGGGCGTCTAACTATGCTGCTCTAAACTAGCAGTTAGGGATCACACTTCTGGTTTGGGACTTTCATTACCGACAACAACAGATAAATCAGCCACACAATTGCACAATAATTGAAAATACAAAGTATATGACAATACCTATTGGCTAAGATCAGTAACTCCAAGGAAATCAGATCTAAAATACAAAAAGAATGTAAATATCTGTATGCAAGTGTTTTACACTGACAACTGGAATGGTAGCAAAACTGGAGAGAAGATGATGTTATCTTTGCAGCTTCCCTACAGAGTGTAAATATATCGAGACGGAGACGACACTGAAAGAGCGCAAAGAAAGTTTAAATCAGTATACCAACAATTACAATATTGAATTTCAGAACCTTAATATATGCTTCATGAAACCTTTATGCAGAAGTCAAACATGTGGAATGGATGCAAAATATTAGGACCCGACAACCTCATTACCCTACTTAGTTATTCTTGTTTCAAATCCCATCCTCTCTTGCTTGTGCTACCAAGGAGATGATCACAATGATTCGCCTGTAGATCTTTCTATATTTTCTATTTGTGGGGCAATGAGATGGACTTATGGTTAAGAACGGTCCAGGTTAACTTTTTTGGCTGTCAAGACGAGGGAGGACACGAAAACAAGTCGATCCCAACACTGCACGTATACCATGCATAAAGAACAGGCAGAATGGACATGTTCTCCATGATCAGACATAAGAAGTATTGCTTGTCAAAAATGATGTATGAGGTTGAATTAGAAGTATTTACATTGAGCCAAGAAAGAAGGCAAGGGAGAGATGAAACCCAAAGAGAAACACCGACACAATAGCTGTGAGAAGCATTGCCACTGAAGTAGAATACACCTGCAGAAAAGAAACCAAATGAAATTTTCTAATTCAATTCAGGAGCTTATGGATAATATTGTGTAGTGTCGAATATTTCTTCCCAATTCTAAATTGGCCATCCTCAATTATACCGACTCAACTTGAAACTTGCAAGTCACCGCATTAAAATGATTTTGTAGGTTTCATAATCAAGAGTCGTGGGTCATGTTGTTTGAATTGTGCTGACAAAAGCAGTATATATTGATGGATATGTCTTGAACAAGTAATCTATGATGGGGCACCCTATATGCTATCATTGATGATGAAGTGCCAGATCTTACACTAACCATCTACAAAACATTGCAGAATTGATTGGTTAAGATGTGCAACCCATCGTCAATGATGGTTATTGTCTCATTGTAGATTTTCTTTGAACAAAATGTCAGATTATATATAATTTTGAAAAATGCAAGCAAGACCACATTCACAGAGATAGTCTAGTTTGCCATAGAATTTGTTATTTCTCTTTCAAAGGGATGAAGAATCATTATACGTAGGTCATCATTCAGGAATCAAGACACAGAAATCTTTTCAATTTCCTCTTTTGATCATGAAAATTTGAAAGTATGATTTCACCACCATTAGGCAGGTGAAGGTCAGTACAGGCTTGATATTTGTCTGTGTGAATGTGTTTATGCACGTTTACAGATTCATGCAAATCTCAACTTTTCTTAGAGTTGAAAATAGAAAGTGGGATCACATAAAATGCCAAACACCATTATCACTAATCCGATAGGATAAAAACAGGGCTTACATATGAACTTAGTGTCGAACTCACATAATTGATGGGAGTTCTCAGATCACTCACTCAGATAACAGCATCTAACAGTCAGTTCTGGCTATAGCAAGGTTTCAAGGATTGGACTGATTCAGTCCGTATTGACCGGTCAGTACCGGGATCGGCCAGGACCGGTCCGGTTCCAAGCCACGATACAACTGTTGTATTGTGTGGCTTTGGACCGGACCGGTACAACCGATACTGCTACGGACCGGCCGGTCCAACCGGTTCGATGTTTTTATTTGTATTTTAAATTGAACGGTCCAGATTGGTATCGATCTGGACCAGTTCAGTACCGACCGGTGCAGCGACCGGTCCGCCTGATCCAATTCTTTTTTAATTTAAAAAAAAAAAAGGGGTCCACTTTTTGTACTGGATCCGAACCGGCCGGTACCGCCGGTCTAGGATTGGCCAGGACCGGTTCGGTCCTCGATCCCGAGACTTTAAACCTTGGGCTAAAGTCGTTAATATGGTTTGAAGTTTGGTTTTGTTGGGTTTAAGACCCTGCCAAACTGATACCTATTGCATATCTGTAAGTAACAGCCGAGACAACGAAGAATCATAATGCATTAAGAAATCAGTTGGTTGTTACAAGATATATAGATTTTGGATCAGGCTCTGCTGAAATTGAAATGCATTGGCCATTATAATTTGGTCTTGGCTGAAACTTAAACCATGGTAGTCAATAAGCCCCAGCAGAACTAAGCTTCAAATTCATAAAAAAAAAACACAATTTAAGAATTTTCTCAACATTTGATAGCAATTGATATTACCCTGGTCTTATCAATCATGTCATACCAGCGTTCGTACTAGTGCCTTAAGAAAATTTTGCATCAGAAGCATAGAATGTCTTTAACTAGGATAACCCGCTTGCTTCTCCTACAATCAAACACAGTAAATTGGCTGCTAACATGATTTATTGGTATATGGTGCAAGGAGAAGTTATCGATTTATCCTAGTCAAAAACATTGTAGGGCTTGGATTCTATAATCTTATACATTGAAATTTTAACAGCAAAATTCTCAGGCATGATCATAAGCAAGCTTTTACAGCATATCTTACCTTCACAATATTATCCGCATACTTCATTACCATTGATACAGCAATACCACTGCAAACATAACAATTTTCAAGGACATATAAGAAAGCATGGTAGAAGAAAGGTTCTAAAACAAGCAGAAAGACTTAAAAGGGGGTTCCAATTCTGAATACCTCAGTGCATGGTTGATGATCATGACAGTTGTAATTAATGTGTATCCATGGAAGAACCCCCTGAACGTTGGAAAGAATAAACTCATAAAATTATACAATAAACAACCACAAGAAAAGAAAGTTCCAGAAATTATAAAAGAGATCAACATAACAAATCACAATACTGTTATGTTGATATTTGCATATAAAAGAGGTTTTATTGCAGCCCCCACCAAAACTTGTCAATAGTTGACTTCTTAAAAAAAAAAACAGTGGGCTTACAGCAATACATAAGAAACTGTATAAAATCAGAATGAAAAAAGCTTAAATTCTGTTCCCTTTTTCTGAAAAGGTTCGGTCACTTGAACTATAAATACATGCTGACAGTGTGTTAATGGGATTCAGATATTCCAGAAAATTAACATTAAAACAAAGAATTATGTATTGATAATAGGGGCACCTGACATTAAGAAAGACAATACTACTGCCTGTGCATAAGCTAGTGAGGAAAACCAAAGTAAAAATCCTAGTAAGATTTTCACACATGGAAGATGAGTTGGCAAGATGCCCCTTGTCCATATGCTCTTCCACTTGACCCTCTTTACATGAAAAATTTCAGCCCTAAAGCACATCTACAATGTGACAAAAAATGCCACCTTTTCCAAATATTACTGTTATTAGAAATTAGATCTAAAGGGTAGTTCGGGTGTGACCAATCTAAAGGATCAACAAGCGTATGGGCTAGATTTTCCACTTCATCTCCGACATTGCAAAGGGCAAAGATACACGTCTCACCAGCAAACTGAACATGGTGAGACAAACCAGAAATTCTTTTCCTAAATAGAAAGCCTCCATTTTTCAAATATAGTGGCACATAAGAGTACTTAATTTTTTACAGGTACTTTTTTTCTTTTTCTTTTTTCTAATTGTATCCCAAGTTTTCCCATCTAGTTGGGATAAGGCATTTTGTTGTTGTTGTATCCCAAGTTTTCCCAGTCTTCCACATGATCATTTTTTCCCAGATGATCATTTTTGATCCAAGGTCTAATATGTATCACCATGGACAACAAGAAAGCAGCATTAGAAGCATATAGTTCACTCAAACTTACTTGTTCATGACTGCATCGAAATCTTGAACCAGAATTGCAATTGCATTGAAGGCCATTCCAAAGACGTACAACCAGAAGTTTTGTACATTTATATTTCTTGAAGGACGTTTTTTAATTATGGCCTGCAGAATGGCACAAGATAACTGGTTAACTGAAATGATGAACACAAACATACATTCACATATGAGTAAATATATACAAGATAAAATTTTCAGAAACATTTGGCTGATAGTTTAAATAAGCTCAGCCCAAATCTTGAACATAACAAGAAAATTGAGGATTCAACAGTGTTTTATAACACAACTGCAGCTTCAGACACCTTTAGATTATCAGCAAAGCTGTAAATCAATGCTAAAAGATTTACCTCCGTGTACACTCCTGCAAAACCACTTAGAAGTGCCATGACCTGGAAAGAAAATTGCAGAATTGCATCAGGGCTGTGATCAAAATAATCTGTGTAGGAGAAATCCAATTATTTTTGCTTCAATTTCTTGAATGTAAGAACTCAACAATATTGTGAACTTACAATGGCCATCATCCATCCTTGGAAAGGGGTTTGAAGAACATGATCAGAACTGTACAAGCACCATTGTTTTACAAAGCATAGTCAATAAATTTAGGGAAGCACAATAAATAAGAGAAAAGAAATAGTACAGATAGACTAAAAGCTGAGGGATACTGTTCTAGCAATCCTTAAAGAAGTGATTAATCAGTAAGTCATTAACCAGTCCTGTAGATGGCATATAAGGAATTCAAAAAAAATCTCTATTTGTCACTTGATTATAATCGTACCATACATGCAATGAATATGGCCATTAATCTTGACCATCCATACGATGGTACAAAATAGATTGTGGAGGTTATCCAGCCAAAAAGAAAGGTCCCAGACCAGTCCAAGAGGGTATTTCTTTCTAGATCATTAGCAAATTCAAACCATCCAAAAGAATGTAACTCATCCTAAGGACATGACTATCTAATCATCCAAATATTTTTATTTTTTTAGTTGCTCCATTATTCTTAAAGCCTGTCAACTTAACACTATATACACGCGTAATAGAAAAGCATGCACAAACAAAGGTGTAGACACAAACAGGTAACATATGTGGGATGCATAACTGTGTTTGCTATGCATGCAGCTGTTTAGTCACACAAGGCATGTCTTGGGTCCCAATGCAGCCAACAATGGTGATCCACCATTGGAGAACCCTCAAACTAAAGATAACCAGCATAAAAGGGAAATCATAGCCATTGGATTGACTGGTTTCCTGATCACTATAACCAATCACTGTACGACATTTTCTGTGGCACTGATCACTGAGAAATCAGTTGAATCTATGTCATAGGATTCTCCTTTCAGGCTGATCCTTGGTTGCGAAAAAGTTTTACCTAGAGTGGAATTACCATTGATTTTGTCAGTGGGCTACACATGCCTATTTCACAAAGATAGCTGTATGTAGGAATAGGTATGATATATGTATCTTTGTATGTATATCAGTATATGCATATATGTACATATAGGCAGAGAGGCAGGCAGAGATCGCTATATGTATAAGCAATTAATGGATTAAGTTTCTGGAAAATAGACTGCACTTACGAAGGATTAAGTTGTGCTGTGGTGCATCCAGCGCATAGCAAAATAAAAGCTGCCCATTGAATCTCGCTTAACCTGAAGGAAATTAAGTAGTGGACAATGCTCAATATATTTCATCAGCACTTGAGTGGTTCAGCTCAAAGTTCCTTCTTATGGATGTTTCCAATAATATTGACAAACAATCAAGTTTATAAGTGTGATGAATAAGAGAAAGAAGGCATTGATTTCCCTTCCACTTTCTAATATGACCAACATCACCTAAATGAAATGAAAATGAAAAACAGTCCCTTAGAATAATGACCTATCACAAGCTGGTTGCATTTGAATAAATTTATTACAAGGATCACTGCGGAAAAAATCCCTTTTGTGCAGCATGTTAACGTCCAATGTCAAATCAGATGGTGAAAAGGACTTACTTTTTCTTAAGAATGATTCGGTACAAAATACCAGTGCTGATAATATTCAGGTTCTTCAGAATCTGGTAACTAGGAGCATCCACATAGGCAAAGATGTAATACTGCCACAACAAATAAGACACATATATACTCGAGTTTTCGACCATGAAAATATGTATCCTCTTGCTCAAAAAAAGAAACAGTTTCTGTGACTCACCTGAAGTAAGTTTTTGACAAGATAAAGTGCTGCAGGAATAGGGTAAACACTAACTTCATCCAATGATGTACTCAACCTGACAAATAATGCATAAGAACAAATCAAACCCAATTTCTACTCTGAAATCATGAACATTTACAAAAATGGTGAAAAAGTAACCCTACATAATCATAAATAAAATGCACCAACCAACAGAGGACCACCAGTTCATATCGTACTTTGGAAATCTCCTAGTTCATAAATCCAGCTCTAGTAGGTGAAGAATATCATGCTGCATGGGTGCTTTTAATGATTTCATTAATAGAAACCAACTGATTTAGATTCCTTTTGGTTGAATAACCGGGTAAGGCCAACTATGTCAAAACTGAACAGAGTACTTATCTCAACAGAATGAGAAGGTAGATATGTATCAATCAGCGCAGTTGCACTTACTAGGCCTGTATCAGATCATGTGCCAATGCTTTTGGAACGCAAGGATGAACTCAAAAGGGCTTATCTCAACAGAATGAGAAGGTAGATATGTATCACTCAGCGCAGTTGCACTTACTAGGCCTGTATCAGATCATGTGCCAATGCTTTTGGAATGCAAGGATGAACTCAAAAGGGCTTCTCCTTTCAGATTCGAGAATATGGTTTGGAAGAGGAGATTTCTGTAGGAAGGGTGGAAGACCGAAGACTGGTTGTCTGGGTTGCAGTTTAAGGGATCTCCAAGTTCTTTTTTTGTAAAAATTGACGAGTCTGAATGAGAAAATTAAGAGGTTGAATAAGGAGGAATTTAGAAAGGTGGAGAAGACAGAGGAAGTGATGGAAAAAATTAATGTATATGATTAAGAGGAGGAAAGTGGCACCCTTCAGGAAGCTGGTAGGATGGAAAGGGGAAATAATAAAGCTGAATTTTAAAGACTAGCAAGATTGGAAGAGATGAGCTGGAGGAAAAGTCAAGGGCATTGTGGCTAAAGTTGGGTGAGAAAAACAATAAATGTTTCCATCAAATGGTGAATGCTTGGAATAAAGTGAGCAACATTGAGAGGATAGAGGTGGGCAGTAGGGTGTTTGAGGAAGAGGAGTTCAAAACAGCTGTGGAAAGTTACTAAACGGAACATTTTCAGGAGCAAGCTGGTTCCAGACCAAAATTATACAGAATTGAGTTTGAGAAGATATGAGGAGAGGGATATATAGAGACCCTTCAAAGAGGAGGAAATTTGGGAAACAATGAAGGAGTGTAACGGTGATAAGGCACCGGGTCTGGATGGGTTTATGTTAGTGTCCTATAAAAAGTGTTGGAGGGTTATTAAAGGTGACTTACTGAAGGTGTTGGTGAAATTCTTCAGGTCGGCTATGTTGGAAAGGACTGCTAATTACTTTTATCTCTGTTTTTTTTCTATCAATTACTTTTATCTCTTTGATTCCCAAGAGGAAAGGAGCGGTGAACATTAAGGAGTTCCGTCCTATTAGCATATTGAGTATTATATATAAAGTGATAGCAAAGCTACTAGCTAATAGGTTGGAAAAGGTTTTACCCAATTTTCTTTTTTTTTTTTATCAGAAAAAGTTTCTGTAATCTGTATTAATAAGGGCCAAAGACCAAAAATTTACTAAGAGATATAGTATACAAGATGAATCCCGAAGAAAACAGTAATAAACCTATAGCTAACTATGTGTATCCCATCTCATGCCCATTTACAGTCAAAATCAGAATATGTGCACCCCCTAAATTCTGTAAAACCAGAAAACCAGAAGAAGAGAAGAGATAATGTATTTTCAATAACCTGTTGGGTCTCCTTCCTGGTCCTGGAATAACCTCTGATTTCTCTCACACCAAACAGACCACAAAATTGTTGCCGGACATAAATTCCAAAGAATGCAGCTCCTACTCCTCCCTTTCTTCCTTGTCTTCCTAACCCAACTACACAATGCTGACTTGAACTCTTCATGCATAATCCACTCTAAGTTAAATCTTCTGATGACAAAATGCCAAATCTTCCTAATTTCCTCATAGTAGAGAAGCAAATGTGAAACAGTCTCCTCTTCCTTTTGCAGAGACAGCACCTTGAAGCCATTGTCCACCCTCTCCTTTTGAGATTATCACATGCATGTATTTTGTTTAACGCAGCTGTCAATAGAAAAAAAGATACTTTTGACGGGATCCCCGAACTCCAGATAATCTTCCAAGGACCCTCCCCAAAAGCCACCCCTGATGTAAGTTGATACTTCCTCTTAACCGAAAAGCCACCATCTTCACTTCCACTCCATACTCTTAAGTCCCCGCCCTCTCTTGGTTTTATTTTATGGATATTAGCAATTAGAGACGAGACCCCTTCAACTTCCCATTCAAAGATATTCCTTCTAAGATTGAGATCCCATGACCAGCCCCAACCTTCTTTCTTTTTTGGATTCAAACAAAAGGGGTATCTAAATTCTAAAGGCAATTTCTCACAGAAATGGAGGGTTTCTAATTTGGATTCAAACAAAGGAGAAAGAAAAAAAAAACTTCTAAATTCAAAAAAAGAAAAAAATAAAAAATCAAATTTGGAGAGAGCATCCCACGTGCTCTCTCTCCCTCCTTCCTTTCCCCTTCTTTCTTTCTATTTTCTCTCCTTCCTCCTTTCTTTCTTTCTTTTTTTGCAGTCTTTCTTTCTTTTTCTTTCTTTCCCTCCTCTATTATTTAAGAAAGTAAGGGATCGACCAGGAAAAAAAAAAGGAAAGAAAAGAGGCAAGCTTTCCCACTTACGCCCTTCTTCCCTCTCAGGCCTTTCTTCCTCACAGAAAACCTCTCTCACCTCCTCCAAACGCACAGAGCACCCACGGGTTCTCCTCCTGCAACCTTTTTTTTCTTTTTTACTTTCAGTTTTCTGCTGCTGCAAATCAGCAGCAGCAACCGAACTCTTCTTCTTCCCACCTAAAAAAACCTGCAATTCCTCCTCTCAACCTCCATTCATCTCTCTACTGAACTCCACCGCCCTTATCTCCTTCCAATCATAGTGTTTGAACTCGGAAACAAGAACGGGATCGTTCTCGGCCGATCCCGAGTTGGATAGCCGATCCAACTCGAGATCGGACGAGACGGACAATCTAAATTTAATTAAAAAAAAAAACCTCAACTCGGTCCGATCCATCTCGGGATCGGACCGGGTTGAGGCTTTTGTGTTGTATATCGGGATCGGACCAACTCGGGGATCGTCCCGGTCCGATCCCGAGTTGGATTGGATGATCCCCAACACTATGCTTCCAATCACCACCTACGACCCTCCATTCCCTTCTCTCTCTCTTTCCTTTCCACTTTCTCTCTCTGCCGTCTCCCTTCACACCATCAACCGCACCACCACCACTTTCCCGCCGCCCTGCTCGCCACTCTCTCTCTCTCTCCTCCTTTCTTCCCTTCTTCTTCTTCCCTTCCCTTGTTCTCCGTTTGCTTCTCTGTAAACAAAAAAAAAAAAAAAACAGAAAAACAAATTACAAACCCCAACAAAAAAGAGATCAAAATAACCAAAAAAAACCCCAAAACAAAATCTGAACCCAAGGCCCTGTTTGGACTGGGGTTTTAGCTTTTTTTTAGTTTTTTTTCTTTTTCACTCAAATCTCAAGCCAAGTTGCATCCAAGTTCTCAAAGCAAAGATCATCACATAAGAGATCGCCTGCTGCTACAGGTATTTTACTTTTTTTTTATTTTATTTTATTCTATCTTTCTTTTCATCTAATCATGAATGTGGAAATTAAAAGCATGTTATGAATGAATTCTTTTGTGCATCAAATTAATCTATGGTTGTATTTAAGTAGATTTGTGATGAATTTTTATGTACATTTTTTTTTCTTTTTTTATTTAATTATTTTAGTTAATTTTTTAAATAATTGGCCAAATAAATTTGAACCAGGTAACCGGTTGAACCGGAGTAGAGTGGGTGCCTAACACCTTCTCACTCTCTTAACTAAACCTCCTTACCCAATATTTGGTTAGACCATCCTAAGCTTCATATTTGGTTTAATTTTGAAATTAATTGTTAAAATCATAGGTGACTCATTCACACCCAAATCCAATGAATGATGGCGACTCCATATTCAATCCGATCGACCTAGGGTCCTCCCGACCGTGGGGTGATCACACTACCCACCACTTATTTGGGGATATTGTTTAAACTCATATCGGATCGGGGATTGTCCCAATCCGATACCGAGTTGGATTGGCGATCCAACTCTGGATTGACTGATTCAAAACATAGCCCAATTTGTTTATTATTCTTTTTTTTTAAAAAAATACATTTTGAGGGGTGCCCGACGATCCATATTGGATCATCTGATCTGACTCATCCGAAACAGATTCAAATCGTCTAGATCAGACAATCTGACTCGGTTTCTAACCAAGTCAGAATTTTTAATAAATTAGGGATCGGCTTGGGATCACGACTCGTCCCGGGATTGGCCGATCCTTTAACCATGTGTTTGGGTATCATTAGGGCCTCACCACAAGGCTGCATATTTTTGGGATAGCATTGTTTAAAGAACTGAGAAGAAGTTGGCAACGTGGAAATCCAAGTGTTTATCTAACGGGGCAAGGTGACTTTTTATTAGCAGCTCTCTCAAACCTGTCTATGTATTTCATATCAGTGTTAAAATTTCCAGCACAGGTAAAAAAAAAAATATTAATAATAATAATAATAAACAAATAAATAAAAGAGTGTGAAAAACTGCAATGAGATTTTTTTTTTCTAGGTGTGGATGGGGGAGGCACATAAGTATCACCTGGTAAAAGGAAAAAAATCTTAACTCTTGACAACTAATGTCTAAGGGGATGGTCAATCCCTAACAGATGTAGTATGCGTTTTTTTTTGCTGATGCGGAAAGTGTATTTCATGTACTGTTGCAGTGCAGCTTGGCTTTTGAGGTGTGGGGATTCTTTTTGTGTAGGTCTATGCCGAGAGAGGTTAAAGATCTCTGCTATTGGGGTTGGATTAAAGGTGGGTCTAAAAAAGCAGTTCTTTGGAACTTGTGTCCAGTAGCGATTTGTTGGTCCCTTGGGAAAGAAAGAAACATCCGGGTATTTGAGGAAAAGGTGAAGAATATTGAGATTATTAAAGATCAGGTCATCTCTACATTGTATTCTTGGGTTAACATACATTATGACTTCAGCCACATTCAGTTTTATCAGTTTAAGGGTGATTGGGATTTTTTGTGATTATTCAATATGTATTTTTCTGGGCATTCTGGGTGTTTGGGTTTCTTTTTTGGCTTTTGAGACTGATCAGACTCTTTTTGATCTTCAAGTTAGTCTCTCTTGTGTACACCTCTGTGTGCAGTTGAAAGATGGGCAGTTTGATACCTGTATATGGCTTTTGCCTGATAGTAAACTCTAAATCATAGTAATACAATACATTTTACCTATCAAAAAAAAAGTATCACCTGGTAAGATGGCAGGAGTTTGCAAAACAAGAGAAGCCAAAGGGTTGGGATTGAGAGACCTTATCACTTTTAACAAGGCACTTTTAGGTAAGTGGCTATGGCAATTCGGAGAGGAAAGGGAGAGGTTGTGGGGGCTTATTATTTCAGCAAAGTATGGGTGTTGTCCGAGTGATTGGGAGGCAGAACATTACAGTGGCTCATATGGATTGGGGTTATGGAAGGCCATAACTAATGGGATTGAGTCCTTTCAGAAGGGGCTGGGATTTAAAATAGGGAGTGATGATAGGGTGAGATTTTGGAGTGAAATATGGTGTGCCGATTCACCCTTACGACCCCGGTTCCTAGATCTGTATGCAATATCTTCACGGAAGGAAGATTGGTGAGAGATCTCTTGGTGGAGGGGCATGGGGAGAGAAGCTGGCTGGAATCTGAGATTCGGAAGGAATCTTTTTGATAGGGAGATGGAGGCGATGTCACCACTTTATATCTTCTTCAATCGACCACAGGGGCTGGGCTGGGATAGATTCAAGGATTTGGATGTGGGGAAGTGGAGATAAGTTAGCTCAATTTTCTATTCCTTTACATCTGATGGTTGGTGGCGGGGCTCGGTAAAGCTGGTATGACAATCCTCTACTCCATCAGAACTAGCATTGTTCATGTGGACTGCAGGATTGGAAAGAATTCTAACTACAGATCACTCAATTAGTAGGAATCATATGATTCCTAATAGATGTCCTATGTGTAAGGAAGATGGGAAATTGGTGGTACACCTTTGGGTTCACTGTAGCATTGCTAAACAGGTTTGGTGCCAAAGGAGTTTTTGGATTTGTTAAACTGTTAGGGATTGGCAGAGAGAGGTGAGCTAGTCTTTGGAACCTTTTTTCCTTCGGCTATCTGTAAAGCATTACTTTCAAAAGCGCTAAACTCAGCTTTTCAGTGGGCAACCTGTTTACAAGAGTTTAGGGGAGTCACTTTCTCAGATTTTTCAAGGGATTGGGATATTATTGGATGTGATTTATTTATTTCTTTATTTTTATTTTATAAAGGAGTAATATTGTATGTAGTCAGTTGGTCTTCTCATTATTATTGGGATACCCTGTGTTTTGTACTAGGAAGAGGACAGTCTTTGTTTGCTTATTCACCATTCAAGTATGATGTAATACTGTAGATTGATACAATATACTTCTACTGATAAAAATAAAATAAAATCCAATTCAAGAGGACACAAGAAATTGGAACCCACTTGATTGATTCATAAAAGAAACCTATCTGATATTTTGATTGATGACAAAAGAAACTAATACCAACTACTGACTTTTGGAGTATTGGACAGCAGTGTCTATGGCACCAGTCCTGTCAAACCTGCTCAGTTGATGCCATAAGAAAGTTGCTAAAATATACAACTTTTTATATACAAAACAAACAAGTTGCATTAAATAATATAATTTTTCAAGGTACATCAAACATAACGATTTTCAATATCTCTTGAAACCTTTAATCAGTTTCTCGGGCGTCATACAGATTAAATACCAAAATACTAAACACATGAGTATGATTCAGTAAGGAGAAACGTTACATAAAGGGAAGTGACTCGCCATTAATGAGAAAAGCATACATGTGTAAATCATTCCTCTTAATATTTTGCAATAAAAAGTCAAGACAGTCCCATTATTCTTACTAAGAATTGGACCAACAACAACAGTAGCGAAATTACTTATCCCAACTAGCTGGGATTGGCAACACAAAACCTGTTCCCCCATCCCAATCTGTCAGAAACCTTATCTTCCGTCAGATAATGAGTATCCAAATCCTTTATGACTGAATCCATCCAAGTACTTTTTGGTTTTCACTTTTTGGTTTTCTGCTTGCCCTCTTAGATACTTCAGTAAATACCCCACTTACACCTCATAGCTGCCTCTCTAGGTCTTCGCTTTACATGCTCAAATCATCTTAACTTACTTTCCTTTATCTTGTCTCCTATTTGGGTAACATCTAGACATACGTTAATTCCTTTCCATATCTTTCCTAGTCTTCCTACACATCCATCTCAAATCCTCATCCCAGTAACACTCATCCTATTTCATAAGTTACTTTTTTGTTGCCTAACATTCTGATCCATACATCATAAAGGCTTAATACCTGTAAAGTTTTCCTTTAGTTTTAGTGGAACACTTCAACCACATAACTCTCTAAAAGCGCCTCACCATCTAAGCCATCCAATTCTAATTCCATGTGTAACACCCTCATCAATAGCCCCCTTTTTATGGATAATTGATCCAAGACAACAAAATTGATTGCTTTCAGGAATCTCTTGATTCTCAATTTTTACCATTGATTCACCTCTACTATTATTTGTGCTAAACATTTCATATACTCGGTCTTAATTTGACTTAATCTAAACCATTTTTGATTCCAATGTATCCCTCCATAACTCGAGTTTTTACCCTTCCATAACTCCAATTTCGCATTTACTCCTTCTCTAGTTTAGTCCACTAAAACCACATCATCTGCAAATAGCATATACACCAAGGCAACTCCTCTCGAATTAAATAAATAAATAAAAATAATCTATGATAAAGCAAAAAAGATAGGGACTCATATCTGACCCTTGATGTAAACCTATCGTCATTGGGAACTCATGTCTTGCTACCCACCACTCTGACTCTAGTTAGCGCTCCCTCATACATATCTTTAATAACACCAATGTATCTGATTGCTACATTTTTCTGCCAAAAATCCTACCAGATTAACTCTATAGGGGATATATCACATGCTTTCTCTAGATCAATAAAAACTATGTGAAGGTCTCTTCTTTTCTCTCAAACTTCACAAACGTCCAATTACTGAACTGGGCCAATGGGCACATACTACCCATCAATATCATATCAGGAATAAGGATGTGAATCCAGCGCACACTACATATCAAGAAGCTGGAAGTACCAGAAATTGGAAGAGATATTCAATCACTTATCTCAGTAACATACATTACAGACAGACTACTTGTTAAACAATTAAGACAAATCAAGCACACGGATTTCCAAAACAACAAAATGTATTTAGCCAAAAATTGTATCAACGTTACTTGCAACCCACATGTTTCAAAATAATGTGATTTATGAAATATGGAAGTATAACTTAGAAACTGTTGTGCTACTATAACAAAACTCACGCACCACTCAAATTTAGTAATAAGTATAAAAAAAAAAAATAATAACAAATAATGAATTTGACCTCTTGTTCTTTGGAAAATCATGAAAAAAGTGGTAAAATGGAAACAGCATACTTGTTATCTTCAGTAACACCGTCATTTCTCCAAATTCTTCCCAGAGCAGCAAGTGACAGTGCACATTTCAATGCCTCCACCTAATCCAGAAATGGAAAAATGATCAAATTTCTGAAGGATCTGCATGAGTGCCATAACCATCATCTGGTGTTACCACTTGTTCAAATTTTGCATATCTAATAATGACTGATTGAGAATTTACTTTGTATCTGTTTTTCTTTCATCTCTTCAAAGCAATAGGAAAATCGGGAGCTAAACAAGGAAGATGTTTCTACCAGATTCTCCAAGCAAACTTATTTCCTCACCGAGAAATTTGCAGTGGTCACACTGTACTCATACTTTCCAGCTCTCTTGGACCATACAATCAATATAGCTTGTGAACTTGTTAGGATTGTCAAGACAAGTGTAACTACTGACCTACAATGCAGAAAAATGAAAAGACAAAAAATAGATAACTGAATAGTGTGTTTATATATGTTTAGTGTGCCTCACATAACATTCTATTAGAATTTACAGGCAGCTCATACTTTAGCTTCCACTTGGACCGGTCATTTGAGCTGCCTCCCACTGCGGTCTTGTTATTTATAGGAACTGCAAAATCAATAGCAATTATTGGAACAATAATAAGACGAATGAGTGCACTAAACCCCAGAAACATAAGGAAGATTACCCATTGGGAACTGTGACAAGTTCAAGGTTGAACTTTAATGAAAACATACCACCTGAAAATGGTTTCACGTGAAAGCTCTCTCTATCATCTCCAACTACAACCCCTTCTTCGTCCTACAAATATGAAGTCTCAAAAATTCAATCCAATTTGAATGAAATCATAGAAATAACCTCACAATATCAGTTACAAACCAAAAGCCTCAAGATACTGAACTAATTAACATAGCTAATGTTCATTTTTTGACAATGATAATGGTAGGGCCAAGTTTGAAAGTCCTTAAGTTCTCCAAACTGATTGAAAAATGGCTAATTAAACAACTGCCCCAGAATAACTACCTCTTTTCCTATTATTAATTATTATAATGCCTGATATTCAACTCCAGCCCTTGGGAATTTCAGGTTGGCCTGGTAAGTGGTAATAGAATCTATTTTCTTATCAGTTTGTGATCAGTATGAATTCTATATAAGGCTAGGGTTGCAGGTATGTTGGCGCACCTTTAATACTTTCTAATATTCACTATCATGGATGTCTTGGGAAGTTTTCATTCCAGAAGTAGTCACAAGTGATCAAACCATGAAAATCTTTCCATGTGTCTGTTTCTTCCTTGTTTATATTTTCCTTTGTGTTGCCACCAACCCTAAAGTCACGGTTTTCATTACGTATAGGCTCCATTTGGAAAACATAAATGAGGAACAAGATTATTTTACTGTTAACATCTATAAAGACCATGAAACAGATTAGAACATTATGCACATTCAACTAAATTAAAAGCCCATAACTTCTAACTCCAGAAACAGATGCTAATCTAATTGAATTAGTATTATCTGACCAAGAACGGTAAAAACAGTTAAATAGGCCTACTAAAATCTTATTAAAAAGAATCAGTACCTGAAACTAAGATGCAAAATGTGACTAAAGCATATGAATTCCATTACACCAAAATTCGAAAGAAAACAAAAGTTAACTACCAAAAAGAACCCAAGATCCAAAATAATATAAAAACAATAATTTAAGCAAACACAAAACATTGTAAAAAACTTGCAATCCCTTAAACATGGTAGCTGCCAAACATGCCTTCTAAGAACTGAGTCGCATCACCTGGGATTCAAAATTAATTAAAGTGACCCATATGGGAATCAAACCAAATTAACAAAAACTTGCAGATACT
>JAUPMG010000006.1:1328656-1341912 GCA_031762675.1 Pachysandra terminalis | reverse complement strand
ATAATAAAAATATTTAAATATATAGCCGTGTCCTCGAATCCTATTTTTTATGGTTTGCCGAATCCGACACCTCGTACTCGTGTCGAACTCTGATACACATACCCGTACCTATGCAACATAGGTTTGGACCCTCAATCATAGAGAGTTTTTTTCCTCCCATTTTTTATGTTATTTTATTTTATTTTTCATTTCTGGTGGGTATACCTACCCATCCCTATTCCTTCATCCCTATCCCTATTTAGGTATTTATGGAGGTTGTCTCTCCCTTCTAAAGTTAGGGTCATTTCTTTGATTGTGGTATTCAAAAAGATCAACACTTAGGACTTTCTTCAAAGGACATACCTTGCTATTTCCCCTTGGATGTGTTTTTTGTATAAGAGGGACGAGGAGACAATGGATCACCTATTCCTTCATCGCAGAAGTGTTAGGGAGATTTGGTCCAGATTTTTGCTTATGATGGATGTTCTTTTTGTGATGCCACATGGCGTGACATCCAATCCTTTTTGGAGCAATATAGATTCCCTAGCTTGGGTAAGTGTGGGAGGTTGCTATATAGAGCAGCACTTTATGTGGTCATGCGATCCATTTAGACTTGAGAGGAATAGGAGGATTTTTTAGGATAAATCGACTAGCATTTAGACGATCATAAAGTCGGTTTCTGTATTGGCAGCGTCATGGGGTGTGTACACATGATGAGTTCAGAGACATGTCAATATTTGAGGTGATCATGGATTGGAGGACGGTTGCACGGATACATATGGTTTCAGGCGAGGCCCATATGAGCTGGAGCCCCCCTCCTGA
This sequence comes from Pachysandra terminalis, assembly GCA_031762675.1. Lineage (NCBI taxonomy): Eukaryota > Viridiplantae > Streptophyta > Magnoliopsida > Buxales > Buxaceae > Pachysandra > Pachysandra terminalis. The sequence continues at coordinate 1,341,111 of JAUPMG010000006.1, read as the reverse complement.
GGGGCTAATGAAGCTCAATTTTGATGGATCATCAATTGGGAAACTTGGGCCATCTAAGATTGGGGAGTGTTCAGGTACCACATTGGCACTATCTTGCATGCATTCTCGGGTCCTATTAGGGAGGGGAATGGCATGAGTGCTGAGATTTAGGCACGGGTTACAGGTTTGAGAGAAGCCAGAGCACATGGCTATTATGATTTAGTGGTGGAGGGGGATTCCTCTGTCATATTGTGGATGATGAGTTGTATGGGTAAGTCTTGGACATTATCACGTCATCTTGTTGGCCAACTAGCTAGCAGATAGGTTGTATATCTCATTCTCTCGTGTGCTGCTTAAAGCAGCCAATGGCATGGTAGGCAGGTTGGAGGTATTTGGTAGGGAAGACTTCTTTTATGGCTTTCTGCTTGATGAGATGGTGGCTGGATTGTAAGCATATATTGGATATCGAAAGTAGGCTCCATATAGAAATTCTTGTATAACCCTTTTATTATGCTTTCTTTCTTCTTTTTCTTGACCACACCTTACGTTGGTTGCTTTTTTGTTATCTTTTGTACTCCTGTTTCTCATTTATTTAATACAATGTTCATTATTCATCAAGAAAAAAAAGTTTTTCATAACTTTCTCCTTCAAACTCTATAGATTGATTCCCAAAGCAAATGATTATAATGTCTCATGAAGTCCTTAGTTTTCTCAATGCGGGTGGGTATCTTATTTTTGATTATTTTGCAGATTTGACATTGTTGAAATGTGAAATTTTGTTAATTTTTTGGGGTGAATTTTTGCATCTTTGAAATATAGAATTTTGCGATTTTTTTTCCCATTAATCAGGCTTCTTTGCCCAAAAATATTTTAGATTATTTCTCGAAATCCACTTATTTTGTTGAATTTTGTCTTGAAGTTTATGCATTTTTTAACTTTCAGTTCTCTATTATCTTGTGGTAGGTATTTGACTTCGTACCATTCTCTGATTTTTTGTTATGTGGGTAAAGCTTGTATAGTCTTCCTTCTCATGGTGCGTCTCAATTTATTTATTTATTTTTTAAGAATGAATATTATTCACAAGATCATTGTAGATTAAGACTTGAGTTAACTTTGTACCCACCAATTGTTGTCACTGTTCAAATTCAACATTGATTTATCAATGTCTTTCTGGGCTCAAATTTGCTATTCCCTACCAACTGTGTTAGCGATGTGATTTTTTTTTTTTTTGATGAATTTAACCACATGGGTCTGTTGTTCCAGGTGAAACTGATTTCATGTCTTGCATCTTTTGCTTGGTTGTTCAGCTGGTAAATAGATTGTTGGCGCGGAAAAGTGGGGGGCGTTTCAGAATAAAATGGTTCAGTTATTCCTTACTGAACCCATGAGGAATGATGATGGAGATGATGATACTATCAAGCATATAATATGTCTTCTTAACAAGTTGGAGTCCATTATCTGGTCACTGATAGTATCTGGAGTACGATCTGAGGCCCGTGTATGGCTTTGCAACACTTTATCAGGCATAAGATCAATCACTGCACGCCAGCAGCGCGGGCTATTTATGGATCTACTGATGTCTAAGCCATTGAAGCGCGCCCTAGCAGCACAACTCTTGCAAATGATCTTTGAGAAGAGGCCACAGAAGGTTGGTCCTATCATAGCCAAGAAAGGCTACATGCTTGAGAAGTTCTTCAGAGGTAAGTCCATCAGATTCATGTACTCATTTAATTTATAATTTCCATTTCATTGCATTCTTTATTTCAACGCGTAGGGCCTTGGCATGTCAAATATCAGTTCTACTCATGCAAATGTGTTCTTGCTTTTTTTTTTTTTTATTTGTTTAATGTTGCGTCTCCTGAAACTTGAATTACCTTCAAGGGCAGTTTTCCGTTTCGATGATCTCAACTTTTCTAAGTTGATTGGGGAAGTCTTTTGATGAAGAAATGTTGTATCCTTTTGGTAGAATGTGCAGTCAGTTTACCAATAGTTTGTCATTTTTTTTTATCTGATGTATATATGGGGTGATAGGTTGCACTAATTTGATGAGGGTTGTTCAGGACTTTTCGTTTGACAGAAATTGATCCACTCAACTTTTTTCTTTTGTTATCTCGAAATTGATTCACTGAACTTTTTTCTTTTCTTTTCTCTTCTTTTTTCTTTTTTAACTTCATTAAAGAATTTCTCCTTGGCAAGGTTCAAAATATCGTATCGAGGTAGCATATCGGTCAGTCAAAAGTGGATATGTATCTAGATTTGTATCGGATATGCATGGGAACGCTGTAAAAAATATGGATATGGTGGATATGCATGGAAAACGGTGAATACTTAAAACAGACTCATTTAGATGCAAAGATAAGTTAAAAATATGATAGATTAACGTGTTTTTCATATCATACCCATACATATAATATATACTAGTGTGAAAAGAAACTGGTATGTGCGTAGGTGCATGGAAACTTAAAAAATTAGGCATCTAGATCTATGGATTTTACTTGAAATTCGTAGATCCATATAATAGAACTCCAAAACATGTTTAGACGTAAGAAGTATAATTTAGAAGAAAAAAAGTTTACTCTTACAATGCATACCAAGACTATTTTTGGGCGAAATTAGTAAGTTTCAATTTTTTTTTTAGCTTAGGGAGAGAGAGAGAGAGAGTCAAGCAATGAATCCATGCTTTGATTTTCATGCTTTTACATGTAAAAAACACATAGGGATTATATGTATCGAGTGTATTATTCGAATACACTTAATATATTGTAACATATAGATCGTATTGATCGTATATTGTAACATATAGATCGTATTGACTGATACGGTGGCTATGTTACATGTATCGACTTATACAATATATAAATTAGCTTATCCTAAAATACGTCTGTGTATCGTGCCGACACAGTGGATACAAGATATGTATCGTCTGTATAGGTGTATAAGATGTTTTGAAGCATGCTCCTTGGTGTAGCTATTAGATATTGGGTCCAACTGTGCTGTATGTTTACCACATATATACTCCGTGCTAGAGTACTCACTCTATATACTCTTGGTTGGCTTAGATTTTGAAAGTACTAGTTTACTACTTCAGTAAATATGGTGGGGATGAATCTTAATTTGGCTCAGTGTACCGGTTTTATTGGGATCTGTATACAGAACTGAGCATGCCCATCCTGATATTGAGTCTCCGATGTCTATGACAGCTTTGAGTTTCTCTTGTTCCACCTGTTTATTTATATTTGATCTTTTTATTTGTTGTTTCCATATTTACTGCTTGAGTTTAATATAATAACTTGAGATTTGAATAGATTTACATATTGATCTCAGTAACTTCTAAATATTGTAGGAAATCCACGTCGTATATTGCAATGGTTTGGTAATTTCTCCATTGGTGGTGAATTAGAGCACAGAAAAGGTGCCAAGGCACTATCCCAGTTTGCTTTTATCAACCGGGACATTTGTTGGGAGGAGCTTGAGTGGAAAGGGAAACATGGGCAATCACCTGCTATGGTTGCTACGAAGCCACACTACTTTCTTGATTTGGATGTTCAACGAACAGTGGAGAATTTCCTTGAAAATGTACCTGAGTTTTGGTCATCTGATGAACTGACTCGGTCACTAAATGATGGTGAGATTCTGCTCACTGACACAAAATTCTTTGTAGATTATTTTGTTGATTTGATGTACAAGGAGGATTCAGAAGAAGTATGGGAAATTATAAATGGGTTTTTGATGGAGGAGTCATTTTCTTTTCTCTGTCAACACCTTCTTATTGTTCTTGAGGAGCGGGATTTCTGTGCTTTCTTGGAGTTGATTCGTAAATATCTCAACCATAGAATTGAATCTAAGGAATTTGGTCACCCATCTGGTTGGCTAGAGATTATACTGTCCAAGTCCAATGTTTGTGAATCTATTGACGAGTTTCTCCTGGTAAATATGGTTATTAGTCAAGGGCGTCAGCTTCTGCGACTTGTATGTGAGGATGATGAACAGGAGCGAAAAGAAAAAATCAGAGATCTTTCCTCACAGATCTGCATAACCTCGAACATATCCAATCACTATGCCCTAATTATGAAACTATGCCCGATATCAAATGTGATGGAAGTGATAAAATGGCTTGGCCTTTGGTCTTGGGTTCTTCACTATGAATTGTCAGAGGAATGTAACACTCCTGAATCTTGGGAAACAATGTTTATTAAAAATAAAATAAGCTTTCGCAAGTCTGATAATTATGCATTGCTACGCTTTGATGGATACTCAGAAGAAAGTGGGTCTGATTTAGATGATAGAAGATCTAACAGAACAAGGAAAAAGAAGAAAGGAAAAGGTAGAAAAAGGAGGAGAAGGAATTATGAGAAGGATGAGAACAGTGATGGTGAGTTCTTAGATATTGATACGTCCAATAAGTTGCGAGGCTTGCGATCTCAGGCTGGAAGTTGGTTGCTATCCATTGACAATTATTCCTCTTCATGGACTAGTGTATGGTTTCTACCCTTTCATTTCCGTTCAAATTATCGACCTACTTTACATTTTGCCTAGCTTTGCATGGTCTACTTATTCTATTTTTATTATTCTTTTAAGTCTTTTAAGAGGGTATCTTGTTGCAATTTATCAAAAATTTTTGTCCTCTTGCTTGCTACATTATCCTATGCTTCTATATGCTAATAAATGGATCTGGTTTGAGCTGTATATTTTCTATTGAGCTTAAGTCGACCTTGACCCACCATTATTGAACATCTACACTCGGCCGGTTTCCAACTCCCAAGTTGACCCTGTCAATGCTTGTCAGTACTAGCCTAAAACCTTCTTAACCATGAATGTGTGGAAACTTGTTTCTATAACTATGTTAAAACAGTTATCATTGATGAACCGTCATACTATTTCTTTCATTCTTTTTCTAAAAGTTTTGAGGTATATCCTCTCCCTCCCTCTCCCTACTTCCCTAGTTTAAGCTTTGTATTGACCACAGAGAGTTTTTGCACTATTTTCCGTTCTAGACATCTTGCTGTGTTCCTCTTTCCTTTATTGGGATGGAGTTCTTAATGTTTCTTTGGAATCTTGGAGTAGTTTCAGAGTCAAATCAGGAGATTATAGTAATTTTTATATTTGTCTGAGTTTTTATGGTCTGATTTTTCCCATTGTTCTCTGAGATATCACTGGCTAGAAAATGCATTTGGACAAAGGGTAGGTGATAAAAGCGACCCATTCTATGAGAACCTGAATTTGGCTTTCTATATTTCTTGTGGCCATAGTGTAAAGGATCGTCCGATCCCAGTCTGGATCGGACGATCCAACTCAGGATCGGACCAGGACGATCCCCGATCCGAAACCGATCCCAAAATACCTAAAAAAGTTCTGACTCGGTCCGATCCTGACAATCCGTCTTGGAATCGGCGAGTTGGATCGTCCGGTTTTAAAAAAAAAAGAAACTCAGAAGTTTCTAGAGAGACAGACAGGTGTGGGTCTTTAAAAAAAATACTCAGAAGTTTCCAGATCCAGATAGAGTCCAGACTTCACAGAGAGAGAAGATTTCAGAGAAAGAAAGAAGAAGAAATCGTTTGAAGAAGAAGAATTCAGAAAGAAGATTTCAGAAAAAGAAAAAATACTCAGAAGTTTCTAAAATAAGAAATCGTTTGAAGAAGAAGATTTCAAACTTCAGACTTTAGAGAGAGAGAGAGAGAAAGAGAGAGAGCCGACTTGGGAGAGTTTGGAGAAAAAAAGAGAAGTTATTAGAGAGAGAGAGAGACTTATCCGTACGAGGCTGCTCACTGCTGCGATCAAGGTTCCGAACTTCCGAGAGATCGAGAGAGTTACTGATGTAGACCAGAGTTTTATTTCTTGTCTTCTTATTTTTTTTTTCTTTGCTGATCAAAGGGTTCCTTCAACTTAAAAGGAACTGAAAGAAGGAAAATATTGAAAGAAGGGAAATATGAAGCATACCCATCATCGTTTCTCTTTTTATTTAGATTTTTTCTTATTTTTTTTTAAAAGTCCAAATCATGTTTCGGATTGTCACGGATCGTCTGATCCATGGTTGGATCGGACCGGGATGATACCCGATCCTAAACCGAGTTTAAACACTATGCTTGTGGCTTTGATTTCACGAACAAAGCTATTATGTTTTGGATGATCTGGTGGCCTTTTTGACATTGAATTTTTATAGGGACGGAAAGCTGAACTTTTATGACACAATCTGTAGACATATAATGATTTGATTTGGGTCTTTGTTTCATTGAATCATGTTTTATTTCTCATTGTTTGTGTACAGTGTAAAGGAAAAGTACAATGATTTATCTATTCCTATCTTCTGATTTGTGATAAGTTTTGTGATGGGATTGAATCCTATTTATTTTCATTTTACTTAAATCTCTATTTAAATGGTCAAGGAATTGATTCAAGGTTAAGGGCATGCTCGACATTTCTTCTTTGGGCTCTGGAAGTGATTCCTGGGCCTAAAAGTGCTTTAGCCATACACATTAAGCGTTTGGTAACCACGTTTGAGAAGCAATCTCAAATAAAGTGTTTCATCAAAAAGCTGATTTCATTGAAGCAATCAATTCCCTGCTTCCCCAAATTACTTTTAACACTCACTTAAGTGGGGTTTTTGTTGAGACTACTTTTCCCTCATATTATTTTATGATACCCATGTTGCCTCTTCTTATCTTCTTGACCTTAAATCACTTCTTAAATAGACATTTTCCGAACACTCTCTTCTCATGTGAAGTAGTTTATTTACAAAGCACTTATAGGAATCAATTTCTAAGGAATTACTTCTACTTTTAGGAAGCAACCACAAATAGGGCCTAAGAGTGTAATTGGGAGAAGTATGTTTTTTTTCTAGTCTTTAAATGCTAAATTACCCACTCATAAACTCATTTGTAATGGACTTTTTGAGCATACTATTAATGGATTTAGGCAATGCACTCAGGTTTTATTAACTGAAAAGCAAAGCTTATGGTTTCTGCTTTTGGTTTGGAATTTGGCAAAGATTTACGCCGGCTGCTAACCTGATGCAACCAACATCATTTGCCCGGGCTTGGAGCCACGTTGCACAAAAAGATACGGCAATGCAAACAAAATTGGTGGAGTTTCTACTCCACTAATGTTATAATTGGTCATCTTTGGAAATTACGGGTCTTGACCATGTAAGCTAGTGTTAATTGTATTTTGATATGTGGTTTTGTAATATACCATTACCCTTATATTTTGAATGCTTTTACACTGCGTATTTTTAAAAATTATGTCCACTATGATTTTTGGTGGGCAGTTAGCCAGTTGCATATCAAGCCAAAGGGGCTGTCATCTCGTGAGTGATCAGTTCGCTCACCTACAGTACATGATACTGGCTTTTTGATAGTGAATGGAATCCCTGGTACTACACGAGATAATTTAATAGTAATATATTTCGAATAGAGAATATTTACATAATTTTAGTAGTTCTGATGATCTATTTTACGTTTTGAGAGTGGGGATTATGATGGAGAGAAGATTTTTGCAGGTGGAGTCGAAATCTTTTGAGTTCATCTTGTGGAAAGATAAAGGAACAGAGTTGGTTAAAATCAGTGAAAAGAGTAAATTTGGCACGTTGGAATCGTGATTCCGAGGAATGATTGCTTCTGGTTGGTGGATGGGGTGGAAAAAAGCCTCGAATCGAAGAGGGAGCAGGTCATTGTTTTTTTTTTTTGATAAATAGGGAGCAGGTCATTGTTGGTTCCAAAAGAACCATCATGTTGGTTCTGGTACTGGAAATGAGAAAGAACAGCAATGACAGTTTTCTCAAGTTGACAGAGATCGAAAGGAGAGGAAAATCCTAATGTATTTGTTTTCCGCCAGGAGTGGAAAAAAGAGAATGGTTGGATTTTATGCATTCATCGGTGTGGAGATTGGGGGTTCAAAAATCAGTTAAATATCAGGAGCTGAATTCCATGCAACTTGCTGTTAAAAACTCCTCTACCCTGTTTCAGGATCTTTCATTAGCAGGGTATTCAGGGGATGAAATTGAGGGTCTGAGGTATATCTCGGATACAATTAGAGAAGATATCGAGTTATAGAAACCAATTAATCAACAAGACAGTTATCTGTGACAAGTTAAACGTCTCAAATAATGTCTAGTTAAACTGGAGAAAGGCTTGGTAGGGGGATTCGAGGACAAGCCACCAGATATTTGGAGGTGAGCATGGGCAAATGAGAACTGGGGTTTTGCATATCCGATATTGGTGCAGAAGCTGTCTTCAATCTTATTTCTATTTACATTCTTGTCAAGAGAGGAAGCAAACAAGCTGTTGACGATCGGAATAAGGCACTTTGGGCCATACTATTTATATCTATATTGGTAGTTGACGAGGGCCAGTTGTGAGGTTGACGGAGTGAGGGATGATTGAATCAAACATGGATCAGGGTTCTTTGTGTCCATTTACACTTGTGGTCTGATCGAGTCTTTTAACTCGATTGGTGAACTCTGCAGAGGCTACATTCTTTCAGACATCAAAACTGAGAGGACCGAATTACAGTGGGTGCGGTGCGCGCCTGCAAGTAAATAACCTCTGTGGAGAGTTAGACCTTTTTCCATAGACCTGAGGGTGAAGAAGGAGATTTTCAAATGTCAAATATGGTGGGAGTATAAACCAGAGCGAATAATTCGGATTGAAGGGGATAATTTCAGATCGGAGACATTTTCTAACTTTGATTGTCGGAGAAAGGTAGGAGATGATGAACTGTCGGGGGGGTGCTTTAGGTGACAGCATTGGAAGGAAAAGGCAGGTCAGAAATAAAAGCAGGTGGGGGGCCTAGCATTTTCAAAATATAAATTCAACATAGCAAGTCAGCTATACGATTTATAAAGGAAGGGCCGGGCCCGTTGGTGAGAATCACACTCCAGTGCTGAGCCTCAACAGGTGTGGGTTACTACTAATGAACTCGAAAGGTGAGGAACTTGGGTCTAGGGGTGTCATTTGGTCAAGGGGGCTGTGAGAATTTTGGACTCAAGCATCATGGGGCCCATTTTGAGAGGACCCAATAAGACCCCTTATGGAGAAGGTAGAGGGGTTATAACTGGGATCCAAAATAACTGCTCCAATGACATGATAGGTGGTCTGGTTTGCCACTGAGAGGGATCAGGTGATAACAAGCTCAGATCTGATCGCCTATCAGCCTTTGAAGGGGAGCAAGTCTTGCAGATTATCTTTGAGCTGTAAGGGATGTGCGGAAATTGGGTATCTGTGGTTGGATGGGATGGGTTTTCAAAGAGAAGTATCTGTTAAGATGGAGGGTTGGGTAGCAGATGAGGCAAGGGGTGAGCCGGGAGTAATAATGATCAATGGGACAAGTCATCTGCTTAATCAAAGTGGTTTAGATTTGGGAATGGAAGAAATGGTAAGAAAAAGCTTCTGCAATGAGGGCATTTTGAAGGTGAAAGATTTCGGAGACAAGGACTGGGTATGGGATTGAAGAAATTTCATTAGGGTTAGTGTTGAGAGAATGCTAGCATAGGTATCAGGGGTGACACAGGTGGAGTAGGGGGCAAGTGGGGTTGGAAGAGAAATGTGTTAGAGAGTGATAGACAACATAGAGATTATGGAAGGAGGCTCTGAGGGTTGGAAGGATATTGGGGGAGAGGAACAAATATTAAAAAAGTCCCATTAGTCTGCTATGCAGAAACATTAAATTTGCAAGCTAATGGAAGACTCACAGCTGGATTCTTATCTGAATTTACAGAAGATACAGAAAACCTAGACAAGAAAGGAATTTCAAACTGGGTGTTGGAAAAAACATGAACTTTGAAGGATTTGTGGGAGTATCATGGGAGGGTTTAGAAGAAGCTCTGAAACTTTTTAACTCAATTGAAGAGAAGAACATAAAGAGGATGGGAAGCGACAAAAAAGTTGGAGTTACAGGTATTGAGCTGGAATATGAGAGAAAAGATAGTCCCGGAAAAAGAAGAGGGAGTACAATGTGGGTTGGGGGAGGAGGGGGATGAATGGATGTTTTGAGGGATTAATAGAATATAAATGAAGTCAAAATGTGAAATATATTATCATGGAATGTAAGGGTTGTGGGGGATAGGGATAAAAGGATTGTTATCAAAATGTCTATGAATGAGTGGAAATCGGACATAGTGATGCTACAAGAAACAAAAATGAAGGAGGTGAATAAGGAGCTGCTGTTACAACTTTGGGGGAAAAGGAAGGTAGGGTTGGAAACAAACCCCATGGAAGGGCTTTGGTGTGCGCTAGCATAGGTGGATTGTGGGTTGCCTCAGGAATGTGGGCTTTTCCTTCATGGTTAATGGTGCTGTTCATGGGGTCATATCCTCATCCAAGGGCCCTAGACAGGGGGATCCACTCTCACCATTTCTGTTCACTCTTGTGGGGGATGTTTTGAGTTGGTTCATAGAGGTCGCCGAACATAGGGGTTGGGCAGGGATGATGTTGGGGTGCCTCACCTTCAGTTCATTGACGATGCGATTATTTTTGTCGACGTTGAGGTGTCTCAGGTGCGGGGCTTGAAGAGTGTCTTGCGTTCCTTTGAGATGGTTTCTGGTTTAAAGGTTAATTTGGAGAAATCGAATATTTTAGGGATTCATGTAGGGGAAGAGGTGTTGTCAAAGTGCGCAGGGGTTTTTGGGTGTGGGATCGGTGGTTGGTCTATGTCTTATTTGGGTTTGCCGCTGGGCGGAAATCCATGGTCTGTGGCCTTTTGGGATCCAGTTATGGAGAGGATTGAGAAGCGTGTGCCCTTTTGGAAGAGGAACCACTTGTCTTTGGGAGGCAGAATCACCCTTATCCAAGCCTCCTTGGCCAATCTCTCGATCTATTATATGTCGGTCTTCAAGATGCCTAGGACGGTGACTTCTCGTATTGAGAAAATTCATCGCAAGTTTTTGTGGGAAGGCAATGGTGGGAGAAAAGATCACTTGGTTAAATGGAATACCGTGTGCTTGAAGAGGGAGAAGGGAGGTTTAAACTTGGGAAATACTGTGGTCGGGACCTCGTCTCTTCTTGCAAAGTGGCTGTGGCGCTTCAACAATAAGAGGGACCATTTGTGGTGTAAAGTTATTGTGAGCAAGTATGGTTTCAGCAAAATGGTAGGGATATGAGGCTGATTTCACGGATTTATGTGACGAGTCTGTGGAAGTATGTCGTTGCTTTGGCCCCACTTTTTTTGTCGATGATCCGTTGGTTTGTTGGGGATGGTTCCTCTGTGTTCTTTTGGAGGGATATCTGGATCGGGGAGGAGCCATTATGCTCTCACTTTCTGAGGATCTATAGGATCTCTCTTTGTCAGTCTTCTTTGGTCTGTGATGTTCTTTCTTGGTTGGTGTTAGAATTAGTTTGGAACCTTCCTCTCCGTAGAAATGTGCGAGAAGCGGATTGTGTCGAGTTGAGTTTGCTTTTTTCCGTTGTCCGGGAGGTGTTTGTGTGCTCCGAGTGGGGGGACAGGAAGATTTGGATTCCTGATCCCGCCGACATTTTCTCGTGTCGTTATTTCTATAGTCAGTTTCGTCCAGATCGGGTTGGGCCGCAAGTTTCCTTTTCGACTTGTTCCTTGTGGTATCCCTCTGTTCCTCCTAGAGTCAGAGCATTCACCTGGACTACATTACAATATCGGATCAACACTGCGGACATGCTCAAAAGAAGGAGGAGGTCATAGCTCTTTCTCCTAATATGTGTTTCCTGTGCAGAGTAACGGAGGAGTCCTTGGACCATATTTTCATCCATTGCTCCTTCGTCTCGGACATTTGGAGGTTTTTCATTCGGTTTATATGGAGGGTGTGGGTAGTACCGGAGGGCATACCACAGTTACTGGACGAGTGGTGCTTCCCTGGTATTACTGAGAGAGGTAGGATTCTGTCCCAGATGGTGTTCCAGGCTATTCTTTGGCATGTATAAAGGAGCGTAACCAGCGGAATTTTTTTGATTCGTCTTCATCGATCATGAGTGTGATAGAGGGGATTTTTTCGTCTGTGGCCTCTTGGGCTTCGGTGCGGAGGCAAATCTCTGGATTCTTGGTGGTGGAGATTGTGCGAGAGTGGTTTTCGATCTGTACAGTTGACGGTCCGATTTGTTTAAGGCAGGATACTTAGATTCTTATTTCGACGACTTAGGTGAAGCTGTCCTTTGAGGCTTTTATCCCAGGCTTGGCCTGTGCTTCTGGGCTTGGTGGTGTGTTCCGTGATCAGATGGATAGGCCCATATTCGTGTTCTCTGGGCCGTTGGTGGTCAATGAGTTGACACGGATCGAGTTGGTGGCATTAGTGACTGGTTTGACGTATGGTAGGGCTTAGGGTTAGCTTAACCTAGTGATTGTGTGTGCTGCGCAGTACATTGTTGACTGGTTGGAGAGGCCTGATCTATGCAGTTGGAGGGTCACTCACCTGGTTCGCTTGGCGTATTTTTTTGGCTAGAGGAGGGAACGTTTCGTTCCCTGTGGCGCCAAGGGAGTCTGATCAGCTTGCAGTGGAGTTGGCGAGGCGAGGTGCT
>JAUPMG010000006.1:1307888-1325360 GCA_031762675.1 Pachysandra terminalis | reverse complement strand
CCGCCCCCCACCACCACCCCACACCACCACCCCCACCCCCCTCATCACCACCACCCCACCACCACACCCACACCACCACGAGGTGGAGTTTTTCAAATAAGCTTCTACGTGTGAGTTACATCCCTCATACATGCACATATATACGAGGAAGCTTACTTGCATATATATATGTACACGCACATAACTTGGAAGAAAATCATCTGTGATTTTTTTGTTGTGATATTTCCTGCAGTACCAATCTCTTGCCGTCACCCACACAACAATCAAATCGGTTAAGGTGAAAGCCACTTTAGGATTAATATGTCTTTTAGGGTTTTAGATTGATTGGTAGTTGGTTTTGTTGTTTTTACTTGGCGCCATGTAATTGGCACATCGTCAGCAATATTTTGATACTATATTTCCTGTAGTACCGATCAATGGCACCAAGGAAGCACAACAAAACCGACTAACGATCAATCTAAAACCCTAAAAGACATATTAATCCTAAATTGGCTTCACCTTAACCGATTTGATTGTTATTGTTACGTGGGTGACAGCAAGAGATTGGTACCGCAGGAAATATCACAACAAAAAATCACAGATGATTTTCTTCCTTGTAGAATAGGTTTTAATCAAAGACACCTACACATCTATCCTTTATATACAAGCTGTCAATAGTTAGGTATCAGCAACACATAATATATATATATATATATAAAAGCAAGCTGTCAAGAAGACTAACTACTAATCGATGATATGTACCTAACCTAGCATCACAGTTACTGAGACTAACCACCCAATATGAACCAATACCTGAAAGTATAGGCAAATATTAAGCCATGTACTTTTTATTTCTGCATTAAAAGGCTTATCAGAAGTTCCATACCAGTATTAGGCAAAACCTAAAATGTGATCTAAGCATTTCAAAGCAATTTAATTACACAAATCATGTAGTGTCAATCCATCAATATCCAAAAATAAATAAATAAATAAATTTGTGATAAAACCATTTACACCGTTAAATAGAACGTTAATGAAAGCAATTTGAGATTGGATCATTGCTCAATGCAAAATTATGATGTAGACATCAAGGTTTGGACTAGATCAGCTGTAAGTGATTTTGTTTATTCAATAAACAAAGTCATTTGAGAATTCCATTGTTCCTATAATATAGATCAAACCAAGGTTTTAAATTTCGATTTCGCTAGATATTTCGCCAAGGGGGGCATGGCGAAATTTTGCCTATATTTCGCTACAATTCGCCCATATTTCGCCGAAATTTCGGCGAAATTGGGGAAATGCCACCATTTCCCCCCTTAGGGAAATGGCGACATTTCGGCAGCATGCCGCCGAAATTTAAAACCATGGATCAAACCCTAAACTATAGTTCAGCTGACACTGACATCTAAAAATGAAGGCACTAAGGCAGTAGTTTCTAAAAATGAAAGGTGGGGCAACTCCCTCCCCCTTCCTAGAGCTTGTCGTATCTGGCTCATCTAGCCCGGATGTTGTGTCTCATGGGATGAAGTGAACATCTCAATCTCCCACGTTCATCACTTGGCTAAGGGCTAGCGGACAGACTCGCTAGGGACATCTCTTCTCTTGTCTGTGGAATCCCTGAGGATTCTCGAGAACCATGCACGATGGTTCCTAGTTCTTTTGATGAATAGATTTTGCTTTTTTCTCTTTTCAGTTTTTCCTTGGTCCTCTTCCCTTTAGAGGACTTATGCACACTCTTCTCCTTTATGCATTCTATATATCATTTTCACCATTCATCAAAAAATGAAAGGGAACTGAAGAAACCATGCAAGAATCTAATAGAAATCAAAAATCCAAACCCAAGACAAAACAGATTGATTTCTTGAAAGAAGTTACTGATACAATTTTGAGGACATTCAAAACCAAAATTTAATTCTCTTAAGAATTTGACGTAGTTTCATTGTACATTAGTATACATGAACTGATTGATGATGCAATTTTTGCCCACCGTTTGATTCTTCAATAACAAGAACTTACATTTAGCAAGAGGATAAACTAAAGGCATTATAGAGATCTCTCAATAAATCAAATAAATTAAGCAGAAATCAGATGTTATTACCAACAGCACATCAAAATCTTGCCTTTATCAATGGTAGTGTATAAAGAGGAGTGATATCACTGGCTCTCTAAAGGAAGACATGAGAAAGATGTGGTTACTATAACAACAAGAATAACGACAGTAATATTGCCTTATCCCATTAACTTAAAGGGTCTGCGACATATATTTTCTTCCACCATTCCAACCTATCAAAATCTGCTTCTTCAGTTCGATTATGTCCTTTATTCTTTCTAATCAACTCCATCCAGATTCTTTCCAGTCTTCCTAGAGCCCTTTTGGATATTTCACTCTCATGGTCAACAACCAATGGGCAGCACGAAACAGCTTTAAAACGTGCAACATTTCATTTTAAGGACAAAAGCCACTCCAAATAATATTTTGCAGCCCACATTTTGCACTTAAAACATTCAACAAACCACCCTAAACACCATCCATTTTTTAAGCAAAAAAATGTAACAAAACTCATACTTCATCCTTCTATAGACCAAAATAGCACGCTCTGATAAGAACATCAACATACTCATACCCTCTATTGTTAAACTCTTACGATTCGATTCGATTTGACCCTAGAGCGATTCAAATCAATGAAAAATCGGTATATGTTTGATTCTTACAATCTATATATTGAATCCTATGATTTACGATTTAATCGTACGATTCAACTCTGCAACACCAAATAAAGATGACCTCTTCTTTTTTATTGAATAATTTCCCTTTTTCTCGCTTAATCCTTGTTTATATAGAATGTAGTACACTAAAATAATTAAATATACACAAAGAAATATTGTTTACGTATTTTAAACAATAAAAAAAATTCTTTTCCTCACAGAAATCCCAAACCCTACTTCTACTAAAATAACGATTAATATTAAATATACATAAAAAAATATTGTTTATTTATTTTAAATAATAAAAATTCCTTTTCCTGAGAGAAATCCCAAAACCTAAACCCCAAATCTTAGAGCATCTCCAATCGTTCCTCATCCCCTCCCCCAAATTCCAATTAGGGGAAAAAATCTTTAAAATTGTGCTCCAATCGTTCCCTATCCCCTCCCCTATATTTAGGGGTCCCTAAAGTTTTCCCCAAACTTAGTTTGGAAAGCCCAACGGCTATTTTCTTTCAAACGGTCATATTTTTCATTTTTAAACCACATCCAAACTCCTCTCCCTTAGGTTTGAGGGAATTTTTTCGGGGGACGATTGTAAATGTCTTCCCCAAATTTGAGTTTTTAAGGAAACTTACCCCCAAATATGGGGAAATTTTAAGAGGACGATTGGAGATGTTCTTACTTCTACTAAAATTACTATGAACAGCATGGACAGCACAACCTATCAATTTTAGCTCTGCAAATGCATCCAAAACCTAGAAATATACCAGTTAACATCTAATTACCCATCCTTTGTAGATAATCATTGTATACCTATCTAGTTGTCAATCTCAACGATAAAAATTGAAACATAACTAATAATAAATCTTGAGATCTAAAAAGAAAAAGATTAGCATCAATTTCAATTAACATATACTCGCACAACCAAAAAGGCAGAAAAAGCATAAGCAAATGATTCTGCTACTAATTAAACTGAATTCATTGAATCAAAACAAAAATCCTTCACAATCGATAAAACACATGAGAAATATTCGGATTCATCCATCTTTAAATCAACGAATTATCCTCATCGACATTGCTAAATCACTACAAAAACAGAAATAAAAAAAAGGAGAATCTAATCGACCTCTTGAAGCGACGGTCCAGCAGCTGCGGCAACCTCCTCGACTGTGAACTTGCCCTTGGCCTTATCGGCAGCACGACCCTTGGCCTTGCGATCGAGAAGGGATTTACGATCCTTATCGAGCTTGAGCTTGGTGATGATGACTTTGGAAGGGTTAACCCCAACGTTGACGGTGGAGCCGTTAACCTTCTCGCGTGTGATGCGTTCCACATGGATGACCCATTTGCGACGGTAGACCTGCACGACCTTTCCTTCTCTGCCTTTGTAGGTTCCACGAACTACCTGAACCTCGTCGTCCTTTCTCACCGGCACCGACCGGACGTTGTACTTGTTCCTCAGGTCGGTGGATAGTGGGGCGCTCATCAGCACGCGGCGCACGCTAGATGGGGCGGTGAAGTGCGCCTTACGGCACTTGCGCCGGGAGCTTGAGACACTAGGGTTGTACTTCATGGCTGAATTCTGTTGGGAATCCTGAGGAGACCGACGGAGAGATCGTAAGGATAGCGTCTGTGCAGTGCCTGCGCAAGGGGAATAAGGTGAGGGTTAGGGTTTTGGTGCTTTTTTAACTAAAATGCACTTTGGGATGTTGAATAATTCCTTTGGAGTCCTGTGCCGATTTAAGTTGAGCTGGGTCGGTTTAGGCCGGGCCAGCCGTAGATGTTAAGTGTAATCGAACGACCAAAAGTGGCCTGTTAATATACATTGTACAAAGAAATGTGAGCAAGTAACAGTTATGAAATCAATGTGTACAAAGAAATGTGAGCAAGTAACATTTATGAAATCAATGTAAGAGAAAGTGAAAATAATTTTTGATGTTGTTTGGATGTTGCAAGAAAATTTCATAGTTATTAATGAAAATTATGTAACGTTGCCTTTAGTTAGTAAGAAAATTATAAGAATTTGGAATACAATTTTCAATTTTGCCTTTATACCATAAAATCATATTTATGCTTTGTCAACCCTTGTAAATTTGGATGTTTAGAAAAGAATATGTAGGGAGAAGTTAAAAAAATATTCTCATGATGCATTTTCGGACTTATCTTGCAATAAAAAAAATTTGAGCTTTTAATCATTCATATTATCACAAATTGGGTGAGTTTCACCTTTTCTTTCATATTCTTGACAACCAAGCGAGCGAGGGAATCAAGAAAAGTGTGCTTTCAAGCATACTCTCGTACTTTCTTGATATCCAAACGGAGGCATAGTTACAGTTATAGTTCAAGATAAAATCGATAACCGATGATTCTGATTAAAGTGGAAGGGGTTGATAGTATCAAAGTTTATAGATTGATAGATCACCCGGATTTGTTGATGATTCCGTGGCAAAATGCGATTGATACCGTAAAAATTCGCAGGATTATATCGCAAATGATTTGCTTCTCACTTGGTTTTAAAATCCCGAGTTCCTGACATGGAAATTGAAAGGGATGTATCAGCCAGTTAAACAATTCGGGTGACAAGAGGTCATTGGAGCATGGTAGGTTGATCCAACCCAAATTAAGGTCCAAGTCTCAGGTCAATTGGTCTGACCAATCGATTCAATTTGATTTCGTAACATTTTATTTTTATTTTGTGGAAGTCCGTACTTAATGAATATACCATTCCTATGATCATGTTCACAACATTAGTTAACTCATCATTTAAATAACAATCTCATGTAATTTAGTCAGCTAAAAAAAAAAGTTGACCAATCTAATGGTGTTAGTTGTCCCAAGTCAAAGATATGAGTAAAATATTTCAAATCGGGTACGTTTGGATGGCATGAATTCAAAGATGCATTGAAATTGAAATGCATATGAATTGTAAATCTTGTGATTCCAAATTACTTATAGTCTAATTTATTCAATTTGTATAAGTAGTGCATTTTTTTATTACTTTTTATTTAACTCAAGTAATGGATTCTCTTACAAATAGGAATAGTAACAAGGTCTAATATATCAGGACCTAGTATTGGACCAGTCTTGGAGTGATGTAAACTGTAAAAGACAATGTTTTATGTGGAAAACCCCTAAGGAAAAACACCACGGAGAAGAAGAGAGGAGATTTTTATTCCTTGTGTCTCAATGGAGATCACAGCAACAATATATAGAGTTACAATGAGCAGAGGATGCTAGTAATAGAGCAACCTATTTTAGCAACTTCTGGTTAGGAAAGTCCTATTGAAGAAACTACTAAAACCATTATCTATCATATCAACCCACGAATAGAAACAAATCTCTCTTCTCCACCAACACTCCCCCTCAAGTTGGTGTGAAGATACCGATAGAGCCCAACGTGGACAATATCTCTTGAAACTTGGCAGCAGGTAGCCTCGTAGTAAAAATATCTGCAAACTATTGGTTACTACGAACAAAAGGAGTACAAATAACATTAACTTGCAAGTTTTCTCGAACGAAATGACAATCCACCTCAATATGTTTAGTCCGTTCGTGATAGACTGGATTAGAAGTAATGTATATTGCAGCCTGATTATCACAAAACATTTTTGTTGATTGAGACAAACCAAAACCCAAATCCTACAACAAAGCTCGAAGCCAAGTAACTTCACTAGTGGTTGAAGCCATTGCTCGATATTCTGCTTCTATATTTGATCGTGCCGTAACATTATGTTTATTACTCGTCCATATTACCAAGTTCCCCCCTGACAAAGGTACAATACCCAGTTGTACATCTTCAATCAACGGGACATCCAGCCCAATCAGGATCAGTGTAGGCCGTAATGGAATTGTGTTCATTCTTATGCATCCATATACCTCTTCCTGGTGAACCCTTCAAATACTGAAAATTTCTATCAACAGCAGTCAAGTGATTAACTTTTGGCGCATGAATAAATCTACTGACCAAATTAATTGCATATAAGATATCAGGCCGAGTAATGGTTAAATAAATTATTCTACCAACTAATCTTTGAAACTGACTAATATTAGGGATTAATTCACCAATATCACCAAGCTTACCGCCACTGTCAGTAGGAGTGTCTGACGGTCTTACTCCCAATTTTTCAGTCTCCTTTAACAAGTCCAACACATACTTTCATTGATTAAGAAATATGCCCTTTTTGAGTAGGCAATTTCTAATCCAAGAAAGTACCTTAAAATTCCCCAAGTCCTTGATGGCAAATTGCTTGTGTATTTGATATTTCATTTCGGTCATCGCCAGTGATCACTATATCATCAACATAAACCAAAACAACAGTAGCACCAGAAATTGCTTGTGTAAGTGAGTCTTGAGTTTTGATATTTTATTTCGGTCATCGCCAGTGATCACTATATCACCAACGTAAACCAAAATAACAATAGTTCCAGAAATACATTTCTTGACAAATAAAGAAGGGTCTACAGCACTCCTTTTTAGCCCATTAATCATGAGTACGGAGCTAAGCTTCGCATACCAGGCGCGGGATGGTTGTTTAAGCCCATATATAGCCTTTTTCAGTTTACACACAAAACCGAATTTGGACTCATGTGGGTGGCCTAGGGGTATACTCATATAAACTTCTTCTTCAAGATCACCATGCAGGAATACATTTTTCACATTCATCTGGTATAATTTTCAGTCTTGATTTATTGCTAGAGATATGAGAACTCGGAATGTGTTCATCGTCGCAACAGGTGCAAATGTCTCTATATAATCTTCTCCATAAGTTTGAGTAAATCCTCTAACAACAAGTCTTGCCTTATTGGGGTTGCTTCATTTTCTGGAGATATAACCTCTATATATGGGGTCATGACATCATTAGTTATGGTTGGAAGTGGTACCAAATCAGACAAGGATTCCCCCTGGAACTGATTTTCAGAATCACTTTGTGCTTGAAAATAAGATTCAACAAACTTTACATGACGAGAAATAACAAGCTTTCGAGATTTCAAGTCGTAACATACATACCCTTTCGTTGTTGGGGAATACCTAAAAAATACACACCGAGTGGATCGAGCATCCAACTTATCACGATGGACTTCATGTTGGTGCACATAACAGACAGCCAAACACCCGCAAATGAGATATGTCAGGCTTCCGATTCTTCAAGACTTCCAATGGTGACTTAAAATTGATTGCTTGACTAGGAAGTCGATTACTCAAATATGTTGCAGTCAAAACTCCATGTGACCAATACCTTTTTGGAACATTCATCTGAAACATTAGGGCACAAGCAGTTTCTAAGATGTATCGATTTTTTCTCTCTGCCATACCATTCTCTTGTGGTGTTCCCACGCAACTAGTTTTGTGAATGATTCCTTGGTTGTGAATATATTCAGAGAATGGTCCTTTGGTAAATTCCGTATCATTGTCAGACCTAAAAACCTTGATTTTGGCATTAAATTGGGTAGTCACCATAGTATGAAAATCTTTGAAAATTGATAACACCTCAATTTTTTACTTGAGTAATTATAACCAAGTAGCACATGATCGATCGTCAATAAATAACACAAAGTATTTATGTCCATCATATGAATCAATTGGAGCAGGACCCCATAGATCAGAATGAATAAGTTCAATTGACTCAATAGAATTAGATGAAGAACTAACAAATGGTAAATAGGTTTGTTTAGCAAATTGACAAACATCACACACTAGATTCAACAGAAATAGAAGGAAAAAGACTTGACAAGACACAATTGGAAGGATGTCCAAGTCGTTTATGTAAGAGATGATTTTCCTCCAAGCTGCTGGTATGGCATGCCTTATCAGTGGGATGTAGCAGGTATAGGCCATGTGAATAAGTTCCGTCACCAATCGTCTTCCTCATATTTTGGTCCTGGAAGACAACAGACGTGGGAGAAAAAATAACATCACAATTCAATGAGTTAGTAATTTTTCCAACAAAAAGAAACTGAACTGGAAATGATGGAACAACAAGGGCAGCAGAGGTGGAACTATTTGGAAAGAAGTCAATTTTACCACTTCCTAACATAGAAATTGCAGTCCCTTGGCAACAGAAACATTATGCCTATCAGACTTTTAAGTAAAATCATGCACAACATAAATATTATTGGCCATTTGATCAATGACTCCATAATCAATAATCCAAGAATTAACTTTAATTAGAAGACGAAGTGAGGTAAGCTTGTAAATTACCTGAAGCATGGGTAGAGGCCGAATGACTTTGTTCAGAAGATATGGACTTACTGATTTGTTAAAGAAGATGACTCAACTGATTCATCGAGATCAATGCATCGGCTACAGCAGCATGATCTTTCTTATTATAATTGGATTTGAGGTGAGGGTGTAACTCCTAAACTTGATCCTTATTGTGCCCATTTTTACCACAGTGATTATAGTGGTAAGGTTCTTGTCTGCCTTTAAACCGATTAGTATTTTCCCTTTTTCTCAATACCAGAAAAATTATTTGATCATCTTTATCAGCCACAAAAGCATTCAATTCAACTTTCTCAGATGAAGATTTTAGTTCAGAGTTCATAGTCTTCGTCCTAGTTTCTTCGCGTTGAATAATAGTACAAGCATTTGAAAAACAGGAAAGCTTAGTATCCACAAGAATAATGCTCCTGATATTTTCATATTTTGGCCTCAGGCTACAAAGTAATGAAAAGATTTTATCTTCTTCAGCCCATTGCAAGTCTTCGGATCCATAATATGTAGACAATACATGTTCAACTCGTCCCACATTCTTTTCAGACTTCCAAGATGTTCACTGAACGTCTTGTCACCTTGTTCTGTTGTTGCAATCTCAAGTTTAAGTTCAAAAATACGGGCGCCGTTATTTTGACTACCATACAATTCTGCTATTGGATCCCACAACTATTGTGCCGAGTTAGAGAAAGTAAAAATCCCAGCAATACGGGGTTCCATCGAATTGAGAATCCAAGATCTAACAAGCTTATCACCGGAGATCCAATCATCATATCCTACATCAGTAGATGCAGGAAAAACCTTCTTTCCTGTGATAAAACCCATCTTTTTCTTGCCACCGAGAAACAAGGATACAACCCTCGACCAAGGTACCTAGTTAATAACATTTAAGAGGGCAGATGAAAGCTTCCAATCAAGATTAGCATCCGATTCTCCCATTGATAAAGAATGGAGAAATGATCAAAACAAAAAACAAAACGAATTATAATTCTCATGAATCGTGAGAATTGGATATCCTTCTTTTTCCAAGTTAATTTTACTTTATGTGAAAATTGGTCATCCAAAAAGCAAGAATTGAAATTCACATCTTCTAAATTTAATTCCCACCCGTGAATCCCTAGGATCCAAAAAAAATCATAAAGAAATCTTGAAAGACAATTAACTCATACGCAATAACTTATTGAAAGAACGCTACTTGTCCACATCTATTTCATAATTAAGTATAATAGTATTATTTTGAATAGGATTGGTGGAATGATAGAAATTGAGAGCTACACATACGCCATTCAATTCGTAGAAAAAATGGAATCAAGTATCTAAAAGCTTTGTAGCAAACTATGAATATGAAACTAAAGACAAATATAACCATTGTAAACAAGTAAAGATGTTGAAAAAGATACAAGCCATCCAGAGCTAGCAAACTCTGAACCGATTAGCAAACCTACCTGAACCAATCCAATTAAATGGATTCGATTCGACCCGTTTTATTAATTGGATAGTGTTTGGATTTAGGTTTTACCAATCAATCTCGAAACGGGTCAACCAAAATCCAATCCGCTAACACATTTGTAGTGACCCTAAAACCAGAATTTAAGATAATAATTAACTAAGCAAATGAGTTAGTAATGTATTGTAATTTAAAAGGTGAAAATGGGGTCAATTCGTAATTAATAAAAAATATGGGGGAGCATGATGTAATAACTGAAAATCTGATTAGCTGGAATTAGAAGAAACTTGTGGAGCTAATTAGGAGATAGGAGAGTTTCTAATTAGTGGGAAAGGTTAAGTTAGTAATTGTATTAGATTTAAATTAGGAGATGAGAGAAGTTTCTAATTGGAGAGGATATAAGATTAGAAAGGTTTGTATAAGGATGGAATGGAAGAGAGAAGAGGTGAGTAGGAATTAGAAAGGAGGAGATTTAGTGGCTATAAGGAGAAGAGAATAGAAGGGGATGTGCGCAACAAGCAGGGTATAAGAGATTAGGGTTGCTGAGAGAAAAGAGAGAAAGAAGGTTGTGGCTGGATCGACTGAAAGAGGAAGAAGCAAAGAGAGAGGAAGAACACATTAAGATTAACATCAAAACCAGAATAGGAAGTAAGTTACATTTTCTGTATAGTTCTTGTGGAATTACGGAAGTCATTAATACATGATTGTATGCTTGATGATGATATGCTGATATTGAATCTGCTTTAAAGTCTTTCATGCCAATACTAATATAGATATGTGCCTTTGATCATGTGACTTGAACTGAATAAGATGCTAGGCTGATTTCCAGAATTTATGAATATATAAGTATGTTGTAATCCATGTTAAGTTTGATTATAATGTTAATAAATTGATGGGTTATGTTTGTGATGGTGTTGGATGCTAACATGATTGGTTATTGACCTCTAATAACAATGGAAATGAAAATCGGATACCAAAAAGTGGGTTCGCAGACCAAGAAAACAACCCACATTTCGTAGCAGTTCGATAGAGTTGGTCCACCGACCACTCTACCGACAGAGATCCAAAATCAGTTGAAATGGGTGTTCGGCAAGCATCGGCACACCGACCACTCCACCGAACCCATGAGATTTCACAGAGACCCCTCGGTACAACGAGCACTCCACCGACAGAGACTTGATTTTAGTACATTTTTTGCTATTCGGTAGGGTTGCTCCACCGAGCAATCCACCGAAGGCCCAGTGAAATGCATAGACATGTGTGACGATTGTGGGATATGAACAATTAATAATATGAAATAACTTATTAGTATGTGGTGCATGAGATGATTATAGTTGCTTGTGCATGTATGCCATGTAAAAGAATCATGTGATGGCTTCCTAAGGACTATTCATGTGTATGGGCGCACAGATAGCTTTCGAAGGGTGTTATCACCAGAGATCCGACTGATTGTTGGAAAGGATGCTTGTGGTGTTGTTCCAAGGATTATTCGTGTGTATGAGCGCACGAGTAGCTTCCGAAGAATATTATCACCGGAAATCCTACTGCTTTGTTTGATGGCTTGTCCGGCCAACCGGGCAGCGGAAATCCTACTGCTTTGTTTGATGGCTCGTCAATTGCTTACGGATTCCCTTTTCTTCACATAACTCTAGAAACATATCAAATAAATATTCGCGTCCTCTATCGGTACGGAGACATTTCATGTGTCGATCCAATTGGTTCTCGACTTCCACCACGAAGAGTCTAAAGCAATCCAATGCTTCCGACTTGTGGGAAATCAAGTACACATAACCGTATCACGTGTAATCATCAATGAATGTGATGATATAGGAATCTCCGAGACGGGTTTTAACATTGAGTGATCCACATATGTCAGAATGGACTAACTCTAAATGAACGTTTGCTCTCACTGCCTTACCACATGGTTTCCTACATGACTTATCGGCCAAACAATGCTCACAAACGGGTAACTGAACCTTGGCAAGCGATTTTAGTAGACCTGCTTCAGCCAATCGGTTCATCCTCTCTATCCCTATGTGGCCTAGTCTAGCATGCCATCCCAATGAATCAAAAATAATAACATCATCATCATGAGAAGTCAAATTAGAAACTAAATTTGCATCACTTGAATTATCAATATCAAGTTTACACAAACCATCAGAACAAAATCTCCTACCATATAATACCGGCTCTAAAGAAATGAAGACACAATCTCTACTGAAAATAACGGAAAAAACTAGTATAAGTATCTCTACTAGCTATAGCAGATTACTTTGGACATGTCTCTATTTCCTTTACGCTTTCCTCTTTAGGACGCTTGGTACCTTTGTTTGCCTTAGGCGCCTTCTTAGCTGTTTCTCCCTGTTGAGGCGCCTTACCCTTGCACTTGCGCCTAGACCTGGTTGTCTTGCACTTCATCGGTTCGGCTAAGAGCTCAGTGTTGTTAGACCTTACAGTCTGACGTTCTGCCTCAAGCTCAAGATGATGCAACAAATTGTTGAACGTTTTAATGTTCTAATTGTGCATCATGACGAGACTCATGTGCTCCCACGAGTCTGGTAGGATTCTCATAACAATAAGAATTTGCTACTCATCTATCAGGAAATTCTTTGCGGCTTTCGGATCTCGTATCATAGACAACATCTTCCTAAGATGCTCAACCATGCTCACGTTAGGAGTCATCTTGTAGGTCTCAAATCTCATTGTCAGTGCTCGTAATCTAGTGGCCGAAATACTAGCGAACGCGAGTTTCAAAGCGTTCAAAATCTCAAGTACAGTCTTATAGGGTTTGAATTCACCAATAAGATCATTGTGAATATTACTCAACATAGCAAATCGTGCACAACAGTCATTCTTGGCCCAAGCCTGATAGGCATGCATGTATCTACGATACTAAGCAGTAATCCCCTTCCTCAAGATAAACTAGGTTATGTGAAAAAGTCTCTAGGGCCTCAGACTTATCTAAGAGATATTGGATCTTCCTATGCCATATATCATAGTTCTTGCAATCCAATTTCTCACCCTTGTTAGGTCAGCTATTATACTTTAAGCGGTCATATCACTACAATTAAAGTACACATATCTCTAGAATTTCATATACACACATTGTTAATTTTGCATCACTATGTAAGACTAAACAATAAAATTAATCTCTTAGTTATCAGATAAAAAATATGCTAGACTGTAGGTCGTAATGCATAATCATCACCAATACAATAAAATTTTAATATTACTTTTAATCCTAATGTGCGAAACCCTTCTAGGAAATAACATAATTTCAACTAGGATGTTATTTACATGTGGTGTGGGGGTGGGGTGGTGGTGGTGGTGGTGAGGTAGTGGTGGGGTGAGGGTGGTGGTGTGAAGGAGTTCTCTTGGTATTTACAAATTTGTCATCAAAATGTGAAACTCATTCTTAACATTTAGAAACAGGTTTGGACCTGATTCTGAGGTCATGTGTATTTTTCAAAACTCATTTTGAAAAACTCATTCCAAGACTAGCTAACCAAACATCATTTTTTTGTGGGAACTCATTCCAAGGCTCAGAATGAGTTCCAAGCTTTAGAATGAGTTCCAAAAATGGGAGCTAAACGACACCTAAGTAGTAACCATGTCCAAAGTCAAAACAGATAGGCAAACTGAAGAGATGAATAGTTAAAAGTCAAAACAGACATGCCTATAAGTTTGTTTGGGTCATCTGTATAAATTGGTCCAGTTCACTGGAAACAGAAACAAGGATATAGGCAATTAAAGTTATTTGGTTATGTCCCTATAAACTGTTTATTAGGTTTATGGGAGCAATTTTTTATAAAATTTGCTATCCTAAAAAATTATCAAATGGGCATCAAAAAATATCAAATGGGCATCAAACTGTTCAATACGTAATCTACTTGAATTCCTTTTTATGCTGTACCGCTATTCTCATTTCTTACATTATCGATGTGAGACTATTTAGTAAACATCTAACCCATCTAGGACAAGAACTTTAAAATTTATATTTGGTGGATGCGCCAAGCACGTGCAATAGTGCAACGCATAGGTCACGCATGAGGACTCCAATAACAAGCTACTGTGACGAGCCCTACCGCAAAGAAAAATTAATTTAATATCATCAGATATTAAACTGATACGAACAGATAATTTTAGACAAAATGCCGAGAAAGGTATGCTTTGGTTAAGTTCTCTCGTTCTATTTTATATTGCATCTCCCCTCTTCTCTCTTTTATGCGCTAGCGACGTGGGGACTATTTAAGTGACGGTGCTTGTTGTTGTACCCTTTTTGCCTCTATTTCCTTTTTCAAGTAGTTAGCAAATAAGGTGAAACCTGCATTTCTTTGGCGTCTTGTAATGTAATTGATTGAGATCTGATGGATTGCATGTAACCATAATCAATCTTTGATCTCTACTTTTTAGTAACTTAAAATGTTAAAAGGTAATTAGCTTGAAAGCTGAATGGCCTGATTTCAATTATATAGGACATATCTAACGGTCAAAATTAATCTTTTTTTTTTTTTTCAATTTTCTTTCTTCAAAATGATTTACAAAAACTTGAACCAGCATAATTACCAACAATTAACATTTTGCTTCTCAAATTTCATTTGATGAAGTTTGGATGATTTCGAAGAATTTGAGAATCACTAAACCATATTTTCTAATCAAATTCAGATAATTTTTTTTTTAAATACAAACAAATTTCAATATTTTTGAAAAATATACAAATAAATTTATCTTCTACAGCCTGTTAATTCTACTTTTTAAGGACGATGGATGTCTTTAGAGCTGATAACGGGTCGGTTTGGGTCGAGCTTGGACGGGTTGTAAATGAATTTGAGCTCAAATGGGTTAGATCGGGATTTGATCCATTTGCTAACAGGTTGGAAAATCAACGAACCGAATCTAACCCGTGACTAAAAAGGTTGAACCTACCTAACCCTTTTATTTTAATTTTAAATTAGGATAAAATAAATATTATAAAATAATTTATTAAACATAAATAGATGTTTTTAACTTATGAATAAGTTTAAAAGTACCTATAAATAATAAAATAATTATAAATCTATTAAAAATCACTTAAACAGGTATCCAATGTTGTCATGCCCCGGATCCCAATGCCCGAATCCCTGTGTGGGTGGCACGGATCTCGAGGTGAGACTTTCGGGTTCTCAACCAAGAAACGCGGAAACACAACAACAACCTGTAATAAAAGTAATCATTACTTCTATTAAACAAATCAGAGTGTGGAAGACAAAGTATATAAATCTAATTAATCAAAACTTGGCTTCGGGTGAGCCTACAATTCCATAAATCAACTATCCCAAACTAACCTATTAATAGTTCTATTATGGAAATAAACAACAAATAAAACTAAACAGCATCGAATCCATGCAATCATCCAATCTCTTTTAACCTGCAACGTAAATAAGTTGCGTGAGCTTGTAATACCGAGTAAGAAACAATTCCGACAACCATCCTCATGGAACAACATGAGTCCAAACAACATACAATATCAAGGAAATCATTATGTAAAGAAATCAGTCCTATAACCGAGTGATGTCAACTAAAATCAGCATGTTAACAATAACCAGCAGTTCAACCATCATCAACTCCACTATATCACAATCAGAGGCATGTACATGAATGATGAATGAATGTCATGACAATTAAACAAAACATGATGAGTGCAACAATGTAATTATGAATGCAAGATGAATGTTAATGAATGCAACCATTGTATCGAATCATTCCTCCATAACCAGCTCCACCAATGCTCCTTACCAATACTACGAGATCTAACCATTCCACGACCACAATCTCCACCCCGATCTACTCATGATCTTGAGTTGGCCACGGTTGTCTTTTCCTTGAAGTTGTGGAGGCATTACTTGTACGGAGAGGAGTTTGAACTATATTCAGATCACAAAAGTCTGAAGTACATTTTTATGCACTCAAAAGGATTTCAACATGGGCCAGAGGAGATGGTTAGAGTTAGTTAATGACTACATCTAAACACTTCACTATCATCCTGGGAAGGCGAATGTTGTAGCTGACGCATTGAGCCTTAGACCAAGAGAATTTCTAGCTCAGTTAATGTGCTAGGAATGGAGTTTTTAGGAGACCTTAGCAAACTTGAGAGTTCAGCCAGTGAACCAGCAAAGTCGTGGTTACCTTTTTAGCATGGTAGCCATACCTTCGTTAGAGCATCGTGTAGCAGTTTACCAGAAGGATAACATTGACCTATTGTTGTTAGCAGCCGATGATGGTAAGCTAGATTGGACAGTACACTCAAATGGACTTATCAGATATCAGGGTGTTCCAGAGGATCAAGACATTAGGAGAGAGATATTGGAAGAAGCCCACAAGTCGCGGTATTCCATTCATCCGGGAAGTACCAGGATGTACTGAGACTTGCGTAAGAGCTATTGGTTGCCGGGAATGAAGAAAGAGATTGCACAGTTTGTGGCGAAGTGTCTTACCTGTCAGCAGGTTAAGGCCGAGCACATGAGATCAGCAAGATTACTACAACCATTGCCTATAGCGGAGTTGAAGTGGGAGCACATCACCATGGACTTCGCAGTCGGTTTTTCGAAGACACGAGGTAGCATGGACTCGATTTGGGTAATCGTGGACAGATTAACCAAATCATCCCACTTCTTACCAGTGAAGATTTTAGCTTCACTCGAGGAGATCGCGAGACTATACGTTAGAGAGATCGTACAACTTCATGGTGTTCCTGTGAGCATTGTTCCAGATAGAGGTTCCTTATTTACATCGAGGTTTTGGGAAGGATTGCAGAAGGCTATGGGCACACAGTTAGACTTGAGTACGGCATATCATCCACATACGGATGGACAGACTGTGATAGTGAACCAAGTGTTGGAAGACAGGCTTAGAGCTTGCGTGGTGGACTTCGGCGGTAGTTGGGGAGAACATCTACCTCTGGTAGAGTTTTCTTACAACAACAGTTATCATTCTAGCATTGGCATGGCTCCATTCGAAGCGTTGTACGATAGACCTTGTCGTTCACTAGTTTGTTGGACAGAACGTTAGGGAGAACACTATTCTAGGACCAGATCTAGTACAAGAGACGACAGCTAAAGTGAAACTCATTTGAGAGAGATTGAAATCAGCA
>JAUPMG010000006.1:1267182-1307788 GCA_031762675.1 Pachysandra terminalis | reverse complement strand
ATCAGTCAACAAGTCATATGGAGGTTTGTTTACAGATCAGTCAATAACTCATATGAAGGTAGAAAATCAAATGATTGTATCTAAGTAAGTTTTCTGAAATGTCATTCCAAGGGCAGATGCCCTTTGTTACAACTACTTTCTAAAATAATTACATCGATCATGCTAATCTTTATATATATATATATATATATATATAAAGATTAGCAATTACAATTACAACCCCAACTTGTTGGGACAGGCATTGTCAATGATATTAAGATCACATCAACGGAACCTTTATCAACATCGATGATATTTAGCAGGAAACATTAAGATTAATTAATTTTCAACAGATGATGGCGTTGATATTTAATAATTTAAACCAATATATATATAATGTTTCTGTTGAGCTTTTGATTTTTTTTAAAATGCAAATCCTACAGTAATCCCCTTTAGCTGCATGAGAGAGGAACAAAAATTGTTCTGCATCATACATTTTGTATAAACTTCTCATGTGTTCTCAACAAGCAAGAGTTATAGAAGCGCCACAAATAGTAACTTTCCACATCTACGCAACTCCGACAGTTGTTTTCTGGCCTACTAACATGAGCAATGTTGGGAGCCCCACCACCTTGATGGTTAGAACAACTGCTTGAGAGATTACAAAACCGCTAACTAGAGGAAATATTTTTGTCAAAGACTAGTATTTTTATTTTTTTAGGCGGAAAATTAATTATAACATAAATAATTATAGAAAATGCTAAGAATAAAGAATGTAAATAATAATGAAAAGTTAATTAATTTGATCAATTAAACATTCAAGTAATTGGAAATTAATTAACTATAAAACCATTTCTTAATTAACTAATAATAACAGGTATTAAATCCGTAAGAAGTATTAAAAATATCTAAAACTAGAAAAAAAAATTGGGAAATATTAAGTGCCCATTACTCATCCAAGTAGTTGGCCATTAATTAATTTTATAATCATTTTTTAGCTTGATAAATAATAAAAAGTAAAAAAAACAATTAAGAATCAATAAAAAGCTTTATGGATGTGATGTATCCTTATATTTGGTCTATGTTACATGGACACGCCCATCAGCCTATCGAATCAGGTGTCCATAGTGTGGACACGAAGAACACTGACACTGACACAACATGGACACGCTGACACGGCATGGACATGCCCATGTCGAGTCCATGGTTGTGTCCATGGAAGAAGACAGAAGAAGGAAAGAGGAGTACATAGTGTGGACAAGAAGGACACTGACATAGCATGGACATGCTGACGCTGCATGGACACGCCCACGTCGAGTCCATGGCTGTGTCCATGGAAGAAGGAAGAAGGAAAGAGGAGGAGGAAATGAGAGGAAGAATAAGATTTGAGGGTTTAATAAAATCTAAATATATATAGCTGTGTCTAATCCTATTTTTTTTGGTGAATCTGAATCTGACACCTAGTACCCGTGTCGGACTCCGACACACGTACCCGTGCCTATGCAACATAGCATTTGGTAGTTGGATTCTATTAGATATTTTATATGTTTTATGGATTTCTTTGGCTTCTAATTTCATTTCCATTATGCATTTCTGTGTTTTATGTTAAATGTATTCAGTCATATTTAACTTAAAAATATGCAATACGTGTCCATTTTGTCATAATTTTAGGTTATTTCCCTACCATTATCTCTTATTTAGACCTCTGTAAAATTTCACACTGCAATTTAATCATTTAGGCACCATTTTCTCTAGATTTCCTCTACATTGTACATAGCTGTAATTCCTGCATATGTGTGAATGACTATGTATGCATGTTTTTGCTTTTATATTTTGGGATTTTTAGATTTCCTTTACCCTCATTTGAAGCCACTAGAAGTTTCAAGTCAAAATTCCCAATTTTTCTCCAAATTGGCGAAGTCTTCTACCATGTCAGCAAATGTCGCCAAGCTCCCCCGGTGAAATGATTGGCGAAATCAAAATTTAGAACGTTGACCTCAAACCTACCTACAAAACAAAACTTAAAATGGATCTTTTAGCCATACAATTTCCTTAATTATGATTCTCTCACTGTCCAACAAATGCAAAATAGTGTCCCCTACCTCAAACTTGCACATCTACGTAACTTCGACGATTGTTTTCTAACATACTAACATGAGGAATGTAGGGATCCCATCACCCTATTGGGTAGAACACTTGCTTGAGAGATTACAAAACCTATAATGAGGCAAAAAAGGACATCTCACAAGTGACCTAATAAAAACCATATGCAGCACCCCAAGGACATGAACCTCTATTTCAAATAGGACACCCTACATGCAAAAAGGGGGAGGGAGGGTGACCAAATCAAGGCCCAAAAGAAATTGATGGAAACAAAAGACAAACAACATCCTCCACAAAGGCTTAAAGTCTTCAAGAAGCAGTCCCAACTACAATTCTCATGCATCATCAAGGATTCACCACATTTAGCAAGTGGCAAACATATCATGAGGATAAGCCTATTGCTTAATTGATTGATGAAGTACTCCGTGATTACAAGGTTGCAGGGTGATATTGAAGCATAACTACAAGGAAAAGAATTTGATGATTACACTAGTAATGATGACCATATGATGATGACGAAGAAGAAAATGTTAATAATAATGTGTTGGCGGCAAACTGTGTCACCTGGACACAGCACTTTGCTTGGCATTCCCATGTTTGAATTGTATTCGGTACTTGCAGTTCTAGAGGACCAAGTTTGTCGAACACCATAAAAAGCAATAACGTTCTGCAAGGTTCAGTTGGATTTTGAATACAAAGAGAAAACAACATAAATTTAAGAGAAAATGTCTCCTATCGATGTTGTGGAAAATCAATCCTACATTGAAGGAAAAAGAAGGACAAGGTATATACTTTAGTAGCTATCAACCCAATTTTCCAAGAGGGAAACAGGAGTAGAAAATTTCATCAAGGTGCTAATCTAAGCAACCTAAAGCTTCTTAATAAAAATGATAGTACAAAGACTAATTTTATAATTAATAAATTAAAACAGCTTATATTTAATAAGATCTGAGTCATACCATGAAATTATAAGAAAGGGTGATGGAGCTAAGGTTAAGAAGAATAACCCAGGCATCGGAAAATCAATTTGACTTTATGCCAGGGAGGTCTACCATGGAAGCTATCTTTTTACTTAGGCAATTAATGGAGAAGTTAAGAGAGGGGGAGAGATCTTCATATGGTTTTTATTGACCTAGAGAAAGCATATGATATAGTCCCTAAAGAGTTAATTTGGTGGGTTTTGAGCAGGAAAAAGATACCAATCAGCTACGCTGACATTAGTAAAGACATGTATAAGGGAGAGGTAATTAGGGTGAGAGTTGTAGGCAGGTAGACAAATGAGTTCCCAATTAAGATAGGTTTACATCAAGGTTCAACTATGAGTCCCAATCTTTTTGCTTTAATTATGGATGAATTAACTACTTGTGTTCAAGAGAAAGTGCCTTGGTGTATGCTTTTTGCATATGATGTAGTTTTAATGGACCAAACTAAAGATGGAGTAAATGAAAAATTAGAGTTATGAAGGGAGACCTTGGAATCAAAAGGTTTTAGAACAAGTCGAACTAAGACCGAGTACATGGAATTTAACTTTAGCACAAACAACAGTAGAGGTGAAGCAACAATAAGAATAGAAAATCAAGTGACTCCTAAAAGCAATCAATTTCATTACCTAGGGTCAATTATCCATAAGAGGGAAATATTGATGAGAATGTTGCTCATAGAATTAGAATTGGAAGGCTTCGGTGGAAAAGTGCTTCTAGAGTGTTATGCAATCGACGTATTCCACTCAAATTCAAAGGAAATATTTATAGAACAGGCATTAGGCTTGCTATGATGTATGGATCAGAATGTTGGGCAACAATGAAGCAACATAGGAATAGGATGAACGTTGCTGAGACGAGAATGTTAAGATGGATGTGTGGGGAAACTAGGAAAGATAAGGTGAAGAATCAACATATTCGAGGTTGTTTGGGTGTGCCTTAATTAGGAGATAAGAAGAAGGAAAGTAGGTTAAGAAGGTTAAGACGCGTAAGGCGAAGACCCAGGGAAGCAACTATGGGAAGGTGTGAGAGAAATCATTGAAGGTTCTAGGAGGAAAGGAAGGCCTAAAAGAACCTGGATTGAGTCAATCAAAAGGGATTTGTATACTCGTAATTTAACCGAAGATATGATTTTTGACATATTGGGATGGAGGAACAGGATTATTGATAAGGCATATGATAATGATGACGATGATGATGATGATGATGATGATCTACTTATAAGAAAAACTAAATCCTAAGAGCTCACTTCAGATTTAACTAATCTCATTTAAGAGAGAAATTATATAAGTATAACTGTAAAACAATTAAAGTAGTCCCCTCCTACCAGTTGTAGGACTAGACTTTTAAACTGTGTTCAATAGCTGAAATATTAGATAAAGACAAATTTCATGAGCTACCATTGGAAATTGTTATAAAAATTTCCACAAAACATTTTAGAGCTTCTGAATTGGACAATTGAGTAAAAAGGTATGAACTCTCAAAGCTTTTCTTTTCTGTACAGAAGTTCAAAATGTAAATTTTATTTTCCTGACAGCCTTTATATGCAGCTTTCCAAGACAATTTACTTTCAAACTTCATGAAACTAAATTGAACATTTAATATTCCGGTTGCATCATTCTCCTCTAGCCGTATAAGATGTCGTCCTTAAGTTCAACTGAACACCAGTCTGCCCAGACTCAACCCTGATATGGCCAAATCATTCAGTCATAATGTGCTGATTATCAAATGAACTGACCGATTTTCCAAGCCATAGACTTCTTACGCTCCCAAACGGCTCCACATAGCTCAGTTCATAATATCATCCCAGAACAAAGATTACGTTAAGAACAGACGTTATAAAGAATTAGCATAGACAGTAAAGACCAGAATTGTATTTTAGGATAAATTTAATGTAAGAAGATCAGTCTTGCAGGTTTTCCACAGTTCTATGCTAATATTTGTGCTGCATCGAAATGTGAAGATAAAACTAAAGAGCTAAATAAATTAAGCCAACATCATATCTCTGGAGTCTCTGGATAATGAAAACATTGTTAATAATCTAAGAAGGATATAAAATCAAATTAGTACAAATGATGGTCAGCCAACACATAATAGATAAAACAAGGATTTAACATAAATTTTTACAACAAAAACATGGGCGTGCCAACATATCAATTCCTGCCATCAAAATTTAGCCAGCTTATAATATTCCAGAAAAGTTTCAGTACAGTACAACACAGATGTAGCATACACAACTAATAATCGGCATTAAAATTACACTAATTTATTGTATGTATGTGTGTATGTCAGCGTTTTAAAAGGCGTGTGAGGCTTAACGCCTTGAGGCTCACCCCAAGGCAAGGCTCAAGGAAAATGCCTCAAGACATAAGTGTGAGGCTTACGCCTTACAGGCTTATCCCATGATGCTTATCTATGACACATCCAAATCCAATGACACTCAAGCCTTCAAGTATGAGCCTTACAAGAGGCGTAGGCCTCACACCTTAATGTTCTCGCATATTTAAGGGTTACACTCCAGACCTCTGTTGTTAAACTCTTACGATTCATTGTAAGAATCTGACGATTCGATTTGACCCTAAATCGATTCAAATCGGTGAAGAAATCGGTTTATGTTTGAATCTTACGATCTATACATTGAATCTTACGATTTACAATCTAATCATACAATTCTTACGATTCATTGCAACAGTAAAGAAAAATGCCTCTTCTTTTTTACTGAACAATTTCCCTTTTTTCTCGTTTGATCCTTGTTTATATAGAATATAGTACTCTAAAACAATTAAATATAAATAACGAAATGTTGCTTACATATTTTCAACAATAAAAAGCCCTTTTCCTAAGAGAAATCCCAAAAACTAAACCCTAAACCCCACTTCTAATAAAATTATTATAAATTTTACGATTTTCGATTCGATTCTAAGTGGTGCATAATGATTTTCGATTCAATTCACAATTTGACAACCTTGCTCCAAACATCAAAAAAACATTAGGATTATTTTCAAAAAAAAAAAAATAGAGATAAAAACTTTATGTTCAAGATGATACTTCATAGTTAAGTTGAATGTATTAAGGCTTTTTGAATATTTTGAGGCTCTATTAAACATTAAGTAGTCCCTAGTGTAAGAGATTTGAGAACTGATCTACAATATATTTTTTTCATTACTCCTTTCTATTTTTGAATTTGTCTTATTTTACAATGATTGATTATGTCTATCATTATATGAATTTTTTTATCCAATATAAATCCACGCTTGTGGGCATAAGCCTCATGCCTTGATTGAGCCTCAAGCCCTGGTCATGTAGAACACCTTGCTTCATGCCTTAGCATTTAAAAACATTGATACACACTCTGGATTGAACATCCCATTCTCTAATGTGTCAAGATCGGCTAATGAGATTGCAGATTCCCTAGCTAGAGGGGGTATAGATCAGGATACCCTTTTTGTGGAGCTTGCTTCTGAGGTGTAAATGCATGTGAGGGGTGTCTAGTACATGGGATACTGGTCATAGTGAGTATTTATTTTCTAATATTTTTAGGCCTATTTATTTCTTGTCGTTTTGGCCTCTTTAAATTTTTTAGTGTTTTTGAGCCATTATGTATGGCTTATGTTGCATATTCCTCACATCTGGTATTAATATATTTTGTTATTCATCAAAAAAAAAAAAAAAAATTGCACTGATAAACATGCACACGGACACACACATATATGCAGTACAAAATTAATCACGACTTCCACTGATTATATCCTCTAACAACAGATACTTTTACCACATAGCACACACTGGTAGTATATGCACATATCTATGTATGAACATAATGAATGTCAAAAAGTGAACCATTAGTACAAACACATAAGTAACTATATAAATCCATGAACACATGTATATACACCACTGACCATGAGTCTTATTTCACGTCACTTTAGACTCCTGCAATGAGATTTTTATTCCCTTTGTAGGCATGCCAATGGCCAAAAAAATACCATTCTAATGGCATAGAGTATTTGAAACTAGCACATCTGCAATGCATATGTTCAAAAGTTATGTAAATAATACAACTGACTCACCCAACTAAATCAGCAGCAAGAACAGATCTCAACAGCTCTGATCGAGATGGCAGTGTCCTATGGATTTCCGAGGAAGGGAAGGGTGTATGGAGAAACCAACCAACTTTCATTTTGCTGTTATGTTCTTTTAGGCATTTCGGAAGAAACATAAGATGGTAATCATGGCACCAAACGACATCGCCATCTTCATAATGCTTGTTTACAACATCAGCAAACATTTGGTTTGCCTTTTTATATGCATCAAACTGAGACTGAAAACTACGGGTGGTAGCCAAGCGATCTTCTTGTGGAAGTCCTAGGTAATGGAAAAGAGGCCATAAGATGTTGTTGCAGTAACCATTATAATATTGATGTACAATCTCTTCATCAAGAAAAACTGGGATGCACCTCTGCAGTGAATAGAGCAGACTTCAGCAAGCTGAGGTTACAAAAACATACTCCTCATGGAATAAAAATATAAAATGAAGACAACATTGTCAGAATGCTATAACTGAAATATTTATAAAATCTAGACTAAAGAGCACTTCAAAACGGAAACTGGTATTTTGAACCTTTTCAGCTAGAGCTTTAGTAAGTGCTTGCTGCCCAATTTCATCAGGGACATTCACACCAGCCCAACCAATCCATCTTGCCTCAAACTCTTTCACACCTTGAAAAAATTATCATCCAAAATATGTATCAATTTCCCCTTTAAAAGAGAAAAAAATCAAAAAAAACATTAAAAAAAAAAAAAGAAAAGAAAAAGTCTGATCACAGAGCCTGACGTAAGTTAATAAAAGAAAACAAAAGTTACAGAAAACCTAGAGGAAATGCAAAACAAAACCAACCTGGACAAGCACATTTGAAATCTGAATATAGCTACAACTTACCTAAAAGAGCACTAACTAGACCTCCCGCACTTATCTCCAGTGACCATGAGTCCTCACCCCTTCTAACTGCAGAGACAGGCAATCTGTTAGCCACCACCAACAGTCGTTGTTTGAAAGGCCCTCCATCTTGCCTTTCATATCCCTCGCAGAGTGCTCTCGCTGCTGCAGCCCCTTCCAAGAGTTCTTCCTCACTGGAAATTCCCCAGTTATTATCCTCTCTTGAACTGAATTCTTGCTCAAAGAGCTCAGGCTCCCTGTTAGCATCACTTGTCTCCTCATTTGGATGTAAAGGTCTATTGGATTTTCTTTTCTCTCTTTCTCTCAATAGCCTTTCTAATCTACTGGTGGGGACGGCAGAATTACGGCTGTACTTGTTCCCAGGCATACGCTCAATCTAAAAAACTATGCCAAAACACCAATTTCAGAGACTAGTATTCCTCAGGACTGTTTTTCCTGCATTTTATTAAGTTCAAACTAAGTCAAGTCACTACAAAGTGACATAATCCATAATGATAGAGGACAGATATTAGTTGAAATAGTTAAACATGTCTAGGACGCAATCCTTATTCTAAACATTTCTTGGCCATTGTAAGACAAGAAATCATTTCAAAGTCGTTCATAAGTGAATATAATCAACAATTAAATTAATGTTTCAACTGCATTTAAAAATGAAAATGAACAACTTCACATGTGCAGATGTGCAGCATAAGCATCATCACTAGCATAGTGAGAACAAGAAGGATGAAAAATGACGGAATGCAAACAGGGGCAGGTAGAACAGAGAACCGATTCCACAGATTGCTAAAAATGAAAGCAACATTAAAAAATAAAAAATAAAAAAACACATTACAACCCAAGTCTGGCTTTTACCACTACAAGCTTCTACAGAGCACATTAGAAAAAAAAAAAAACAATGTGTAAGAGAAAAAAAAACAAAAAAAACACAAAAGTTAAATGGATAAGAAACCAAGGGCACATTCTTCAATCTGCAAAAAACTCAAGAACGAAAATCCAACAGCAAAGAGAATATCAAAACCTATTCCAGAAGGTACGGAAGAACAACTCCACAGAAGGTACGGAAGAACAACTCCAGGTCTATAAAAGAAGGAAAACATAAACTTCAAAGAAAGATATAAACGGATAAACAAAAAAGAAAATGCCAAAATTTTGTCTCACCAAATTTTGATCCAAAATGTCGATCACTCTACATGGTTTGACCTCCATCACCTATTATAAATCACCACCAGTATTGTAAAAAGAAAAAGCATTCGTAACTGAGAAGATTTTGTGTGTGGGGACGGAAGCTAGTTGCCTCACCGATATTTTGGGGAGCTGGCTAAGTAGGAATCGAGAAAAAATCCGGATTCTGAAGAGAATATGATTATCCGTTAGGCAGTATGTGTGTGTGTGTGAGGCGAGAGAAGCAGATTATGAGGAGACGGGGAGGAATTTAATTGAATCCTCGAGAAGCAGATTATGAGGAGAAGGGGAGGAATTTAATTGAATCCTCGTGGAAGCCTTAGACGGTTTATTAAGGCTCCAGACATGCAGGTGACACCGAAATTCAAATTTATCATTTAAAAATACAAAAAGAAAAAAGTAATAATAATAATCACCTGCCTCCAGAAAGAGACAGCAGAGTAGTCCTACCCTACGCCTTGAAGCTGAGGATATTCTGTATGCCAAACCACATATTTTCACATTTGACCCATATTTTAGGCTCTTTCAATCAAATACCCAAGAGAAACAGAAATTATTATTTTGACCACCCTCCCTTACTTCTACTTAAGAGCTGTAAACAAGACGAGCTGAGCTGGGCTCTTGAATAAGCCTCAGGCTCGTTAAAACTTTTTGGACTCCAGCTCAATATCTTTTTTCCCCACAAGCTCGACTTGTACGAACTCCGTTCGGTTTAATAATACTATTGAGACTCATGAGCTTTAAACCCGTTAATTACAAATTATGAAGATATATATAACGCTACAAGAGAAATAAAGACTCTTTTTATAAAATTTTATTCTTAGAATTTAATAATAATATTTTATTTATATAAAATATAAATATAATATACTATAAAATAAGTAACCTGGCTTTAACCAAGCCAAGCCCTTACCAAAAAAAAAAAACAAGCCAAGCCCACCCAACTCGAGTCAAGCTCATTAAAGAAATCAGCTTTTTTTTTCAAGCACAAGCTCGACTCAGGCTAGCCAAACCCAAACCTGAGCGGTACTAGCTCGGCTGATTGATAGCCCCACTTCTACTAGCGAATGGAATATGCAGTACAGAAATTAGATTGTACAAACAACAAAACTTAAATAGAAAGTGTAACATATCAAATCATACGATTTCCCATGCTTTTCTAAAACATAATATCACACCTCGTTTAGCTTAGTCTGACGCATTTTCGTTTCTTTTGTTCGGTCCTTAGTGGCTTCTAATAAAAAGTGCATTTTAAGAAGTAGCTGACCAAAATTCAACTATTGTGCTCCGAAATGAAGTTCATTTTTTGTGAAAATTTATTTAAAATGCTAAAAGTTTTCTTAAAAATTTTATATCCCATGCTTTTCTAAAATATAAATTCACCCCTCTTTTAGCTCAGTCCGATGCGTTTTGGTTTCCTGTGTTCTGTCCTCAGTGGCTTCTAGTAAAAAGTGCATTTTAAGAAGTATCTAACCAAAATTCTACTGTTATGCTCCAAAATGAAGCTGATTTCTTGTGAAAAAATATTTAAAATGCTAAAAGTGGTCTTAAAAATTTTATATGGTGAAATTTCA
This sequence comes from Pachysandra terminalis, assembly GCA_031762675.1. Taxonomy (NCBI): domain Eukaryota; kingdom Viridiplantae; phylum Streptophyta; class Magnoliopsida; order Buxales; family Buxaceae; genus Pachysandra; species Pachysandra terminalis. The sequence continues at coordinate 1,297,013 of JAUPMG010000006.1, read as the reverse complement.
CCAATGTGCTCCCAAGTGGGCTACCTATAATGTGTATCTCTCTTTGAGATTTAGGTTGTGTTTGGAACTTTCGATTTTGAGAGAAAAAATTGAAAATGTTGGAGAAAGCACTTTCCCCTGTTCGGCAGAAAAAGGAAATAGTTGGGGATAGAGATTTGGAAAAAAAAAATATTTGAAAAATTATCTCTTTTGGATTAAAATCTTTCTCTAAAATCTTTCTCTCCAAAAAGATAAAGATTTTGAAAGAAAATAAAAGAAATGAGGAAAGCACTCGTCATCATTTCGACCTAACTTGTTGCATATCTTGTCTATCCTTGACGGTAAATCAACCTTATCGGAAAATATGAGAGGTCACTGAAAAATTATCGGAAGTCACCAGAATTTGATTTTCTTTTCTCTATATGTTTCATCTTAACCAAACACTTGTAAAGAAACACTTATCATTTCTTTTCTTTTTTTTTTTTCTTTTAAAATCCAAGATTCCAAACACAGCCATAAGTAAAATAGTAAATAACACCCCCACCCCCCCCTCACATTTATAAAATAATATTGACCTACCTCTCTTTTTTGTTTGTAAAATTTACCACTTTCTATCAAGTAAAGCTTTTAATTAAATTTGTTGAATTTCATTTATTAGGTGTTTTACGTTCATGAAATTAGCCATCTAGATTAATGATACTTTGGTGACTATCAAAAACTTTTATAAGCCACACCAAGCGCAGCTTAAAGCTGCCTTAGCCTATGTTTGGCCCGGTTTGTGCTTATGGATAAGCACACTCATTGGATAAGTTGCTCAATGAGAGAACTTATCCACAGCAACAATAACCTGCTTATTTGAAGAAAATAGCGTTTGGTAAATACATTTATTAAAGTGCCTATGGATAAAATAGGTATTACAAAAATATTATTAAAGTTTATAAATAACATTTATTTAAGTGCTTATGAAAGCTTAGGGATAACATAGGTATTTTAAAAATATTACTAGAGTTGTGAAATAGCTTAATGCATAAGAGCTTGGGAGAAGCTGCTCTCAGTAGCTTCTCATTATGGGTAGCCTTCCTCTAGTGCTTATGGGTAGCACTTACCCATAAGCGCTACCAAACACATTTAATTTTAAAAAGTACTTATGTAAGCTATAAGAAGCAATAAGCACTTATAAAAACTGGTCCAAACGCAACCTTAGTCACTATTAATGAAGTGCTTATTTTTATTTTTTTTTATGACATAAGTGTGGTAAAATTGAATGGACAAGGTCACACTAAAAAGCAATAAAGGAAGATTGTCCCCATAAGGTCCTTATCACTTGTGCAAGTTGTTTTTTATACATTAGTAAAACTTTGAAAATGACAGTTTTAGTCCCAAAATACAATAATTGAACTTGAAAATGACAATTTTATCTCCAAACTGAGATAACCCTTATCACTTAATTATATGTATTAAACAAATATCTTTCTTTCTTTTTTTTGTGGAATAAACAACCTATTGCTAGTGTGAATAAGCACCCCATTATGTCGTTCGTCCAAAAGTGCTAATTCAAAAGCAAAAGCAGTGCCAACTGCAACCTAAAAATCGATTATAAATACAAAAAAAAAAAAAAACAAAAGAAAGATATTTTGGTATTACATAATAATAATAGAGGTTGGGACAAGGTCCAAATATTTTATACAAAAATTTATAAAAAAAATAGATTATTATTATATTACTTTTTATATATATACTAAATAAAATTAAATAAGAATGGATAATTGGATATTAACATAAACATCTTGAAAATATATTCAACCTTGCTACAAAAAGATGCACGTATTAAAAGATATTGAATTTTGAAATTTTGACATGTTAAGAAGAATTAGCCGCGAAAAATGAAGATGAATTCTTATTTTAGTTATTATATGAAGTAAGATAGTAGTTATTTATTTTAAAATCTTAAAAAAGAAATCAAAACAACCAATAAAATATCAATTTAGAATATTCCAATGTTAATTTTAGAAATTAAAAAATTAATTCTTGACAAACTCCTGGGAAAAGTTCCTGTTTTATAATAAATAAATAGTATAGAAAAACTAAAAAAAAAGTTAGTACAGAATATTCCGAATCATTGAGTGAAAAATTGTCCAGCAGGAACAATTTTCTCTTTTAAACCTTTTTTTATGTACAAAAGATTCATAATCGTCATTGTCAATGTATCTAATAATCAATACAAGAAGCATGCAAGAATTATCTTGACCTTCATAATCGTCATTGTCAATGTATCTAATAATCAATACAAGAAGCATGCAAGAATTATCTTGACCACGAGATTGTAATCATTATGTTTTGCGCTTTCTATATATATATATATATATATATATATATATAGAAAGCAAGTTGGGTACGAACCCATATTTGTCCTTAAAAAAATAACACTAAGAAAAAAATCCAATTTAGACCTGCATCGCATCTTTACTCTCAAAAAAATAAGAAAATGTAAAAGGAAAAGAAAAACTCTAATTTGGACGATAATATAAATAGAAAAATAAACAAATACATAAATCAAATTAGGAGAAAAATGAACAATGCACCCAAAAATTGTCTAATGATATATGGGAAATGAATTGAACAATTTTGTACAGTGCTTAGGTTTTCACAGAAAATAATGGAAATAGATAATAAAGAAGAGACTATGAACATGCGTAAATCCTCCCGTCCTTTGGGATGTTCGTAGGACATCCTCATCCCCTCAAAATGAGGGTTGGCGGGGAGGGTATGGGTTTCGATTCCTACGCCTCTCCTATGGGGCAGAGGTCGAGTGACCACCAGCGCACTACCAAAAAAAATTAACACTCATGTGAATAGTATATTTCATTCTCTTTCTCACACATTTTTATTAATAGATTGTGAATTACACAATATTCCTTATTAAGGTAAGAAAGTAAAGTCAAAGGCGTTGAGTAGGACTGTTAGAAACTAAAATCATTGTAGAAGTTTTTTTCATTCTTCGCAAGATTTCCGATAAGATATTATGCAAATATCAATGAACTAGAAATAGTGGATGGTAGTCTCTAGATTCAAAAGAGGGGGACTATGTACGGTAAGGATATATTGGAGATTTATTTTTCTATTGGGTAAAAGTATAAGTCATATCCCTAATTCATTACTTGATATTGTGAAAACTTATTCTCTTCTGTGAACGTAGGTTTTGTCGAACTACATATATCTGTATGCATTATTTTTATCTTCGTTTCACAGTGTTTATTATTACTGCTTGATCCCGATCAACAATTGGTATCAGAGCGTGGATTGATTATAGCAATAATGGTAAATACTTCAAAGTACAAAATTTGATGGAACAAAGAATTTCAGACTTTGGCAAAGATGGGGTAAAAGATCGGTTGGAGCAACAGGGTTTGATGAAAGTGTTGTATGGGAAATCAAAGAAGCCAAAAAAGATGAGTGATGATGAATGAGAAGAACTGGAGTTAAAGGCAACGAGTATCATTCGACTTCGTCTTGCAGACGAAGTGATGCATCACGTCATTGATGATGAATCTCCTACAAAGATTTAGACGAAACTGGAGAGTCGTTATATATCCAAGTCTCTAACAAACAAGTTGTATCGTAAGCAAAAGTTGTATGAGCTTAAGATGGCGGAAGGTGTTGATTTGACACAGCGATAAATATATACAATAAGATCATCAGTAATCTTCTAAGGATTGATTTAAAGTTTGACAAGGAAAATAAGGCACAAATGCTTCTAACATCACTCTTAATCTCTTACGAACACCTGGTTACAACCCTACTTTGAGGGAAGGAAACTCTGAAAATGGAGTACTGAAGCACTTCTCTCATATAATCAAAGGAGCACAACAATGAGAATCCTGAAGGTGAAGCGTTGGTAGCAAAGGGTAATCAGGATCGTAGAAGAAAGAAGGAGAAGGATCAATTGGATAAGAACTCTAGATCGAAATCAGAAGGGAAGATGAAAGACGTAGAATGGTTCAAGTATCATGAGAAGGGGTATATGAAGAGGGACTGTCCAAAGTAGAAAAAGGGAAAAGGAAAAGAAAAAAAGAAGTACAAATCCTCAAACACTATGAATGTAGCAGAAGACGACTCAGATCTTAGTGATGAAGATATGCACTCGATTTTATCAGGTTCTGATCACTTGACTGATTCATGTATTCTTAAGTGCATTGGGTACTTTATACTCTATTGGCTGTAAATAAAATAGATCTTAGTGATAATGAAGGGTCAAAAGGTTACAGAAAATATTTACAAGCTAAGCTATTAGAGACTACAGTTGCAGGTCGAGTTGCAGCAACAATATCTGCAGAATCAAGTAATGATGATACACTCTTGTGGCATATAAGACTAGGGCATATAGCTAAGCATGGCATTATGGAACTTCATAATAGATTTTTAAAGGGGGTTAAATCATGTAAAAGAGGTGGGAAAACTTGAGAACAAAGTGGCGAATGGGTGCGTAACGCATGGAAATCTGTTGAACAGTTCGGGCCAAATCCTAAAGAAAGCTAAAAAGCGCTATTTGATGAGCCTGTGTAGTATTAGGACTGGATTTTTGCAAATACTATGTTCTTTAGAAACAATGTAAGTTTCAATCTAAGACAACTACACAAAGTGAATGCATTCTTAACTACGTACATTCAGATGTCTGAAGACCAATGAGAGTTAAAGCAAGAGGTGGGTCTCACTACTTTGTGAACTTCATTGATGATTACTCCAAAAAGGTATGGGTCTAATTTATGAACAAGTCAGATACTTTTACCAAGTTCAGGTTGTTAAAAGCAAAGGCAGAAAAGCGTACTAGAAGCTAGATTAAATGCCTCAAAACCGATACTGGTACAGAATACAAGGGCACAAAATTTATGAAATTTTGTGAAGAGCATGGCATCAAAAGGCACTTCACAGTCCAAAAGACACTACAGTAGACTGATGTCTGAGAGGATGAACAAAACTATTGCAAAGAAAGCAAGGTGATTGAGATTGAATGTTGGATTGCTTAAGATTTTAGGCTGAGTTTGTAAATATGCTACATCATTAACAGGTCACCTAGAGCAACAATGAACAAAAAGGGAAGTAGATTACTCCATGATGAGAGTATTCAGGTGTTCAGCCTATGTCATATACCTAGTGATGAAAGGTCAAAGCTTAACACAAAAGGGGTGAAGGAGTATAAGCTTTAGGATCTAGAAACATAGAAGATGGTAATCAGTATAAATATAACGTTTAATGAGAATTCCATGCTTAAATTTTCAAAGAAAGATGAGAAGCATCAGGTAAAAGAAAATAACAGTAAGAAGCGGTGTAAGTGGAGTTAGATGATTCAGATAAAGAAAACAATGTTCAATCAAAATAAACATCTAGCATTAGTGACCAAGAGCATCATCGCATAGCCTGAAACAGGCCCAAACGCACTAAAAAGCCACCAGCGAAGTCTGGGTATGTGTAAGAACCTGAATAATCCCTAAAAACTTTGACTTGAGATCATACGGTAAAATAATAATTTAGTAATTTGGTAATTTAATTTCAGTAATAAACCAGGATTAACGTTCATAAAATCCTTAATCTCATAAAATATGTTAGAAAACCCTTAAGTCATTTAAAACTGATCAGGTCAGCCAGATAGACTTAGGAAGCCGAATTGGTCAGATAACTGAACATAGTAGTTAAATAGGAAATAAAATCAATTAGCAGAATAAAAATTGATTTTGGCAGCCTAAAAGATTCACATGGAACCCTTAAACATATTTGCAATATAATTAATTTATAGGATAATTAAATCAGTGAAATAGAGCGAGAAACACAGTCTTGCCTGTGTAGCTGTTTTAATTTACAGCTTTGCCCTTAGAGCCTATAAATAGGAAACTTAGGTTTCATAAACACATTTTTTCACATCTCTCTCTCTCTCTCTCTCTCTCTCTCTCTCTCTCTCTCTCTTTCTTGTGGATCTCTTGGAGAAGAAGAGGAGGAAGCTTCAGGATCTTCAAATGCAAGGAGAAGCAACCGACCCGGCAATGCCCCAAGTTAAGTATTCTTTCGATGCAAGTGTCTTTATTTGTATTTCAATGTTATGATTATAGGGGAAGATCATGTTTGATTGTGTTCTACCTTCCCCCATGAATTTGGTAGTTAGATTACATGTTTTAGGGATTAAATCCCATGCCTTTGAGAGCCCATTCCTTGTAGATAACCTATGTGAACCGATTCATTAGATTATAGCTTTTCTAGGGTTTGGAATTTAGGGAGAAATCAGTGGATTCTTGTGTAAACTGATCCCCTTGGCCTAGAAACCATTTTCGAAGGCCCCTTATGCGGTTAGCAACCTCTCCACCAAATTTCACCCAGAATCACCTTGACCCGTGATTAGGCGGCTTCCTCGGCGCGCCGACGAGTCCGCCAAATGTCATAGACATTTCAGGCTTACTGTAATGGTCTCCGAAACCCATTTTGGTGCTCCAAAGACCCCGCCGAGCCCCAATTTTAGAAACTGACCAAGTTCACTATTGGTCTAATGAGAATCACCAGGATCAGTTCCCAAGGTTCCAGATGATTTGGCACATTTTTACCGTTTTCAACTAGCCGAGAGGTCGCCGAGAACCTTGTCGAGAACCTCGCCGAGAGTTTCCCCAAGTCCGATGTTGAAGATTAAGTTATAGACACCTGTAGAATAACCAACCTCACATGTCTGACATGTTTTTGGAGCTAGTAGATTTACCATGCAAAATATGACCCCCCCCAATCCGAAAGTTAGCTTTCCTAGAATTGACCGGGTGGTATGACACTCTTGGGAAACTTGTGTAAGTGACCCCAAAACCCTTCCCTGAACTCACTACCCTCGTTTTATGCATGTTTGGGCACAGAGAATTGTAATTGTGATACTTTATCTTTCGTTTGGGTGGTGTGATTATTTGCCTCACTTCCTTGCCTAACTTGTATGTGTACTGTCATATGAGGATCCCTGTCTCAAATTCATTATTCTGACGTATGGTCTATGTTAAGAAGTTTAATGTGTGCCTAGTGTGTAGTATGGGGTACATATGTACTCTATTTGGGTTATCTCATACTTATAATCGGTTTATGCTTACTTTGCATTCCTATTTGATTTAATAACTATGGACTAGTTAGATGTAGTATTGGGTTCTATGGTGTCTTATAGAGTAGGATCATGGAATTGTGCCCATATGATTGCATATTTGAGTATATGCTTGTGAAGCATTGTGTGTTCCATTAATTAATGGACTTGAATATTATGAGTTGCATATGAATCTTCCTGCTGTAATAGCTCAGTCTAGTATCCCATGTAATACCCTTGGATTTAGACTCACATGTGAGATGAATTGACTTATTTGACCATGTTACCCCATGAGCGGAATTTATTATTTCGCCCAAGCTGAGAGAGAGCTCTTTTGCTGGTATGCCTCGAATGACTTGTGGTAAGATAATGTTTTCGCCCAAACTGAGAGAAAGCCCTTGTGTTAGTATGCCTCGCAGACTTGTGGTAAGATGATTCCCAAGGATTGTCACATTGGTGCGGCTTGAAAAAAGAGTAAATCATGATTATACCCTTCTGTTGGATGTGAATATATATGATTCCCTCAAGGCCTACTCACATTGGTTAACACCTCGGATTATTATCTATGATAAAAAATAAGTTGAGAGATTGTCACATTGGTTGAAAACCGATAAAACTATGTTGTACATATAGAATAATCATATCCCTTAACCGTGAATACGGGGATGAAGTCACATTGGTAGGACATCCTGAATAGTCATATTGGGATCATGTGAAAACTTACTATATTTCATATACCATACAACGCCCCCTTTGCATTTGCATTTCATATTCTCTGTTGATATTATTTTGAGTGTCTAGTGTATTACACACTAGATCTAATTATCATATAGAATTAGGCATATGGATACTATAATGTGGACATGTGATTTAATACCAAGTGAGGTTGGGAGAGCAATGAAATGTGTGATCTCTGTTGTTTAATATTTCACCACTGTATGCACAAATGTCATCCTTGTCACATTATATTTATCATTTGTTCTTTTCTCATAATATTAGAATATGATTTACCTTGCATTGAATGATTACTCATCCGGGCTTTACAACTTATATTTGTTGATTTATATCTTTTCAGATCTTGGAGCTTGGTCACAAAGAGAGAGCTTATGAATGGGTATAGAAACCGGGATTTAGTTATAGAGTTAATACTAGAGTTAGATTTTCCCTTTTGTTTATTCTGTAATAGATTTAGCTTTATATTTCTGTTACTTATATCTTACTAGAACTGTTAATTACTGTTGCTTATGTTTTGACCATTGTTATCCACTCTCATAACAATATCGGGTGAGAATTACGAATTAAGCTTAAAATCTCAGAATTATGATTTTTTGGTTTAGTTCATGACAGTATGAGGATTTTGTCTCTTTTGCAATTATAACTAGCAGTGAAGATCTTTCTACTTATCAAATAAATCTTAGGATGTAATAAAACTTCCCAAAAGAAATAAGACAATAAGATGCAAGTGGGTATTCCAACAAAGATAATATCAAAAAAGAATAAGAGAAGTTCAAGATTAACAATTATATTTAAGTTGTTGCAGTTAGAAATTAATAAATAAATAAAACATTCATCCCACACAGTCTATAACCATAATTTGCACTTGCCTCTATGATTTATTAACGAGTGTAATTATATAAACGCCCTGTATAAAGAGTAAGAAACTAATTTAATAATGAGTAAAACAGCCCCTCGTTTCTGAAACGGTTGCTGCAGCATTAGATGTGACTGGTCTTTTTCATGTTATTGGATTTTGTTATTAAAAAATTACTTTTTTAATATAAAATAACCAATCAAATCGTTTGTTGGAGGAACTCTTGTCGGGAAATGCTGCAGACGATAAGCGCTCTTCATTTAGTCCATGCACCTCTACTTAGACAATCTATCCTCATGTTGGCACAAAAGTGACATGGCATCTAAATGACAACCCACAATTCATTTCTTTCTATAGTTGCTGTTTTATTATCGTTTGTCTGTTCCAACTATAACGTTATTAGTAAGGGAACGAATATGACTACACTTTGTAGTCTTTACAATCAACGGATGAGATTGCATCACATTTGTTTCAAACTGGCCAATAGAGGTTTCGATCACCCTTCGCAATCCATCTGGTTTCTCTCCCTAAAGTGGAAAGAGACTATTAAATTCATGAAACGCTCCTACATGGCACGGTCGTCGGATCAACGGTACCAGTCGGAACCGGTTGGTATTATTGGACCGGTCCAGATCAAAACTGGTAATGACCGTCTAATACACAAATTTCAAAAAAAAAAAAAAATTATATATTTGACCAATTGTACCTGTCACCGGACCGATTATACTAGCCAATCCAAACCAGTACAAACTGTACCGGTCCAATTCATAACCCCAAAATACAAAAGTTTATATAGCAGTTTGGGACAGGACCGTTAAAGTCCGATACCAGTATAGACCGACCGGTACGTAGAACCATGCTACATGGCACAATCTTTGATCCCGTCCCAAAAAAAAAAAGGCTACCAAATGTAGTTATTTGTATCTTATAGCACATTTGGCTTGTGCATGTCAACGAATCGGATCATGATCCAAATCCAATCCAAATCTAATAACTTTGGATTCGATATAAGATTTATGATCCGAGATCATAATAAAAGTGAACTGATCCGATTTAATTCATAATCGGATTGAATTCAAATATACCATTATCCAATCCAATAAGGATCCATGGGTGTGTACATATATATATAAGGCTAAAAATGCTAAACCTAAAACCTTAAAATATATTATTTGTCATTATCATAAAATTTGTTTTCTTTTAAAAATAATAATAATTAATTATTTAAGTATTTAAAAACCTAAAAATATAAATAAAAGAAACAAAAAAAAACCGCAATTTATTATTTAGGTATAAAGACACAAGAACTGAATCTACTCTTCCCATATCTATTTAAAAGAAATTGTTTCTCTCTTTATTATTTAAGTATAATACTATTATTTTTAAATTACTAATTGTTTAAGTATTTAAAGGTCTAAATTGGATCTACATTGTTTGTCTCTTTATTGTTTAAGTATTATATTATTATTTTTAAATTATTAATAATTTCAGAATTTTATATAAAAGGGCTAAAAATGCTAAAATCTAAAGCCCTAAAATATATTATTTGTCATTATCTCTAAATTTATTTTGTTTTAAATATAATAATAATAATAATAATTAATTATTCAAGTATTTAAAAACCTAAAAATATATATAAAAAAAAAACACGTAATTTATTATTTAAATATAAAGGCACATGAACTGGTTCTACTCTTTCCATATCTATTTAAAAGAAATCGTTTAAAAGAAATAATTTGTTTATTTATTTTTAAATTATTAATTGTTTAAGAATTAGTCTAATTGGATCTCCATTGTTGGTCTCTTTATTGTTCAAGTACTATATTTTTATTTTTAAATTATTAATTATTTAAGTATTTAAAGATCTTAAAAAACAAAAGCATTATAAAGTCTTGAATGCAGATGATTTTTTTTCCTTCTTTTTTTGTGTATCACTGAGTAAACCAACAGTATTGACAATATACAGTTTTTCTTTTTTGATGATGACAATATTCAGCTGCAGTTACAAATAAATTATAACAATCCTTATTTAAAAAAATTAATAAATAATAATGATAATAATAATAATAAGAATAAAACCAAGTAAAAGTATATTACATCTTACATTACAAAAGTGTAGGGCTCAAAACAATATTCTACACCAAGCTTGCACACTCAAAAAGGGCAGGCACATATCCAATAGATATGCTAGTAATACATGCATACAAAAATTGTCCGCTACTCATGAAAAATTCCAAGTTTAACTCTGCCAAACATTATTTTATGCTAAATTTTTCAATCAACAAGGACGTGCTAATTTGCATTAGTAAAGGCCAAAAAAACATGCCATCGAGAGTACACATAATTTATGCGCGACAAGACAAGACATACACGCACTAAAAAATCTTTTGTGCTATAAATAGCCTAAATTATGTCTGACGGAGTTAGATTTGTTACCAAACATGCCATCTATAAATAAAATTCTATACAAGTACAGCAAGAAATAAACAGAAAACACATACTTCAATGTAATAAACAATGAAGAGGATAAAAAATGGGAAAAATAAAATAAAATAATCACATTCAATGACTTGGAAAAGGAAGCGTTCCAGACCTTTAATCTTTAACTCGAGCGAGAAGTAGAAATATCTTTTGAGATCTCTTCTTGAAGGGATGGATTTATGGACCCCTACCGTCCTAGGAAAGCAAAGCAAAAGGTTAAGAAAGCATGACAGAGAACCCTGACAATAGCGGAAAGAAACGGATGGATAAGCCACGGAAAAGGTGGAGAGAAACAGAAAATTGACAGAAGAGACTGCCATGCATCCTTGTTGCTTTCCTTGCTGAAAGGCAAGTGGACTGTAGCTTTAATATATTCTTGTCAGAACCAACATACGGACCACGATCCATCATACTGGATAGGTTCCACAAACAAGATATCTTTGGCCTGCAGATCAACTTGATCAGACGGCCCTACCCTTTGGACGCTTAGTAAAACCTAATCTCTCGCTTTTGGAGGACTAACTAAACGGCCCTATTCCGGTCCTAGCTCAGACTATCCAGAATAATCAAAGGAAATTTTCTGATACGAGTACAACAAAGTACCTTTACTGTTTGAGTTGACACTTTATTCCTTTACTGAAAACCTAGAATATATTCTACTAAATTATACTATATTATATTATATTATGAAGGTTTGAGCTGGTAAAAAAAATAGCACACTAGAAGTCTAGAAGAGAACAAATTTATTAAAAAAATAAAAATTACTCCTTCCATCTTAATATCTAAGAGGAGATAAAAATTTATCAACTTGTGTGCTTGCCCGGGTACCTGCACTCCAAGATGAGAGGAATGGTAGAACTATTTCTCGTTTTATTTCTCCCTATAATACCCCTCTGGGGTAAACTCCATTTTTCGTTAATTAATACTCTGTTACCATTATCAAAAAGAAAAAAAGGTAGGTAGAAATGAGCATAACCAATTTCAGGAGGCTGGCTGCTATAGCTTACCAACTAATGCTTGCCCAGTTGGTGAGGTTTGATTTGCCTGTAGAAAACCACTAGACCTGGGTTCAATCCCCACGAGCAAGCAAGTTTACCTCCTCCACCCTGTAAGAAAAGGGGGATAAGAATTTACTGTTCTATTCATTTGTACTTGACAGATAATCAGGATATGATTTCAGGGTGTGGTTCATGTGTGCTTTCCTTTACTTTATGCTGAGAGAAAAAAAAAATAAAAAATTGTTTCACAACATTGTATAATTCTGCTGTGTTTTTACTAATCTGTGGTTGTAAGTCTTGTTACCGTGTGTTAATCCATCGTACTAAAATTTTTCTACTGAAGAAAGTGTATACATTATGTAGTTACTTCCTAGTATGAGACACTAGGAACCACTAAACATCTCCGGAAAAGATCCAATCAAATAAGTGCTTTCACTAATATTAGCGCTAATCAAATGTTATCGGAAGCTTAAATTTCATTTGGTCAACAACGACTGCTTAGATATTCTATAGAGTATGTAGAAAAGCAAGGACAGAAAGTGGGTTAGACTAGCTTTTTTCTTCTCTTTTACACACAAATTTTTCCCTGACCTCTTTTTCCATCTTATTGTTTCTCTTTTCTCCTTCATATCCCCTGCCTGTATAGGCTTTATGGACTAATTGCATCAAGAATACAGAACAGAAAGGAAAGTGAGGCCAATTTCATTTGCGGTGGTAGAATAGGTAAGCAACTAAATCATAGTGGGAGAGGAAAATATAGAAGCTCCTTAATAGTTTCCATTCTCACTGGTAGAATAGGTAAGCAATTAAATCATAGTAGGAGACTTGATGGATTAAAAAAAAAAAAAAAAAAGAAAAGTGAAATTCTACGCATGAGAAGGAATTTGCAAGGTACTCAAGGGAGGATGTTTGTTTCATTTCAACTAAAAGGAAAGAAGCTAAACTTGAATGGAGAAAAAGATTATGGATTTCATTAGAATTAGAGCTTAAGGAATTGACAGAACAAAATGAAAATGTCAATAGTTCCAACATTTTGTCAATTTTCTTTTTTGAGAAAATTATGTCACAATAATTCAAGGATGACATGGTCTGAAGCAAGAAAGGATGTGAATCGCTACACTTTCAAGAAAGTGCATTTCAACTTGGCAAACATTCGACTGAAGTCAATAGCAATATCGAATGTCATGAAATTTATCTATATTTGTTGTGAGCATCTTGACATGAACAAATGGAATGTTCACTTAAGTAAGATTGTGTAGGATGTTCATGAGGCATTGAGAGTTGAAAGATGTCGGAGTCTGACTTCTAGAAAGGACAGCCCTAAGACCATTCAAGAAGCTCAATGACATTCGTTGAATCATTAAACATAAACAACTGAGGTAAAATGATGTATATCAACCCTGACTGGCATCAACCCTGACTGGCATATAAAGATGTTGGGAAGGAACCAGATAACAACCCACAGTAATAACGAAAGTAAATCAAACACAAGTAAATGAGAGCATTTCTTCTGGTCCACGAAGCTGATCCAGACGCTGGAGCGCGCTTGTACCCTGTGCTGAATGCTTGTATCCCGTGCTGTAATGCTTGTACCCCGTTACAATGCATAGAGTACAAGCATTTCAACACGGAGTACAAACATTACAGCATGCGCTCCAGCCTCTGGACCAGACGAAATGCTCTCAAAGTAAATCAAGAATAAGACACAAATTTACGTGGAAAACCCTTGCAGGGAAAAAAAAAAAATACAAGTAGTAGCATAAAAACCACTATGAAACAAGAATTGAGAACTGGGGCTACATATAAAAATTGGACAGGAAAGGCAAAGTATTGTCCTAAGTTGAGCACTGTGGAGAGATTGCAAGAGGGAGAGTACCATATTTAGTGTGACTAAAACTCAAAGACTATTGCTATTACAAAGAAGCACTGGACAGGAAAGGCAAATTATTTTCATAAGTGGAGCACTGATTGGAAGATTGCGAGAGGGAGAGAGTAACATTAAGTGTGATTAAAGAGCAAAGACTGTAGCTGGGATGTGGAAATATTGTGACCATGATGTCAAATAGATGAGAGAATGACACATGCCAATAACTTTACCTCCGACCCTTTTGCAAGCATTTCAATCTTCAAATTAGCTTAGTGACACTAATATGTACTTGTACTTGATGATTACATGAAATAGTCACCCAAAATTGCAAGAACCATAAGAATCAAATCAACTGACTGACACATATCTAGCTGCATTGAGATTGAAATGAATGCTAGATGTCTGCTGATAGCATATTTAGATCTCTCAATGGCGTGCATGACAAGTTCTTGAGAATTATTCAGTGCAGGGTGCTAGAATAGAAATTTAATTTCCCCTTATTGCAGAATCAAATCAGAAATTCTCAATATGAAGCTCCATCTTCCTTGTGTACACATCATTTCCATTTCAATATTGTATAATGATCCTTTGGGTGCTTTACAGAAAGCTAGGAGCAATGAGAAGAAAGACAGGCAATATTTTGTAAGATGTGCCCCTCAACTTATATGGTTGAGTAATTCAATTCATTGTGCTTTCATAGTCTGCTAGATCAATCTTCTACTCAATCTATGTTCCCTGTTTTCTCTCTTTTGTATTCCAATTGTGTGGGCTTTACAGTTTTTCTTTTGAAATATCGACAATTATGATACAGTAAAAATGCCCAATGGTACATGTTCAAACAAGACAGGCAATTTTTCAATTAAAATTACTACAGTTATTCTCTGAAAAGCAAAACAATACCTATGCTGGTGAGCCCATTTATTTGGAAAAACGAATGTCAATGAATGAATATGTTTTGAACCTTTGTTCTATTACTTGTATAGTACCAAAGTGCCACACTGCCTTAGCCTGTCCAGAGTTTCTTCTGACATTTTTACTTGTGCTTTTACCCATTGAACAATAATCTGTTATGTATTATGAGCAAAATCCAATTAGAATAGAAATAGGCATTTAATTTTAATCTTCTAAATTTTTACCATCGCCACCTCGGGAAAATCTATTCAACTACCAAAGCTATGTAAAATATATTCAACTATCAAGGCTATGTATCTCCACCACAACTAAATGAAAATTACAGTAGATATCCCAAGTTCCCTTTTGTCGTTTGCATTGCTAGCCTTGCTTTCCTTCTTCGATGATTTTTCTTTTAATGAAAGACCTTATATAAACAATAAACCATCTCTTCTGCTCATTCCCTTTCCCATTTTCTGCGTCAGGAAAGCCCTTATCCCACTACTTAAGTTACTGCATAATATCTATCATTTTCCATGTATCTATCATTCAAGACATACATAATTAGAGCCAATTTTCCTACTTGCATTCAATTATTTCTTGTGTACAGAAGATCAAACAAATAAATCTGTCATTCTACCCTTTTCCCCATTCTTCAGATTTTCCAACATTTTTTTTTGTTTTTTGGGACAAACTGCTACTCCCATTTGATTTCCAAGGAGCAATCTATCTCTGACTTACGACAGATCCATATGTTCAATGTTTATTCTCTTTTGTTGAGCTCATTCCTTGACTGTGCATAGTTAATGCAGTCCCCAGCGAGACATAAAACTTGTCAATTTAATAGAAATTAAATGTTTTAAAAAGTACCTAAATTATACTTCGTGCTACAACAATCCAACTACAAAATTAAGCAAGCCAATGGGCAGACAGTAGTTTTTTCCTTAAATCGATTCAGTCAATCAGCTGATAATAGCCATAATTAAGATTACTGCAACCATCATCCTTACTAAACTCTCTTCCTGCAGAATTAGGAGGCCCCCCTTGATAGTTGCATGCTGAAAAAACAAACTGCCTAATATATGATTTTCCTATTACCCGAGTAGAAATTTACTTTACAACAGGAATCACTTAGATCCATGCAACACTGAAGCATCACATGAAGCATATAGCGGGAACCCAGGGTCCCATAAGACCCCAGCTCTCCCATAAACGCTGTAGCAAAAATAATATAAAAAAAAAAAACTTTCAAACAAATTAAAAGCAAATCCACTAAAACACCGACTCTCCGACTGATTAACAAAAAAAAAAAAAAAAACTCTCTCTCACACTTTGTAGACATGTATAAGCCCTATAATATAGGGTTGGCATAGGTTCTATTACCAAAAAAAAAGGATGCATAGGGTTGCACACATAAAAAATAATTAATTAAAACCTTACTGTTGCAAAATTTATGCTGGACCCCGGGGTACCGCCATAAGGTTCACATAATATAGTCCATCCATGACTGCTTTCAATAGTGAATTCCTCAGAAACAACGACCATTCAGTACTCTTAATCAATCTTTTTTTTCTAAATTGTTGGTAAACTACAATAAATTCATAACATATCTTCCTTGCCTCTTGCTTAAGTGGGGTGAGAATGGGACGTGTGTCCAAAAGGATACATTTGTTTAACAGCTTACCACATCAGAAAGATCACTGGAAAGTAATTACTATATATTAAAAGCTTTTCCAAACCCCAAACCTTATAATGCGGAACTCTCATTTTGAAAAGGACAAAACTATAGACTCTTAATCAATCAACTTTCAAAGAAGAAGTTTCCTAAGCCTTGTTGCTGATCTTAAAGTTTAATTTGTGTTTAAGTCTCAACTGTTATTTCTTCAATTCTTGTATTCATTAATTAGAAAAAGAAAAAAAATGTCTAGTACAAAAATCTCAATGTGAGCTACAATCTTACTGGGGCTTCTAAAAGCAAAAGTTAAAAAGATTTGCCAAATTACGATCTCGCAAAGAATCACGATAAATAATGTAAATCATCAATTCATCATATATAGAAAATTGCAACCTATGAGCTTCAATCCAATAAGAGCGCATATCACAAAATCAAGCTTTAATGATCTCTCAAGCTATAAAAAAATCAAAATATATTCACACAATATCAAGAAATTCAAACTGCATGATACAAACAGATATTCCTTGTTAAAAAAATTCAGCCACTAAATATCATCAGAAATTTAAGCCACAAAATACAATTCTCATAATCTTATGCAAAAAAAAAAAAAAAAGGCCAAAACATTACAAGTTGTCATCCAGACCCTGCCTCTATGTCGGCTTGGTTTATAATTCAGTAGAAATATAGTCAAAAGTCTCATCTGATCATCGATATCTAAAATCCAGATCTAGCATTTCCTGTGTACTTAACTAGAATAAAAAAATAAATCTGATCACATGATTTGAGTTCTGTAATCAGAATAAAATTACTTCAATCCGATCAGACAAACTCAGTCGTTTCATCAAAAGCTGTTAATCATATAAAATGCCAAAACGATGATTAAAAATAATTAAATCCTAATTCAAACCTGAATCTTGCACGAGTGACCTCTTGATTGCTCGAAATTCAACAACACTCACTTTGAAGATCTCTGGATGCTTCTTCTTCTTCGTCAGAGATTTGCAGAGATAAATAACAGAGGAGGCTATCCAGGAATCAACCAATCGAGAGAGCGAGAGAGAGAGAGAGTTTACTTATCTGGAAAACCTAAGCGTATTCGAGAAGGAGAAGAGAGAGGGGAGCTTTATATAGGAAGGAATCAAAGCACCTCGAGTCTGGCAGACATGTTTTGCCACGCTCGCGTTTTGGCAGGGGTTTCTTTTCCTGCTTTGCTCATGCTCAAGCCTTCGGAGGGAATTGTTCCCCCTTTCTTTTTGAATTTAAAATGTGTTTTTTAATAATGTCGTGCTTTCGAATCACTCCACTCTTTTTGTGCCTAGCTTTACTTTTACTTGTTCTATGCTTCACTTTCTGCGATTGGTTGTGTTTTCGTTTAGACTTTTTAGACTGCCAAAAGTTTTTTTTTTACACGGCCAAAAGTTAACCCTATAAAAGCCTTAGAATAATTCCTTTGGGGGTGTGTTTGGTCATTTAGAAAATGATAAAAAGGAAAGAAAAAAAAAAACAGTTTTGAGTGATTTTTTTACTAAAAATATAACCCTTTTAGAAAAGTACTTTATAATGGACTCACACTCTTCAATGAACCAAATACACAGATTGCATTGGAAAGTTGGGTTTTACTTTCTTTTCTTTTTTTTCCTAGAAGAATAAGAAAGAAGAATCCATGATGCAAAACAGTAAAAGACAATTATTTACATGAAAAACCTCTAAGGGAAAAAACCACAGAGAAGATTCTTATCCTTGTGTCTCAATGGAGATCACAGTAGCAATATATAGAATTACAATGAGCATAGGATGCCAGTAATAGAGCAGCGTATTTTAGCAACTTCTGGTTAGGAAAGTTCTAATGAAGTAACTACTGAAATCATGATCTATCACATCAACCCACGAATAGAAACAAATCCCTCTTCTCCACCAACACCCCCCCTTGAGTTGGTGCGAAGATATGGATAGAGCCCAACTTGGACAATATCTCTTGAAACTTGGCAACAGGTAGCCCCTTAGTAAAAATATCTGCTAACTGTTGGTTATTGCGAACAAAAGGAGTACAAATAACATTAGCTTGCAAGTTTTCTCGAACGAAAATGACAATCCACCTCAATATGTTTAGTCTATTCATGATAGACTGTATTAGAAGCAATGTGTATTGCAGCCTGATTATCACAACATTTTTGTTGGTTGAGACACACCAAAACCCAAATCCTGCAACAAAGCACTAGTGGTTGAAGCCATTGCTTGAAATTCTGCTTTTGCACTTGATCATGCAACAACATTTTGTTTCTTACTCTTCCATGTTACCAAGTTCCCCCTAATAAACGTACAATACCCTGTTGTAGATCTTCGATCAATGGGACATCTATCCCAATTTGCATGAGTGTAGGCCGTAATTGAACTGTGTCCATTCTTACGCATCCCTATATGTCACAACCCAAACTCAAGAGATCTCAAAGTAGTCCCTATAAGTCAAAAATATGACTTTCATCCCATATCCTATGGGAGTGGTAGTCAATACTTTGCCAAATAATTGAAAATAACTGAGATATTTTATTAACTTGGAAAATAATTAAATTAAAGTAACTACATCTCATAACAATCAGAAACTAAGGCAATATATAGCAGTGGAAAGAAAATACTATAGTTCTCATGCTAATCTAATCCCTAAATAAAATAAAGACTAACAATAGCTAATAAAATACTTTGGCATGCAAGCCAAAAAAAACAAAGTAAATCCCTAATATAAGTCCTAGTTATCTTCTTCGATAAAATCAGTAGTTCCATCAAAACAAGGATCCATAGCCGGTTCTCCATAATCCAAGTACTCCTCTTCTAATGTGCCTGAAATATGTTGCTTGAAAGCGTAAGCTACACTTAGCCAGCAGGTAATCAAATTGAACATGGTTTATAATAGTGGGGCCAAGGCCACTCTTCAATGGTAATCCATAATTTCCATAAGCATAAATATCAAGTAATATAACAGCTTAGTGACTCATGATGTAAGTGTATATGTATATGTTGAACATGTGTGGTCAAGTTTTAAAGTATGCATGTTGTGCTCCTATACTATATCACCAAGTGTGATCTAACAAACAATCTAATATGATGTGCAATTAGTTAAAAATATTGTTTAAATGAATACATATATATATATATATATATATATATATATATATAGGTTCCCACAAGATCGATCATTCCCTGAGCAAGATGTCTTCTCGAACACCCCCATACAGGGTCATTCTCAAGTTAAGATATTCCATGCGCACATCATAGTTCTAAGGGGCTTCAACCAAGAGGGCATAATTCCCCCACTTATTTGTGATCAAGGGCAATAATTTTCAAGGAATTCCAATTGTAAACTCCTCAGGGAATTGTATATACATATATACAAGCAACAGGAACACTCCTTTGATAAATAGTCCATAGGACCAATAGATATATTGGGATAACTAGTCCCACAACTCCAGAAATATATAATTATGCATAAGTCTCCTCACCTACTGTAATTTCAAGATCACAATAATCTCTTAACGTCCTTAAAAATCCAGAAGTATGGATTTACGTGCAAAGGGGTTTGACCTATAGACCAAATCCATGGTCTTAAGGCATATGAAGTGCAAGTGATAGGGTGCACGTTAACTAAGCACGCAATTGATGTGTACAATGTGTAATAAATCTACCTAGCATGCTGGACATGCTAAAAATACATAAAAACAAGTATATCAAAATCTCATGTTCCAACCAGCATGAAAAAGAATCCAAATATGGTATGAGTATTTGAAACATGCATAATCAAGCATAACTAACATCAGAATTGGTCTATTGAGATCAAAATACACATGCTCACAAAAATTCAATCAAGTTTGGTTAAGTTGGTCAATTTCGGTGTGCCGCAAGGTCATCGAAATGCTCTCGGTGGTCTCGGCGTACCTTTCGGCGCACCGAGGGCTCGCTAAGGGGTCTGATATTGGATTTCAGAAATTCTGGGTTTGGGTTACAAAACATGACTCGGTGTACTCTCGTACGCAGGTGTAATTTTTAGGGGCCTTAAAATTTGTCTATTACGCTAGGGGTACTCTCGGTACGCCGAGATGGGTCCCGGTGTGATTTCCAAGGCTGAAAACAAGAAAAAGGGCACTCGGCATATTCCCGATGCGCCGAGGATTCGCCGAGGGCACTTCTAGGCAGGTTCGACGAGGTCTCGGTGCGCCGAGGCTACACCATAACTCGTATTCTGGGCAATTTTTCCAGAATATTCGTGTTTTTACAAGTCTAATCAAATTTCTTCCTTGAGTAACCTTCCTTCATCTTGGATTTCGCACAAAACTCAATATCAATATGTAGGAAAACATAGGTAAATTAATTTACTTTGAAAACTTTTAAAACTAATATAAATTTTGGAAACTTACTTCATACTATTGAAAGCAATCTTGAAAACTCTACTAAAATCATAAAACAAGTTAAATTCGAATACTTACCTTGATATTGCTGGTTTGCAGAAGAGAATTCTCCTCTGCTCTACTTCTTCTCCTTCTTGTTTGCTCCAAGGAAATTGTGATTTTCAAAATTCAGCAAGGACTCTTATTTATATGATTTCAGCAAACTTCCTAGTTGTATTAGTATTAATATTTGAGTTTTAGTCCTATCCCTTTATTGTGATGTATTAGTTTCTAAGCCATTAGATGAATTCCCAACTCTCCTAGTTCAGCTTTGTCTCTATATTTGAATTTTGAATTATGGTGGGTTTCTAACTCCTATAGAAGCTTCTAATTAATGTTTTTAATCTAAGCCATTGATTGGAGTGTAAAATCTCCTGCAAGATTTAAACAATTCATTCTAACTTAAGAGGTTGTGATTGTGTGTGTTGCACTTAGTTGTCTAATTGTACAACCCACCAATCACAAACAGTCAAAAGTCAAATAATATGGCTATTACTAAAATTGCAAATAAACTCCTAATTTTCTGGTATTTACACTTAAGTCCTAGATTTGGTTTGGGTTATTACAATATACCTATTCTTGGTGAACCCTTCAAATACTGCAAAATTCTATTGACAGCAGAAAAGTGATTAACTTTTGGTGCATGCATAAATCTACTGACCAAACTAACTGCATATGAGATATCAGACCAAGTAATGGTTAAATAAATTAGTCTACTAACTAATCTTTGTAACTGACTAATATCAGGGATTAATTCACCATCATCACCAAGCTTACCACCACTGTCAGTAGGAGTGTCTGATAGTCTTACTCCTAATTTTCTAGTTTCCTGTAACAAGTCCAACACATACTTTCGTTGATTAAGAAATATGCCCTTGTTTGAGTAGGCAATTTCTAATCCAAGAAGTACTTTAAAATTTTCAAGTCTTTGATGGCAAATTGCTTGTGTAAGAGAGTCTTAAGTTTTGATATTTCATTTCGGTCATCACCAGTGATTACTATATCATCCACGTAAACCAAAACAACTGTAGTACCAGAAATACCTTGACAAATAAGGAAGGGTCTGCAGCACTCCTTTTTAGCCCATTAATCATGCTTACGGAGCTAAGCTTCGCATACCATGCACATGGTGATTGTTTAAGCCCATATTTAGCCTTTTTCAGTTTACACAGAAAATCGAATTTGGACTCATGTGGGTGACCCGGTGTGTCACATCCCAAACCTTAGAAATCTCATAGGATTCCCTAAAGGTCCAAAACATGACTCTCACCCCAATGCCACATGGGAGTGGTAGTCAATACATAACCAAATTATTGAATATAATTAAAAATTCAGGAAAATATAATTATAATGAAATTAATTAAAAACTGTCCATTACAATCAACGAATAGAAACTAACGACGGAAATAAACTAACTAATCTAGCCTCATACTTAAATCAAAATCCCTATGACTTATTACATACTTTGCTACTGACACGTGTAACATGGGCTTTAGACCCCTACTACAAAATTCTATGTAATTCATAAGTTGGCTCTTCTCGTTGTTCACCATTTCCTGTAAACACTTAGCTCACATTTTAGATTGAAGCAGGATCAATGCCACTCTCCAATGGTATCCATAGATAAAAACAATAAAGAGAAACATGTGCAAGATGATATGAACTGTCAAATAATGCAATATGAATGCAGGTTCAATTATTAATGTATGCAATGCATGTTGTGCATCTAAACAGATATAGTCACCAAGTGTGATCTAAATACAATCATATGAAATACATTATGCATGCTGTTTGGCATTCAAGTAGTGTATGTCCCACACTAGATCTTAATCATGTACCCAAGAATGTTCCACTAATGTGAATTCATACCCGAAAACATGGCAATGTGATATCAGATTATTCTATGTATGCATCATAGTTCTAAGGGACTTCGACCTAGAGGGCACAATCCTCTCACCTTATTTTCGAACACAGGAACATATCCATGGTTTCACTAATGTGAACTATCCTCAATGAGCCATACATTTCCCTAATACTAACAGAATTATAACTCGGCGTCTGTTACGTATAATACGTATAATAAGATGAAGAATTGGTATACTGGAGTAGCAAATCCCTCCACACATAAATCAGTCCTTCCGGGACTTCCTCACAATATCATGATTTTAGATCATAAAATCACTCATATAAAAGCACTTATGAAAAATATTCATAACTTGACAAAACAAACATCATAATTGGTTTAATTACGTCAAATATAGTGTGCATGTCAAATTTCATGTCAATCAAATCACTTTGGAAAATTTTGGTTGACCTATGCTCAAACAATACACAATCGGTGCACGTCGGTTGACCCTGTCAGTAGACCGATGGTGGTCGGCTCCTAGGGCAGAACTTAGATGGTTCACCCTGTGGGTGTCGGTTAACCTGTCAGTTAACCGATACCCTATCGGTTGCTTGGGTAGAACCCAAGAACCAAACCTAAAAACTTACCTTGGGTCGGCTGACCTGTCGACTGGCCGACGGGTCGACCGACCACACCCATAACGCATAGATTGACCTGTCGGCTGGCTGACGGATCAACCGACCGCTCCGAAACCCAGAATTTTCACTTTTTAATTTACAAGTTTCTATAATTTGGCAATAACTAATTATAGTATATATTTTAAACACAATTTCGATTAAAACCCAATACTTATACCATAAACATACTTAAATTTTCATATGAATTCTATGATACTAAAACCATAAAGCACTAATTTTTATCTTGTTCTTCATAAAAGATGTGATTTTTAAAAGGTTGTACTATGTGATACTAATGGATTATGACATAGACTCCCAATTCATATAAAAAATGTAATTTAATCTGAATACTTACCTTGCTCTTGAATTGGTGTTGAGATGAACACCTTTGATCTTCTTCTTCTTATTATTCTTTGATTTTCTAAAGTTCCTCTCCTTGCTGCTCCAAAATTTCCTTATCTCCTCTTCTTCAATAATGAAATCCAATGTCCAAGACCTAGTGTTAATATAGGAATTCTATAGCGTCCTACTTCGTCTAGGAGTTGCTCTTAGTTTAGGATTATGTATTAATTTCCAGCCTTTAGATTAGATTAGTTTAATCTTAACCCTTAGATTAGAGTGTCCTAGTTCTAAGTTGATTAGTCATTATCTTTTAATTCTATTTAGATTAAAACTCTTCCCTTTAATTTTATGCTTCTAGATGGATTTGTTCCATGAGATCACAACCACACATCTTGACTTATGAGATTATGATTGTGTGTGCTGCACTTAGTTTCCTATAGTCCAACCCACCAAATACAATGAGTCAAAGTCAAACTTGTACCTAAACTTTTAAAATTTTAAATTAATCCCTATATTTTTATTAATTACAAAATAACCCCTATAATAGTTTGGAGTATCACTTGGTGGTATACTCATATAAACTTCTTGTTCTAGATCACCATGCAGGAAAACATTTTTCACATCCATCCAGTATAATTTCCAATCTTGATTTACTGCTAGAGATATGAGAACTCAGAATATGTTCATCTTCGCAACAGGTGCAAATGCCTCTGTATAATCTTCTCGATAATTTTGAGTAAATCCTCTAGAAACAAGTCTCGCCTTATGTCGTTCCATAGTTCCATCACTCTCATATTTTATTTTGTATACCCAACGACACCCAACAATTTTCTTCTTTGTAGGCAATCTAACAATGTCCCATGTTTTATTCTCATCAAGAGCTAGCAATTCTTATTTCATAGCATTTTTCCAAACTGGATTGGAATTAACTTCTCAAAAATTATTTGGTCCTTGATCACTAGATACTGCACTCAAGAAAGCAGAATGAGACTGATTAACATTATCATATGTCAAATAATCTTGCATAGGAAAAGTGATAGCATGGTAAGTGAAAAAATTCTTCATTCTTTCTCAAGGACGTGTCTCTTTACTCGATTGTCGTTGAGTTGGAGGTACTGCTCTTTCAATTCTTGGGGTTGCTTAATTTTCTGGAGATATAACCTCTATATCTGGGTCATGATATTATTAGTTATGGTTGGAAGTGGTACGAAATCAGAAAAGGACTCCCACTGGAACTGATTCCAGAATCACTTTGTGCTTGAAAATAAGGTTTAGATACAACAAACTTTACATCGTGAGAAATAACAAGCTTTCGAGATGTCTAAGTCGAAACATACATACCCTTTCTTTGTTGGGGAATACCCAAAAAATGCACATCGAGTGGATCGAGCATCCAACTTATCATGATGGACTGCTTGTTGGTGCACATAACAGACATAACCAAAGACTTGCAAATGAGACATGTCAGGCTTCCAATTCTTCAAGACTTCCAATGGCGACTTAAAATTGATTACTCGACTAGAAAGTCGATTAATCAAATATGTTGCAGTGAAAACTCCATTTGACCAATACCTTTTTGGAACTTTCATTTGAAACATTAGGGCACGGGCGATTTCTAAGATGTGTCCATTTTTTCTCTTTGCCACACCATTTTGTTGTGGCGTTCCCACGCAACTAGTTTGGTGAATGATTCCTTGGTTGCAAATATATTTAGAGAAAGGTCCTTTGGTCTATTTCGTACCATTTTCAAACCTAAGAACCTTGATTTTGTCATTAAATTGATAACACCTCAATTTTTGACATGAGCAAGTATATCCAAGTAGCACAAGATCGATCATCAATAAATAACACAAAGATTTTATATCCATCATATGAATTAATTAGAGCAGGACCACATAGATCATAATGAATAAGTTCAAATGAATCAATAGAATTAGATGAAGAACTAACAAATGGTAAACGGGTTTGTTTAAAAAATTGACAAACATCATACATATTAGATTCAACAAAAATAGAAGGAAAAAGACTTGACAAGACAAGAGTGGAAGGATGTCTAAGTCGTGTATGTAAAAGATGATTTTCCTCCAAGCCGCTGGTATGGCATGCCTTATCGGTGGGATGTAATAGGTATAGGCCATGTGAATAAGTTCCTTCACCAATTGTCGTCCTCGTTTTTCGGTCTTGGAAGATAACAGACGTGGGAGAAAAAATAACATCACAATTCAATGAGTTAGTAATTTTTCCAACAGAAAGAAGCTGAATTGGAAAGAATGGAACAAAAAGGGTAGCAGAGGTGGAGCTATTTGGAAAGAAGTCAATTTTACCACTTCCAAACACAGAAAATGTAGTCCCATTGTCAACATAAACATTATGCCTATCAGACTTGGGAGTAAATCATACACAGAAGAAATATTATTGGCCATATGATTAGTGGCTCCAGAATCAATAATCTAAGAATTAACTTTAGAAGACGAAGTGAGGTAAACTTGTAAATTACCTGAATCATGGGTAGAGGCCGAATGACTTTGTTCAGAAAACATGGACTTACCGATTTGCTAAAGAAGATGACTCAAGTGATTGATCGAGGTCGATACATCAGCTATGGAAACTTGATCTTTCTTATTCTTTTCATAATTTAATTTTAGGTGAGGGTCTAACTTCCAGCATCGATCCTTGTTGTGCCCATTTTTACCACAGTGATTATAGTGGTAAGGTTCTTTTCTACCTTTAAACTGATTAGTATCTTTCCTTTTCTCTGTACCAGAAAAATTTTTGTCATCATCTTTCTCAGCCACAAAGCATTCGATTCAACGTTCTCAGATGAAGATTTTAGTTCAGAGTTCATAGTCTTCTTCCGAGTTTCTTCAAGTTGAATAATTGCACAAACATTTTAAAAAGAGGAAAGCTTAGTATCCATAAGAATATTGCTCCTAGTATTTTCATATTCTGGCCTCAGGCTATTGAACAATGAAAAGATTTTGTCTTCTTTAACTAATTGCAAGTGAATCTCCAGATCAATAGTAGAGAAACTCTAGAAAACCACATTCTGTTTTTGTTGCTGAAGCATCTTCGGTTGGTGATTTGTCAACCGAACCCTACCTTCGGTGGATTGAAGATAAGCTTCGACTAACCAATCATAGCAACCCATAAACCTTTAAACACGACTACAAGCTTCGGTTAACCGAAACATACCCTTCGGTCAACTGAAGTTCACTCTTTTGTAGCATTCCAAATAATATACTTCATGGTATTTCAATGATTTATCAGTCCATATGGGTTCCAATCAATCCTAAAACAAGTGTAAACATCTATAAACATGATTATTACACTATAAATCAAAGGAACACTACATTCGTTTGAATCTAAGCATGATTTCTCATGGAATTTCATAATTCTTTCGTAAACACTATCATAGCATACTTAGAATGATTCAAATCAATGGAGAACCTACTTCTAAGTAATCTCATTGTATTAAATCATGCATACACGAATTTACAATCTCATATACAAGTAAAATACACCAATCCTAATCCATTTCAACCAAATTAAGTAAATGGTTGAAGTTGTACTTATCTCCTGAAGAAGAAACCCAGAAAATCAGCAACTTAGATTGTTGGTGGAGAAGAGAGATTTGTTTCTATTCTTGGGGTGGATTGATATGATAGATCATGATTTTAATAGTTTCTTCATTAGGACTTCCCTAATCAGAAGTTTCTAAAATAGGTCGCTCTATTACTAGCATCCTATGCTCATTGTAACTCTATATATTACTGCTGTGATCTCTATTGAGACACAAGGAATAAGAATCTCTTCTCTTCTTCTTCGTGGTTTATCCTTTAGGAGTTTTCCATGTAAATCATTGTATTTTACTATTTTGCATCATGGTATCTAAGCATGGTTATTCTGATCTAATTCGTCATTGAGAAAGAAGGCAAGGTGTTGTCATTCTTTTTTGCTTCTGCAGGTTTTTTATGTGCACTATTCATTCAAAGTTGATTATCTCTCTCATTGTAACTCGGAATTGAGCAAGGCTGGTGGCGTCGGATTCGTATCATCCGTACCAAGATTATAACCTTCTATGTTATTTTTGACATCGTTTGAGGGGTCAAAATTGACTTCAAAGTCAGACATTCTTTTCGCCCATAAGTTTATCTAAGTAAGTTATTTTTCGTTCTGGTTTGTTTTTTGTTCTGATCATTTCTCCATTCTTTATCATTGGGAGAATCTGATGCTAATCCTGGTTGGAAGATTTCATCTGTCCTCTTAAATGGTATTAACTACGTACCTTGGTCAAGGGTCGTATCCTTCTCTCTTGGTGGCAAGAAAAAGATGGATTTTATCACTGGAAAGAAAGTTTGTCCTGCATCTACTGATGTAGGTTATGATGATTGGATTTTCGATGATCAGCTTGTTAGATCTTGGATTCTCAATTTGATGGAACCCCATATTGCTGCGATTTTTACTTTCTCTGAATCGGCACAACAGTTGTGGGATTAGATAGCAGAATTGTATGGTAGTCAAAATAATCGATTCCGTATTTTTGAACTTAAACTTTAGTTGCAACAGCAGAACAAGATGGAAAGACGTTCAGTGAACATCTTGAAAATCTGAAAAGAATGTGGGACGAGTTGAACATGTATCGTCCACTAATGCGATGATATGAGTGATGCATAATGCACAATCAAGAATGAATGTTGACTGAATGCAACAAGGTGATCAGTAGTTTCCAAGTAAACATTACTTGGCGTTCCACACTCTCTCTTATCCCACATGTACAGTGTGGTTTTATGGGACTTTCAACCCATAGAGCTCAATTCCATAACTATTTGTTTCCATTAAGTTTAGGGATTCACACCCAAGGAGTTCACAATGGGATCGTTTCTTTCAAGTTTAGGATTCTCACCCAAGGAGTTTGCACAGGAATTGTCCTCATCAATTTTATAGATTCACACCCCAAGGACTTCGCATAAGAATAGTCCTCATCAACACACATCACTTTAGGGCCTTTCACCCAAGGAGTCCACATTGGGAGCGTCCTTATTACACAATCAATTTAGGAATTTCCACCCAAGGATTCCTCACAGGGATCGTCCTTATCACCCAATACACACTCAATTCTAAGCTAAGTATATCCACTATACATTGGAGTGCACCACCTCGGCTCCTCTTATATGCCGGTGTTCAGCCCCATGGATATCTCAGTTTCCACACAAACACAACTAAATCATTCTGGAACTATCATTTCCATCATACACACATGATATTCAAGTTAAATCACTCTTACCATCCTCATCACATTTATAGTATGCATAACTCAATTCACATAGAAAATTAATTCATGATCATCATTCCTCATTAGTATTAAAATCGTCCTAAACGTGTTTATTTCCAAAACCAACATTAGATCGTATTTAATTGGCATAAAATACATGTGTTCATAAAGTTCCATTGGAATTGGCACACATGTGCCGAGTTCGGTTAGTCGACGACCTAACCGAGGGTATACCGAAGGCTTCAGTTGAACTTTTCAGTTAGCTGAAGGGTTTCGGTTGATCAACCAAAAACCACTTCAGTTACACACAGACCTTCGGCAGGGTTCTCGGTGAGCTGAGGTTTCTTTGGTTGTTTGGCTAGTAGGCCAAACAAACTCAGAACCAGCTTCGGGGGGGGGGGGGGGGGGGGGGGGGGGGCTCTTCGGTTAGCTGAACTCATAACCAAACTTGCCCAGACCAAATTCGGTGGACTTGTCGGTTAACTGATGCGCCAACCGAAAGTGGTATTCAACTCAGAATTTGGGGATTTGGTCCAAACTAGGGTTAGCAACCCTAAAATTCTTCAATATTAACATAGGCATTAAATCATACTTCAGATCCCATCATTTAACAAACCATACATCCATTCTAAGGAATTTCATGAACTTAAAACATTTATATATATATATATATATATATATAT
>JAUPMG010000006.1:1247571-1267082 GCA_031762675.1 Pachysandra terminalis | reverse complement strand
TAGCTAGAGCTAAGGTGGGGAAGAATAGTTCAAATCTGAACTGAGCCGAAGAAGAGGAAGATCCAAAGCGTTAATCAAGGTAAGTAGATTCGATTATCTTATATTTTTGATTTGGATTAGGTGATATGCCATATTCTTTGAATGTAATATAGCATATTGAATTCAATTCAAGCATAAACTACTTTTCATAAAAACTTGGGTTTTCTAAGCTTAATCATTCCAAGCAAGGTAAGGTGATATTTTGATTTGGTTAAGTTCAAAATTTGTTTTAAACAAGAGTCTTTGTGGAATTTATCTACTAAAAACAACTTCTACATTAATTTTCGTGCTATTTCGCACTTTCTGGGCCAACCGGCGGTCTGTCGGCGTCCGGTTCACCCAGGTGGCATCCGACAGACCAACTGGTGTGCCGGTTAGCTTGCCAGACACACTTTCAGCCTTTGAGCCTCTGTCTAACCCACCAGTGGCTAGTCTGTTAGCCTACCAGTGGTCATATTTGTCTGTGATTTGGAAAATTAGCCCTTGCCTAAGCTGCTGGTGGCCAATCAGTGTGCCAGTTAGCCTACCGATGGCTACCCCTTGGATTTTTTTAAAAACCAGTCTTTGTTTAGGTTGTCGGCAGACCAACCGGTGTGTCGGTTACCCTACTGGCCAGCCCAAGGCCTTGAACCTGATAAGTTCGAACCCTGCCTAAGCTGCCGGCAGACCAACCGGCGTGCCGGTTAACTTGCCGGTCTGCCAGGTTGGGTCATTTGTTGAATTAATGTGATATATTTAATGTTTGATGAATTGTCTGATAATTATAATTATTTTATGACATGAATTAAGGGCTAACTGAATTGTTTTATAGTTAATTAAGTTTAATCATACATCATGTGTAAATTGATTTGTTGGCTATCATGATGATTGAACCATGTTTTAAACTTTATATTTTTATACTTAGAATTATTACACAACTGTCCACATGATTGTATGATTAATTAGTGTGCACAACCACCACACATGCACGTCATAACCTATTAGTATTAATGACTATATTCTGGTCATGTACTAGACTTTACTTTCAGACTTCACTTCTGTTGGAGTTCTGATTAAATATGAGTGTTTGGTGAGGAAGTCCCGGATGGACAATTCTTATTGGTTGAGGGATTTGGCCATCCCAATATACCCCATTAAATTTTCATCTCGATAACGTATCATGTATTATACGTAACGGATGCCGAGTGAAATTCTGTTGGCATTCGGGTAGCGTATGACTCACTGAGGTTTTGATCACATTAGTGACCCTTGGTTTTATTCCCATGACCGAAAATAACAGAGGCAATTGTGACCTCTAGGTCACAGCTCCTAGAAACTATGAATGCGCACATAGAATATCGTATTTAAGCGAACCTGTATAGGGGGAAGGTTCATTACGACTTCCTGCTTGGTAATTGATTGGTCAAGTGTGGAGCATACAATAGTCGAATTCTGAACATTATGCATATTTGCACAACATATGTCTTTGCGTGGATCACACTTGGTGATCACCTTTCTTTTATTTTTGCATGAGCATGCATTGCATTCATTAATAACTGAACCAGCATTCATATTGAATTGCATTAACTATTATATGATCATGTTTTATTGGATATTGTTACTGTCTTATCTATGTTATATCATTGGATAGTGACCTTGATCGTATTCCAATTTAAAAGTATATTTTAATTGATTTACTTACTGGGCTAAGTGTAGCTGACGCCTTTTCGCAAGTTCAGGTAATTTAGTTGGGGAACATGATGGACAATACCCTTATATTGAACTTGCTGGAATTGATGAAAGCGTGGAGTGATTTCCACTTAGAGTTTTACTATTGGATTTATCGTTTTCTTTCTTAGATTATATATGATGTATAGGGCTAGGGATTTGATTTAAACTTGTAAATAGGATGTAATTATTTTCCTTGCTGCTGTGAATTTTCTTAAGTGTTTTGGATATAATAGATAGGATATTTTCCAATTATTTTCAGTAAAGTAGTTTCTTTTAAAGTTTACTAAATTTCTATAGTTTGGCTCTGTAATTGACTGCCACTCTTGATTTCGGTTAGGGTGAGAGTCACGGTTCAAACCTAAGGGGTTCCACATGAATTACCTTAAGTTTGGGTCGTGACAGTTTAGGATTTGTTGTTAATTCTCTAATTAAACCTAGCCATTGATATAGTTTAGTTAAATTATAGTCTTTAGATCTAGGGTATTTTATCCTCCTCTAATTACTAAGTCCTCTCCTAATTAGAATCTTTATTATCCTTGTTATAGTGTCATAGTCTTACTTGAGCTAGTTTTTATTAATCTATTTAATGTGGAATCCTAATTAAGTTATAACTCTTATTAACCCTAGTTAGGTTGTAATTAGTATTTCATCTAATTAAATCTAAGCCATTAATTTAGATTAAAAGTTCCTTCAAGATCCTAGCCATATATTATAGCTTAGAGAGTTATGATTGTATGTGAAGCACTTTAGTTTCCTATAGTATAGCCCACCAATCACAAACAGTCAAAGCCAAACCTGTAGCTAACTTACTAAAATTTTAACTTAATCCCTAAATTTTAATTAATTATAATTTAGTCTTATACCCTCGTAACCCGATTAGGTTGATATTGAGGAGGGCCAAGGATTGATCTTACTGCATCATGTATTATAAATAAACATTTTTTAAAGTTAATATAAGCGTTTATAAAATATATTTCTAAATAATTGAATGGCAATAGGACGGGTTAGGGTCCAGTTGAGTCAAAACCGAACCCGATTTATAGGTTACTGAACCCAAACCATTACGGGTGGGTTGCTCATCTAACCTGCTCCATTGCCACCCCTACAATCTGATCTTGATTCAATGTACTGCCCTATCCCAATTAATACAATGGGCTGTAAAATGAAACTCAACTAGTTAGATCTGATTCAATGTACTGGCCAATCCCAATTAATTCAATGGACTGTAAAATGAAACTCAAATAGTTAGAATAAGAGCATCTCCAATCGTCCCTTATCCCCTCCCCCAAATTCAAATTTGGGGGAGGGGAGCTTTAAAACTTGCTCCAGTCGTTCCCTATCCCCCCCCTTATATTTGGGGATCCCAAAAATTTCCCCAAATTTGGGAAAAACTTTAGGGACCCCCAAACTTAAGTTCGAAAATCCAACGGCTACTTTTTGATGCATTGCTACTTTTAGGATAAGATTGGAATATTTAAAAAGTTTTTAAGAAGTACGATTGGAGATGTCTTCCCCAAAAACGAGTTTTTAAGGAAACTTACCCCTAAATTTGGGAAAATTTTGAGGGGACGATTGGAGATGCTCTAAGGCATATGATGATGATGAAGATGATGATAATGCAGTAAGAAAGAAGATACCTTGGGCCTAAGAAAGAAGATAATTCCAGCCCAGTCCACTGATGGATGCATGATCGATCATGTGGTTCTCTCTCTCTCTCCTGGTTTGTCGTTTGCTAAATTCATTAGAAGTTGGAAGTTTTTTTTGAAGATTTCTGGTAATTTGTAGACGATTTCATGAAATTCGGTTATCTTTATTTTCAAATCTCTGAACCTATCTGCAGGAAATCTCATATAGAAGCATTGATTGAAGTTTAAAGACTGAAAGGAGAAATGATACCCAGATGTTCGATTTCACCGAACGAGGTTCAGTTGTTCCAGAGCTTGAATGGTATACGACAGCTTGAAGAAACTCGTCCGTTTAAGGTTAATTTGAATTTCTGAGTTCCTCGTTTTTGTATTTTCGTTGGAATTAAAGTTCCAAATAATGGAGATGATAATGGAAGGAATTTGATCATACCCAGAAGTTAAAACTCGAAAAAGAACATCGAAACTGTTTAGAATTCTGTAAGGACTAACGAGTTGACTCACTATCAGATGATTATGCCCTTTATATGGGATCTTTTGAGTGAATCTATTCTGCTATTTTACTTTATATAGATCCATAGCTTCTTTAATGCACTGAAACTTCAGATTTGTTTTCCACTATTTCAGTCTATATATTTTAATTATTTATCTAATTTATTTATGTTATATTTCTTGGTGACTTCCTTGCCTTTTAGAGCTTTTGAACCAGTATCTGGTCATTCCTTTCCTTACAATCAGTAGCAGATTTACTGAAGGAACTCTATCATTTGTTTCTTCAAGTCGCAATATATATATATATACATCTGTGTGTGTATGTTTCCTCCAATACAAATAGGTCTTATAAGTTTGATTTACTTATAGATGCTGCAATTTCGTACCTCTTCTTTGTTCATGTCAACTGATAGCACATTAGTTTTTCTCCAAAGTTCCTGTTCACAAGAAGTGTACAAAATTGCAGCAACTAAAAAGAAACAACACTTATGAGCCATTATTATTCGTATGAATTCACATGTAACACTATTCAGTAAAAAATTATTAACACGAAAAAAAGAAGAAAAAAGAAAGAAATGGTGAAGCATGTATACTGGTATGAACAAATCTTATCTGAATAGGTGACTTACTTTTCCTCCTGGTTCCTGAGCAAAATTCCACAAGGTTATGCAACTCTCATCTGTCTTATTGAAGTATTAATTCGAAGTGATTTTGGTAAAACGATTAACATTGGTCAAAAGCAATATACAAACCGGTTGATTTGTGACTCAAAGTTAATTCAGAGATAGCTAGTGTGTGGTTTGTTTGAAATATAAAAAATGTGCCATCTGTGTTGCCAACATGGACACAATAGAATATGGCTTCTAGCTAAATTAGCACACTGCAAAGTTAACTTCATTACCAAGAACCTTTTCTCTCACAAAAGATCTTCTTGATTATGCGGTTGTCTGCAGGCATGGTTCTTAGACCAGTTTGGAGTCCTTCACGATGGGAAACAACCTTATCCAGGTGCCATTTTAACATGTATGTAATAATTTGGTGAGCTTCTTTTTTTTAAATTTATCTCAACATCTAATTAATTTTCTTGTTGAATGATGTGATAGTACTCACTTTTAACAATAAAAGAATTATGAAGTGATGTATTGTGTTAATATCCTTTTCATCGATCAAAAGACATTTATTTTTTTCGTTAATTATTGTCTAATAATAGTAGAGAAGCTAGCAAGCAATGGTGCCAAGATGGTTATCATTAGTAACTCCTCGAGACGTGCATCAACAACCATTGAGAAAATGAACAGCCTTGGATTCGATTCTTCTCTGTTTCTTGGGGCCATTACCAGCGGAGAGTTGACACATCAGTACCTACAAAGGTTAGTACCGTCATATATTTTATGGAGATTAAGTTATTTATTACGTCCATTCACAAGTCATTTTGGTGCCATTTTAGATGATACACAAGGTATTGTTCACACTGTATTTTTTAAATTCAATAGATTCATTATTTAGTCATATCTGACCTGCTTGTGATATACTGAACGTGTTCCAATATTTCTTATGAACAAATCAAGTTCCATGATTGAGATTGCAGAGCGTATGTTCATCTATAGTTGATATAGGCATATCAACAACCTTACTGATTTGATACAAAATTCACAACTTCTGTGAATGTCTCTAAGGGTACGTTTGGATTGCATGAATTTAAAGATACATGAGAATTGGAATGCATATGAATTGTAAATCTTATGATTTCAAATTCATATGTATTGAAATTCTGTTGTTTGGTTGACATGTTACTCATAGTCTAATTTATCTAAGTTGTATAGCTAGTATATATATTTTTCTTTACTATTTTTATTTAACTCAAGTGATGGATTCTCTTACAAATAGGGATGGCAACAAGTTTAATGTACCGGGACCAGGTACTGGATCTGTTTCGGTCTGAACTGGCGGTATCGACCAGTTTGGATCTAGTACCAAAAAACACATTTTCAAATTAAAAAAAATTGGACCGGACTAGACTGATCGCTGGAGCGGCGGCATTGGTCGCTGAACCGTAGGTATTGGTCGAGACCGACGGGACCAGTCTCCGGACCGGAGGTATCGATCTTGACCGGTGGGGCGGGTTGCCCTTCTAACCACCCCAACGAAATACTTAGTTTACATGGGAATTACCATTTACAATAAAGACCCCCTGGGGTGTGAATTATAATTCTCATGAATCATGGGAATTGGGTGTCTTTTTTCCCACTTGAATTTTAATTCCCGTGGGAATTGGTCATCCAAACGCAAGAATTAAAATTCACACCTACCAATTTCAATTCTCATCCCTGAATTACTGCGATCCAAACAGACCCTAAGAATATTGTATTTACTTTCTGAATATATTATTTTTAGTTGTATTCTTGTTGTTCATGTGTTATGTTCATATGCATAGACTATTGGGAAGTTTAGCTTTCATGATGCTCTATCAAAATTAAACTACATTGGATGCTTATCAGTTAAAATTATCCAATTTCTCTCTCTTTCTCTCTCTATATATATAATATTCAAAAGATTTCTATAAATATAATTTCCAGATTGTTTAATCGGTTAATCTGCATCCAAAGTCTCTTCTTGTTAATACCCTTAAAGTTTCAGGTCTTACACTCCTTGTACTCCTTGTCTTTCCATGTGCACCATCTCTACGGCATGGTTCTGGAATAGGTAACACGTGTGGATGTTCTTCCTCCTCCATTTTTGTTTTGATAGGTAATGAAGATATTATTATACCTTGCCAAAAAAAAAATTATTAGAGTAAAAAGCAAAGTACAAAGGAAAAGAAGAGGAAAAAACCCACCAACAAGGTAGGTACACCCACAAAGACCAAGAAAATACTAAACAATACCCGACAACCCTCTAAAAAAGTACAACACACTCCTTATCCCTACTCTAAACCCTTGCTCAACATGTTAGAGGACGGTATCCCCCCAAAACAGCAACCCTACCCACACCCCTCTTGGCCAGCCTATTAGTTAGATCATTAGTGGCTCTCAGCACATGGGAAAGACAGGCATTCATACCACTAGAAAGATCAATAGTATGCTTCACTAGGTGTCTCAAGCTCCAAGGAACTGACTATGACCCTTGGATTCAAGAAATGATCATCAACAAATCTCATCAAGTAGCGGTTCTTAGGATCCTTGCCTTCCCATGTGCGCCACTTGTACAATATGGGTTCTGCAAGTGCAAGCAAGTAATGTCCTAGAGGGGGTGTTTTGGACAAATTCCAAATTATTAATTCTTTTAAAATTGATTTGCCCTAATGGCTTATGAACTTTATGTTAATTAGATTTAAGTATGGCAATCACGCAAAAGAACAAAAGACTTGCATGTCAATGAATAGATTTAACTACTGTTAGCTCATGGATCTCTAATATGCAAATAGGAATTTAAAGCATAGAGAAACGAAGACACCCAAGATTTATAGTGGTTCAGCCACAACCTACTTCCTCTGTTGTTAAACTCTTACGATTCATTGTATGAATCTTACGATTCGATTTGAGCCTAGATCGATTCAAATCAGTGAAGAAATCGGTTTATGTTTGAATCTTATGATCTATATATTGAACCTTACGATTTATGATTTAATCGTACGATTCATATGATTCAACTCTGCAATACCAAAGAAAAACGACCTATTCTTTTTTATTGAACAATTTTCCTTTTTCTCATTTGATCCTTGTTTATATAGAATATAGTACTCTAAAACAATTAAATATACATAAAGAATTAATGTTTATGTATTTTAAACAATAAAAAGTGCTTTTCCTAAGAGAAATTTCAAGACCTAAACCCAAAATCCTACTTATACTAAAATTACTGTGAATCTTACGATTTATGATTCAAAATTACTATTCGATTCTAACTACCCCCTAACGATTTTTGATTTGATTCACGATTTGACAACCTTGCCTACATCCACTCCCAAAGCACTAAAACTATGGTATTTGGTTTTCACTAGGGGGTTTTAAGGGTTGACCCACCAATAACCTCTATAAAACAATTCAGTTTTGTACTTACGGAAACTAAAAAATCTTTACATTTGCTGGTTTTATACTTTGGCTAACCAAGCAACCATTTCAGTTTTTATCCTTGGGGAAAACTGAGAAACCTTTACAATTTTATTTATGGTGGTTCGGTTTCTCCAAACCTACATCCACCTTAAAAGATATGAAATTTAGAAACAAAATAGAAAGCTTGCCTTTTGAATATGACTATGTAGCTTTCCTTGATGTTTGAACTAGATCTTCAAGCTTTTGCCTCCGTAGCTTCGCTCCTTGGTTCCGATGATAGGCCTATGATGTGCACAACCAAGGTCTAGGAGGTTCTAACCTCTAGGAAGTGTATAGACTATGCCTATATGCTAATCTAAATTCTAGAGGTTGAGAGGTCGCACTTCTTACTCCATTAGTGAGCTTTGGAGTAGTGAGAGAAGTGTTTCTAAGAGCCTAAGAAGTGTATTCAATTAAGGTCTTAAGTCTCTCAAAACTCCCCTCTTGGAACTAGCTTCAAATGATCTCTATTCATAGAGAAAATCCTCCAATGGCTGGTCCTTCGATTAACCTGAAGTCCTTCGGTTAACCGAAGGTTCCCCAACGGCTAGATTATGTTCCAACGGCAAGTTTGACTTTTCCAATGGCTAGTTGTGTTGGTCCTTTGGTTAGTCGAAGGAAGGCCTCAGTTAACTGAAGGCGAACCTCTCCAGTAACCAACTTTCTGAAAATGCTGCTGAGGGAGTCTTAGGTTAACCGAAGGGAGTCTTGAGTTAATTGAAGGCTGCATTTAGTTAGCCGAAGGGTAACTTCGGTTAACCGAAGATGCAGCAGAATCCATACTTCGATATGGATTCAAATGCCTTTTATACACCAAGGATTTACCTAGTAGCTAGGTGATTTAAGGCTTATTTCTAGTGTATTCTAAGGTCCTTTACTTGAGAAAGGTTGTAACAAATGCTGATCTTCAATGACGCTTTGTCCATCTTTGAAGCATGCTTCTGAGCTGATCTGACTATGAAGGCACTCGTAAGCTTTCTTCAAGACATTGTCACAACTTTGACAAATAAGAGAGTTAAAATATGCGCCTGTCAAATTTGTGACAGAAACACTAACGTAGGCAATTACAACCCAAATATACTAGAAATACATGTCTTGACTCTTTACTGATAAAAACAAAAAAAACAAAATACATGTCTTGACTCTATTACACGATACAACATTAAAATTACAAGAATCAAGACGGGCTAAAAGACTTAAAAACATATAACTATGCTCCCCTAGAGTTTTTGGGCTAATGCTCCCCTATAATGGTGTGATGTACCTGAAAAATACACATTTGCTGCAAACAACACACATATATGGTGGGAACTATTTATCCCCCCTTTTGTCAGAAAGTGACAAAGATATGTCAATAAAGTACAAGGGAAAGAAATAATCTTGCTAATTTGACAACGATTTAACTATAAGAACAGTCAAATCGACAAGTTAGATGCACATATAAGATATAACTATAAAAACATGTGTAAGGATGCTCTCATATAGCAGATTTTATTATAGAGGCATGGAAACACCCAAAACTGAACTAAACAAGTCAGATTTAACTATAAATCTATAAAGGCATAAATGGTTCAGTACAATAGGATATTTCAAAAGATATAACTATATAAGCTCCAAAAGGACAATATCCAAAACAAAGACATAGATAACAGATTTTACCATTACATAGCACTATGTCAAACCACATATCTCCTAAA
Organism: Pachysandra terminalis; assembly: GCA_031762675.1. Classification (NCBI taxonomy): domain Eukaryota; kingdom Viridiplantae; phylum Streptophyta; class Magnoliopsida; order Buxales; family Buxaceae; genus Pachysandra; species Pachysandra terminalis. Next base: position 1,257,410 of record JAUPMG010000006.1, on the reverse strand, counting down.
ATAGATATTTAGCTGCTAGGAACAGATATGAAAGTTTTCCAAAATGATTTTAGTATAGAAGCATTAGGAAAACATGATGAGTGAGGGAGGGAGGGAGGGAGGGACACACAATTAGATCAAGGTCACAAACATAGACAATGGATTTTCAATGAAAATAGGCTATGTTTGTGACTACCACCTAGTGGTCTACCTCTTGGGTACCCACTTGATGGGTTTTGGAGGGCCCTTCTTCTTGTTTGGGGGCTCTTCAAATTCAGATTTACCTATGTGGTTCATGGATGAGCGCTCCTTTACATGACCAAGTCTTTGATTCCAAAATTTGCATTCGTTAACTATAGCCATGTGACAAGGAGTAGGATAAGAAGTTCCTTCAATCACGTAGTAGTTGTCAGATGTTTTGAGACCTCTCATGATAATAACTTTCTTGTCAGAGATCTCACAGCCCCGACGACCGAAACTCACCTTATGATTTTTTGTCGCATATTTGGGATATGTTTAGAAGGTTGTGTTTCAAACCTTCCACACAAAGAACATTTTCAATTTGTGGCAATTCAGGTGCTTGTATGGTATCTTTGCCAACAATCCTAGCAGTACTCCCATCCCCAAACGTGAATGATCCCTCATCAACCTTAATGAGTTTAGTGAAGTGGGATCTTTCTCCAGCGATGTGTCTGCAGCAACCACTGTCTAGTTACCACCTAGATTGATTACTTGATATAAGAGCAGTGTGGATAACCAAATCATTGTTCTTTATTTTCGGTATCCACCAAGTGGTTCGTCGGGAGCAGATGTAGGGTGGCCCTCCACCAATTCAAGGGGTTTTACTTGATTTAAACCAGGTTTTTGGTGAGGGTTTTTCTTTGGTGAATTGTTAGGCGATTTCCTTTTTCTCCTATTCTTACTTACCTTTTTCTTTCCATTGAAGGCTTCTTTAAGTTTATAGATTTTATTTAGAAGCTCTTTCATTTTGTTGGCCAAGGAAGGTAAGTTAAGAATTTCCTTCTTTTTTGGGAGACTCCTTTTTGTTAGATCTTACTATATGGTCATTAAGAGAGTTCTCCCTTGATTTGGGATCTCATTATAAAGAGTCTCATGTGTGGAATCCCATTTTAGATCAGATGGAAAAGAAGTTGGCAAAATGGAAAGGTAGTCATCTGTCCAAAGGAGGTAAACTAACTCTTATTAGGAGCTCTTTGGCTAACTTACCCACATATTTCTTATCAATCCTGAAAATCTCTGTGGCAGTGGCAGAGAGAATTGAAGAACTCCAAAGGGACTTTTTGTGGGGTGGAACCGAGGGGGAACACAAATTTCATCTTGTGAATTGGAACTCAATTTGTAAGCCAAAGGAGTTGGGTGGACTGGGCATTAAATCTCTGGTTAAATTCAACAAAGCTTTACTAGGAAAGTGGATTTGGCGTTTTGGAGAGGAGAGGAGAGGTCTATGGAGGTGCGTAGTGGATTCAAAATATGGAAGTTTTTCGGGTGTGTGGTTTCCAGCTATACATAGAGGAATCTATGGTGTGAGTCAATGGAGGGCTGTAGCTAGTATGGCAGATCGAATTCACAGGGACTCTTTCATCGTGGGGAGAGGACCTAAGATTCACTTTTGGAAGGATGTATGGTGTGGGGAGAGCTCTGTCTATCAGATTCCCTGATATATTTTCTGTTGTTAGCAACAAAGAGAGTTGGGTTAGTGATTTGATGTTCCGCCATGAGAATCAGATTAACTGGAATATCCCACTTGGAAGTCATCTGTTTGATAGAGAAGTAGCTTCTATGACCATCTTACTGGAAAATCTGCAATTTGGGGAGGGAGATGATAAGAGAGTTTGAAGGAAAACCAACAATGGGAGGTTCTTGGTGAAAAACTTGTTTGAATCTTTTTTTTTTTTTTTCTTCTGGAGGAGAAGTTTTTGCCTCTTCAAATATACTATGGAAGACTCCAATACCTACTAAGGTGACATTCTTTGTTTGGTCGGCCCTCTAGAGAAGATCCTCGCTGTGAATCACTTAATAAGTAGGAACATGGCAATCCCGAACAGATGCATTATGTGCAAATCAGATCAGGAATCTGTGGAGCACCTTCTCATTCATTGCAGTTTTGCTTCAAATATCTGGTCATACTTTTTACAGAAATTCAAGACTCCATGGTTTCAGGCAAGTTCGGTGAAAGACGTCTTATTGTCTTGGGGTTGGAGAAAAGGCAAGGGGAGAGCAGAACTATTTTGGTCAGCTAACCCTTTTGTGATTTGCTGGTTCATATGGTTAGAGAGAAACAGAAAAATATTTGATAACAAAGTGAGAGAGATGGAGCACCCTAAAAGATCTGTACTACATTCTCTTTTCAAATGGTTGGCACCCAAGGAGGCATTCAAAGACTTCGCCTAACATGAATTTGTAGACTGGGTAGTGGGCGAGAGTGAATTCCTATGATGTAGTCTTTTTGTTTCTTTTCAGCCCTATGTATACTGTTTGTGGACATGGGCAACTACTTTCCTCAAGACTTTGATTTTCCTTATTAATAATAAAACTCCTTATTTACTGATAAAAAAAAATAGTTTTTCTTTAGTTAGTTCTTTGGAAAGGATTTGAGTTTCTCTTTGCATTCAAATTGCAAATGACCAGAAACTCCACAAGCATGACATACAATTCTTGTTTTGGAAATTTGAGCTCCGGAGTAAGAATACTCACCTCTCACAAATACAATAGAGGTGCCGGGCCTATCATAGATATATGTATACCTATCATGACCAAGGCTGATTTTATCTCTGGACAATTTGCCCATTCCAATAAGTTCTTCTAATTTAGCTTCTCCATGGGTGTGTTTTTTTTTTCAAAGTCCTCATCATTTCTTAGCTTATTAACATCACTTTTTAAGATTGAATTTTCAGATTTGACTGTTTCTAGTTCTTTAGTAATCTTAGTGATGCTGTCATTAACCGCATTTAGTTGATTTTTCAAATTTTCAGTTTTAGTGGTTAACGATTGTTTTTCAAATTTAACTATTTCAAGTTCTTTAATCTCAGAATTTTCTGCATTTAGATCATCCTCTCTTTTCTTTTGTTTGCAACTTTCTCTAAAGAGGGAATCAAAAGTATCCTGAAGATCTTCACAATCAGAATCATCAGGTTCATATTCACTCTCACCTCCAGAAGTGTCATAATCAAATTTAACTATATGGTTCAAGTCTTCTGTACGGGTGATGGGTGGAGAATCCGTTCGGATTCTAAGGCTTCCACCCTCCCTTTGATCCTCTATATCTAACATTATTCAAGCTTGCCTTAGATCCACTCTAGGTGTGTAAACCTTAATAGAGTGACCTAGCTCTGATACCAATTGAAAGTACAAGCAAGGAATGTCCTAGAGGGGGTGAATAGGAAAAATTTCAAATTATTAATTCTTTTAAAATTGATTTGTACTAATGGCTTATGAGCTTATGTTGATTAGATTTAAATATGGCAATCACACAAAAGAACATAAGACTTGCATGTCAATGAATAGATTTAACTATTTGTTAGCTCATAGATCTCTAATATGCAAATGGGAATTTAAAGCATAGAGAAACAAAGGCACCCAAGATTTATAGTGATTCGGTCCATGACCTACATCCACTCCCAAAGCACCAAAACTATGGTCTCACTGGGGTGTTTTAAGGGCTGACCCACCAATAACCTCTATTTCGGTTTTATACTTTGGTTCACCGAAAAACCATTCAGTTTTGTACTTAGGACAACTGAAAAACTTTTACATTTTTCGGTTTTATACTTTTGCTAACCAAGTAACCATTTCAGTTTTTATCCTTGGGGAAAACTAAGAAACCTTTAAAATTTTGTTTATGGTGGTTCGGTTTCTCCAAACCTACATCCACCTTACAAGCTATGGAATTTAAGCACAAAATAGAAAGCTTGCCTTTTGAATATGACTATGTAGCTTTCCTTGATGCTTAAACTTGATTTTCAAGCTTTTGCCTCCGTAGCTTTAGCTCCTCAGTTTCAATGGCATGCCTATGATGTGCACAACCAAGGTCTAGGAGGTTCTAACCACTAGGAAGTGTATAAACTATGTCTATATACTAATCCGACTTCTAGAGGTTGAGGGGTCACACTTCTTACTCAATTAGTGAGCTTTGAATGCTGAATATGATCTTCCTATGAAGCTTTGGAGTAGTGGGAGAAGTGTTTCTAGGAGCCTAAGAAGTGTATTCAATTAAGGTCTTAAGTCTCAAAAATCGCCTCAAATGATCTCTATTTATAGAGAAAATTCTCCATCGACTAGTACTTTAGTTAACCTAAGGAGTCCTTTGATTAACTGAAAGTTCCCCAACGGCTAGATTATTTTTCAACGGCTAGATCGACCTTCCCAACGACTAGTTGGGTTGGTCCTTCGGTTAGCCGAGGATGACCTCGGTTAACTGAAGGCAAATCTCTCCAGAAACATACCTTCTGGAAATGCTGCTGAGGGAGCCTTGGGTTTGCCGAAGGGAGCCTTGGATTAACCAAAGGCTGCCTTCGGTTAACTGAAGATGCAGCAGAATCCATACTTAGATATGGATTCAAATGACTTTTAAACACCAAGGGTTTACCTATTAGCTAGGGTGTTTTAAGGTTTATTTCTAATGTATTCTAAGGTTCTCTTTACCTGAGAGAGGTTGGCACAAATGATGATCTTCAAAGAAGATTTGGCCATCCTTGAAATTTGCTTCTGAGCTGTTCTGACTATGAAGGCACTCCTGAGCTTCCTTCAAGACATTGTCACAACTTTGACAAACAAGAGAGTTACAGTATGCCAATGGCACTAACGGGTTCTGACATAGGTAACATACCTGGATGTTCTATCCCTGCTTCCCTGGTATTCGTCATATGGGCATGCACAAAGTTATATCTATGGGTTATGGTCATATCCATATTTATTCACATTATCTTGCAGAAAATCTATATGATAGATTCTTTCAATTTTCTGTTTGTGCTTTTAGAGTTGTATTGCTTATATGTTGGATTTAGCTTTTGCCACGAATAGGAGGGACGATGCATGGTTTGCAGGATTGGGAAGGTCTTGCATTCACTTCACTTGGAGTGACCGGGGCGCAATATCTCTTGAGGTATGCTAACAATTTTTAGTAGTTACAGAGATCAGAGATTTTCCTCTCAGCATCTTCATTTTTCTCGATGAGGATAATTTTTGTAGGAAATAGTTTGATTGCTCTTTATTCCAACTTTTGAAATACAAGCTCCATATGTTATATTAACAATGATCTCCACCAATTCTGATCTACATTATTCAATTTAGATTTTCTTTGCTGAACAAATAATCTTCTTCTCCTTTCTACCCATTTCGCTGTCTTGGAGGATAAGCTACTAAAAAAATTTCTTCTAGAGCTATTTTCACTTTCTGCTAGAAACATAACCAGCCTCCCCCTTGGGAGGGAAAGAGGATCAACACTCTTCAACAAGATTCTTGAAACATAGCACTTCGAACAGACTATGATCTGGTACTGGCATGTAATAGCCTACTTGTAAAATAAAGTTTAATGAGATTCCCAGTTTGAACAGCACAAGAGTTTAAAAACCTTCTTTTCATGGGAGAATGCTGGTTATTGAATCAGGTAAAGTGATTATGACCAACATGGCCAACATGTTCATGACAATTGATAAAGTATGAGAAGTCTTTGACGCTGTACGAGTCCTTTGGCTTTTTAAGGATTTTGGTTTGATGGCATTGAAATCACTACCAGAATGCCATATCACACTCCACTTATTATCTTGTTCATCCACTTCTAACCAAAGTTCTTCCCTCTGATTAAGGTCATTATTTCTGTAAACATCACCAAGAACCCAAGAGAAATTGTCCATACTGATGTAAGTAATATAGAAGCAGAGAATGCACTTGGCACTAAACCTACTCCGCTGATTGCTGCATAACAGATTTAACAGTTTATAACATGGTGGGGAACTGTGAGGTTCTTTTAATACTTCTTAAGAAAATTTTATATAAATCTCTTATTGCAGGGCCTAGGCTTACAAGTTGTGGAGAATGCTGAAGATGCTGATTTTATTCTGGTTCATGGTACTGAGGCCTTAGGTCTTCCTTCTGGTGCTTCTCTTCCTATGAAACTTGAGGATCTTGAGAAAATATTGGCTCTTTGTGCGGCAAAGAAAGTTCCTATGGTAGTAGCAAATCCAGACTTTGTGACTGTTGAGGCTAGAGCTTTGCGTGTTATGCCTGGTAAGGATGTCCCACATAATTTGTTGATTAAGTTGATTCTCTCGAGTGTATTTATACTGTAACAGGAAAATTTATTATGTTTCTGAGGGCATTTCTGCAGGTGGCCCACTGTATTAGAAGCATTAGTTGGTCACTTGGTCGGTTGTGATTTTTAGTCCTCTTTAATTCACTTTTTTTTAATCATTAAAGTGAAACTTTTATAATAGAAATAAGAAGAGGGATGAACCCTATGTACAGTAAGGGTGTACACAATTGTATTAAAAAAAAGAAAAAAAAAAAACTGAACTCAACCATCTCAGCTAATTACATAGATTGCATCTCATCCCAGTCGTTTATAAAGTCCTCTTCAATTCGTGGACTTAGATTTTGCTCCATATCAAACAGTATGATCCTATAGTTGTCTATGCTCTCACAGGGTTTGCCATGTCAAAGTTAATATTTAATCTAGGGGTGTTCCCTCGTAGGTGGCATATGTTTTCAGTAAATATGCCAGAACTGTCTATACTATGGCTGTCCCATAACTTCCCTAAGATGAATGTCCACGGTGAAACATGTTTGTCTTGGCAAGTAGGTGATAAATGACATTTTGTTTCTGCGTTAGTATTTAATTTTATGTATTTTCTTATATGAGTGTCAAACTCAAAAAGGAGGGATGTCATATGTATGTGTTGATTTTTCACCTAAACTGGAAGAGCACCATGATTGTACTCAAAAGATAGTTAAGCTTGGGCTAATGTATGTGTGTGTGTGTGTGTGTGTGTTAAGCTTGGGCTATTGAATGTGTGTGTGTGTGTGTGCATGCGTGCGGGCTAATGTATGTGTGTGTGTGTGTGTGTGTTAAGCTTGGGCTGTTGAATGTGTGCATGCGTGTGTGCGTGTGAGAGATAAATAGGCAAACAGCTTCTTTGTTCCTTCCTCCTATCTTGAGTTTGGTACACTTTATCTTTTTCATGGTTCGTCTAGATTTTGTATTCTTCTTCCTTCTTTCTTGCAGAATGTCCCTCTACATAAGTTAACTTTGAACTAAACAATAGCAAAAGTAATAAAATATTTGAAGGAAAAAATCCTGGTTTTAAATTTTGTTTCAAGGATAATTTTGCAAGTTTGGAATAGGAAAATTTTAGGGAAAATTTCACTTCTTTGCAATATTTCCCTTAAAAATCTCCGCTGAATTTTTTTAAGGGAAACTTCAACTCCCTATGGAATGAGAAATTCCAGGGGAAATTCACTTAATCTTTTGGAAATTTAAAACCATGCAAAACATGTCTCTCAAACCTGAAATTGTCAATTCTGTTAGTACTCACACTTTTCACTCATGAAATATGCAAGTTATGTTAGAGGTGAAATTTCTAGTACAGCATTTACATTCTCTAATATACATTATTAGTTAAAGTCCTTAAGGATGCTAGTCAAATGCACAAGTTCTGTTGTTGTTGCATCTTCTTTTCATGGTAGCTTTATTGTTCAAGTCTACTTTGTAAGGATACGAGTATTCTTAATCTTGTTAGGTACATTGGCGGCCAAGTACGAAAAGCTTGGAGGCAAAGTGAAATGGATGGGCAAGCCTGATAAGGTGAAGCAAACATGTGTTAAAAATTTATTTATTTATTATTTTTTAATTTTATTTAATATATATATATATATATATATATTTTTTTTTTTGGGATTTCTTTCAACTGCCTCATTCAGTTAGAGATACCTGGTAACTCATTGCCTCCCATGCATGCTTGATATTACTTTTTAGTTTTTAAAACAAGTCCAACTCAGATGGTTGAATTGGTTGAACCAGGAACCAATAGAGTTACACAGATCATCTTAGGTCAGACCGCTTGACCTGCCGGTTTAAGTAGGTTGGAATGACCTGATGCTCTAACCAGGTTGATTTTTGGTCTGGCTTTTAAAAGATTGTCTTGCTAAAGGGAGAGAAAGGAAAAACATATATTTTCTTACAGGAATTTTCACGTAAATATATTTACCATCCAACCTCTGCTTCAGCTACATGGACTATACACAATGACCTCAAGCAGATGTTTTGCTTTTACAAGATACATGCCAGGAGCAGAACCAAAAAATTGAGAGTGAATGTAGCAAGTAAACAAAGACAAAATTTTAAATTGTTCCTAGTTCATGGTGAGGTATTGGTTTTTCTGCCACGTGTAGGGATGAAATTGTCACGACCCGAATTCCGGACACATGAGCATAGACCGAGGATTCTAGGCATGACTCTTACTCCCTTCTCCAAACACACAATCCAAGGGGGTGGCAACCTCTAACAATAAAACAGTAGATTCAAACTAAAATTAGAGAAGTAACAGTAGAAGCAAAAATAATTATAATGATGTTTTAAAACGATACAAGGTGTAAATACATCAAAATAGAGTATAAATAAAAAGGGCTGAAGACACATCCAAACCAAAAGAGTACATCTACTCTAACCAAAAATACACAGAGTACAGTTAGCAGATACGCAGAAGAAGTCAAGTCTTCTCCTCACAGCCTCCCAACCATCTAGGTATCCACCACAGCGTCTCTAACTGTCACCTGAAATGTGGGAAGCCAGAAGGCCTGAGCTACGCACTCAGCAAGTACAATGTACTAACCAAGATTCACACACTCTAATACATATCCATGAATGCATGCCATGCCATGAATAAATGCAATGGTTTGTTCATTAGATGCAATGACATGAACAATTAAACTACTAGCCAAACATGATGGCCATTTACAAACACGTGAATGCAATGAATGAGATTGGGTATTGTGGTGTTGGATGTCCACATGATCCCACTACGTCAACATGCATCACTACAATGGAATACATGAACCACACAGGGTTAAGGCTGACAGTGGATCCTGTGTGTACAACACAGTCACAGGGAGTCGCAACTCTTGGAGGGAACACTACCACCACCTGGATCGGGAGCCAAACAACCTCTATCACGAGGGAGGTTCCGAGGGCATCATCTCCGTGAACCTCCCTCCGTGGCACATCACCGGACTCCACACCTACCAATCAGATTTCCCTCTATATATACAATACCGTAGATAGCTGTCCTCGGGCTTTTGGGGTAGCTAATCCCTCACCCATAAATCAATATTTGATTTATGCATATATATAGTCCCCACTGGGACACCAGAGATCTTGTCTCTCATTTGACACTCACCTCGGAGTCCTAGTATCCTCACGTTATCCATTGGTCCTTCATAAAAGAGCCAAGTCAGTCCAGGGTCTTGGTCTCACACAAGGACTCATAATGCATGCATGTCCTTTTTAATGCATGAAATTAACATACAACTACATGATATGTATAGGAATAATCATAAGTGCATAGCATGATCCATTCAATCCATATTGAATCATACACATCTATACATATGCAAGAACTGAATGAATAAATAAACAGCTAATGCATTAACACAAGTACATAACATAGTTCACCAACATTAAATCATCACAATCTAAGTCACGGCGTTAATTACTATTTATAACTACTACGGGTCATGTATAGGAAAAGTGGTTCATGTTTCAACCTATCTAGTTTATACAACACTCACTATTTAAGTCCTTAAGAGCATGCAAGTATTGATCAATGCACAAAGAAATAAGATAATTA
>JAUPMG010000006.1:1237163-1247471 GCA_031762675.1 Pachysandra terminalis | reverse complement strand
ATTAGAGTTAAATGGCACTCTAAAAGTAACTGTATCGGAGTTCCACCCTCGCTAATTAAATATTAAAAGAATTTTGTTTAAGGAGGGTGAAGTGTCATTGCGTCCCGGTCCAGGATGCGCATGTGCTGACACGTGTGCGTCCCGGAGATTGGAGCGTGACATTCAGTTTATGCACCATGTGTACTAGGGCAAAACAAGAGTTGTCTATCCTGGAGTATCTGATCTCAGCCACCTGTAGAAGTCTACCGATGTAATAAACACGTCTCTTGAGGCCTTGTTCATCTTCCTGAGCAAGCAGACCTCCTAAAGCTCGATCAGTGAAGGCGATGTACAACCTGAGAGGTTTCCCTCGAATTGGAGCCATCATTATGTGAGGGTGGGCGAGCACTTGCTTGATGGCCTTGAAGGCTTGCTGATGTTCCTTCTTCCAGTCAAAGGAAGCATTCTTCTTCAGAAGTGGCATGAGAGGAAGTAAGTGGGCGGAAAGTCCGAGTATGAACCTCCAGATGTAGGAAACCCGTCAAAGGAATGACTTCAGCTCTTTTTGAGTCTTGGGAGGAGCTAGGTCAATGACAGCTCTGGTCTTCGTGGGATCCAAGTCTATCCCATGCCTATGGACTATAAACCCAAGGAACTTGCCAGAGGAAACCCCGAAGGCACACTTCGCAGGATTCATCTTGAGTTTATACATCCGGCATCTCTGAAACACCCTCTCCAAAATGGCAAGATGGTCTTCATGCTTGGCTGACTTGATAACCAGATCATCCACATAATCTTCAACTTCCCCATGCATCATGTCATGGAATATAACAGTTATAGCCCTTTAGTAAGTTGCTCCAGCGTTCTTAAGGCCAAAATGCATGACTGTATAGTAGAAGTTTCCCAAAGGAGTTTTGAAAGCAGTCTTTTCAACATCCCTTGGGTCCATAAGGATCTGGTTGTACCCCGAGAATCCATCCATTAGGAGAACATCTCATTCCCCGCAACAACGTTAATTAGTATATCCATCTTAGGCAAAGGGAAATCGTCCTTTGGACATGTTTTATTGAGATCTCTGAAGTCTACACAACATCTAATCTGCCCATTTTTCTTCCTTACAGGGACTATATTGGACAATCAAGAAGGATGTTGGATATGTTTGATGAAGCCTACTTGCAAAAGCTTCTCAACTTTAGCCTTGATCTGTAGCTCAATGTCTGACCTGAAGGTCCTTGATGCTTGCTTGATAGGATGTATCTCAGGAGAGAGGTGAAGCCTGTGAGTCACCAATCCAGGATCAAGGCCTGGCATGTCTTCATAGCTCCATACAAAGACATCCTTATACTGAGAGAGCAATGCTATGAAGGACTTCTTGTGATTTGGTCCAAGGGAGGAAGAGATCTGCACAGGTTTGTTGATGGTTGGATCCTCTCCAAGGTCAACTGTGGTCAACTCTTCCTGAACATCGTCTTGTAAGTGTTTTGGGGCTGGTTCAACTTTGGATTCGAGAGCTTTTGGAATTTCCTCATCAGGGGCACACTGTAAGACGTCAGCGGGTGAAGCCCCCTGTGATTGCTATAAGCGGTAGACGTGTCTCCCATCTGGGAGGTCCACCCTTGTGCAACGAGCCTTCGAAGGTCGAGGGTCTTTCGAAGGTGATGGTGCTGATGAGGTTGGTATTGAAGATGATGGTGTTAATGAGGATGGAACTGAAGAAGACGGCGTTAGGCGAGCATTCGGTTCCAAAGTAGTCCACAAGGATAGAAGAGTTCCTTGAGGCTTGGCAACGAATAATGGTTTGCCTCAGCATAGTGGGTCTCTGATTCATCAAAGGGGAAGGGTTCCACCACCACCCTGGCAATCTTCCCATTCCAGATCCCTTTCAAACACTGATGGTAGGTGGAAGGTACCACCCTCGCCCTATATATCCATGGCCTGCCCAAAAACGCGTGAAATGCCGCTCTGTTATCAATGACATGGAAGGTGGTAGGGAATCTGAAGGAACATACACGGAGGTTTTGAGAGGTGTAACCCATTGTTTGTTGCCACTGGGTATCAAAACCCAAAATCCGGATCTGGCTATGGATGATGCACTTCCTGGGAACACCGATTGCCTCCAAGATCTTTAGAGGGATGAGGTTGACTGCAGAGCCGCCATTTACTAGCGCCCTTCGAACCTCCACATCATGTAAGGTGGCATTCACATACAGGGGTTTGTTATGGTCCTCCGAAGTCGCCATCATGTCTTCCTCCGTAAAAGTTATGGCATGCTTGCCAAGTCGCGGGGATCGGTGTGTGGAAGCTTCCTGGCTGTTGAAACACTATAAATGGTACTTCTTCATGATTCCCAGCAGTGCCTGAGTAGCCTCCGCCTGCATCTCTGAGGTGAACTGCATATCCTCAAAGAACATCTGGAATTTGGTGATATCGCGTGTAGCCTCGCTGGACTGGGGGTCTGACCTCTGCCAGTTAGTAAAGATGGACATCATACACACTACTTCTCTTCCCTTTCCTATGTGTTGAGGAAGAAGATCAGTCTGTACCTTTGCATCCGGAATTTCAATATCTCCGGCAGCCAGCCTAGCATGGAAGAGCTTCCTCAAAGCCCAACAATCAAAGGTGGAGTGGCGAGTATGGCGGTGGAATTTGCAATACCACAGGGATCGTTTGTCAGCTTCTGAGGGTTCCTTCTTAATAGGCGGCAGTAAGACAAGATCATATTTGATCCACTCCTACAACAGAGCATCTAACTGGGTAGGAGAACATGTTGCTTCCGGAGGTGGTGCGCGTCTCTCCCGGTTGTTGTTGTTGGTGTTGCTGCCACTGCTAGGCCTGCCTTTCCTTTTAGGAACAGGCTCTTCCTCCTTGTCAGTAGTGACAGCCAGAGCACGCTTCCTCTCTATCCTTTTCTCAGGAGCAGGGATAGAGGCATTCGTTCTCATGGCATACTTATACAGCTTGGTGAAGCTCTCGATCTTGTAGTTCTCTATGTGGATGCGGTATGGTAAGAGCATACCATTGATGCAGATCCTAACAAACTTCTCCTTAGAAGTTTCCTCCGTGCAGGTGATCACTAGGTCCCTGAAACGTTTGATGTACTGGACCAGGTCTTCCTCCTGTTTTTGCCTCTTTAGGCTGAGATCGATGATGGTGAGCTTCTCTTCAATGATGAAGAATTTGTGGTGGAACAAGGACACCATGTCCTCCCAAGCATGCATAGAGCCAGGCTCTAACCTGCTGTACTAGGTGTAAGCCCTCTCGGAGAGTGACTTCGAGAACTCTTGCAGACAGAGCTCTATGTTGCCGACGTAAGCTCCCAATGCTTCTATGAAGCGACTAACATGCTCTCTGACATTTCTGTTCTGCCCTGAGAACTGGGGAAAGACAGGAGTTTCATAGTCCTTGGGGTAAGGCGAGCTAAGGAGAGCTTCCGGGTACGGAGGACAAAAGTCACTACTGATCCAGTCCGTATCTTTGGACTGGGACTTTCGCAAAAGAACTTGGATATCTGCAATGGTGACAAAGCTTGTTTTGGGTGCAGATGGAGGTATGGAAATGCATGGAGAAGAGTTTGTTGCAGGAGAGGTTTTGACAGGTGGATGTGCTGAAGAACTGGGGGCGGGTATGCTAGGCAAAGCGTCCAGTTGAGCCTAAAGAGCAAAAATGGTTGCCCTAAGAGACTTAGCCATCTCTTCAGGGTCTTGAGGAGGAACAGGGTCTTGAGGAGGATTCTGTTTTGAGATGTCTTCCGTAGAAGGGGTAGTGTTGGAAATGGATGGATCCATGAGACAAAGATGAGATGAAAACATCAGCAAGTTTAAAGATGAAAGAAAACGACTACAGACTCCCCAGTGAAGTCTCCAAAATTGGTGATGACGGATTTGTAAGAGACTAAATATATTAGAATAGAAAGACGACTAATATATTTGGACCAATACATTCATCTATCCTGAGAAAAGGTAGGGAAGTCTATCTCAAGACAGCCTAAACCGTTAGGCAGCCGTTCTGTCAAGAGCATTCCTTGTCAATTTTGACCTATAGAGAAGACAAAGAGAAGAGGCAAGAAGGAACGAAATATTGCAATAATTGAAGAATGTAGGTAGAATGCAATCACAGAGCAGTAAAACCTCACAGGTTGAAGACCACTCTCTTTCTCTTTCAGTGCCCTTACTCACTGTTGTTTTAGGTTTCAGAGTTTTCTGGTTTTTAATTCAGATCTCCGATCGATGCTTCAAATCCTCTTCAATGAAGGATGGGTTCTGGTATTTGTAGAGAGTGTTGCCACTCTCTATGGGACAAGTGTCACTCGACTAGCATCCAGAGAGGGATCCTCATGTGCTAAGCAAATCCTGAGTGCCACGTGGTCTTGGATAATATCATGAGGGACGTGTGTACTTCAAGACGGCTAAGTTACTTCCAGAGAAAGATACCAAATCATTTCAAACCTTAAAAACTAAACGCTTGTCACTTTCATACAAATCCCAAAGAGCAACGTCACCATTCCTGCCGCCATTCCAGATAAGACAAAACCTCCTTTAGTTAAGTTAGAAAGCAGATATTATAAGTCGGTGGGATTTTTACCACTTGCTTTCCATTCTGTGAATCCATCCCAATCAACCTTTTCAGGGGACAATTCAATATATAAGATACTTTGCTGAATTCGTATGTTTCGAAGGAGAATTCTCTTTGGTGGCTATCTTCCTTCCAAGGAAATCAAGAACAACTATATACTTACAGGGTGATCAATGTATTCTCGAATTACCCATGTAGAGAACTCGAGGTTGAGTGTCTCATCAGGGAATTCGTTTTCATGATCAATCGTCCCTATAAAGAGGAGGTTGTTTTGAAATCCCTTAAGGTTCATAGCTACAGTAACCAATCCGAGTGCCTTTTACTTGGATGAAATCAGAAGTAAACATGTGAATTCCTATATGGTGAAGTGAGATGACGTTCTCAAAGTCCATGGGAAATCTATCTTCAGGAAATACGTTTGGAGATTGCGTGCTTTCAATTTCTAAAGCCCTTTTCACTGGGGATTTGCTTTCTAGAAGTGAAAGTCCCGATGTATGACTCGAAATCAATTCATAAGAATGAATAAACGTGACTTCGAGTCTCAGATGCTAATTCAGATGCATAAAAGACTGCATTCGAGGGGGTAAACCCAAGTCAGTGTCCTTCGATGATGACATAATCCTTATTCTTTTGAGGGTGATAAGCCCTTTGACGAATTGACTATCTCAAGGTGGTTAGCTTCGAACTGGCCTCAGATGGAAGGAATATTCCTCCTTTGAATTCGCTTTTGGCAGGAGGGAACATACCTCCTTCGAATTCCCCATCTGGAGGTGGTTAGCCTGAAAAGACTTCCTTCGTAATTGCCCGTCAAATTTGTCCCTCAGATCCGTTTGTCGAGGTCGTCCCTCGGATTTGTTCGTCGAGGTTTCCTTAAGGAGAAGGAATATACCTGCCTTGTGATCAAAGCATAAAAAGTGGTCATTCGAAGTATATGGATGTGATCCAAGAATGACTCTTGAGTTAGATGGTGTTGAAAGTTCCCTCGAGGATCTTTCCTTGAGTAAAAGTACTTTTAAAACGTAAAGGTAAGTAATAAAATCACTCGAAGTCTGTTCGAGAGAGCAAATAGATGTGACTTCGAGGATTTATTGAAATCTTAGTCATTTGAGGAGTCTATTAGGGGTAGCATGCCCCTAAATACGTCATTCGAGAAGAATAAGGTCCATTGAGGGAAGAGTAAGATTCTCATTCCCTCGGGTGCCAAGAAGGTAGTGTGTCTTGGGAACATAAGTCCTTAGTCTTTTGAATATTTTAAAAGGAAAGAAAGAACATGTTTGTTGGGTTTGGGACATGTGTTTTTCCCACACAAGCTGGAATTCAAAAGGTTGCTTCTCTAAGAAGTTATTGCCTTTTTAGTTATAAGAACGGTCAGATATCTCTGAGCCGTTTCAAATATCACATTTCCACCAAACGGTCTAATCACCGTACGCAACTGGTGACAGCTAGCACTTGAAAGAGACTGCTGTATAGCCGTTATAGCTTTAATGAATGATTCAGTGTATGCGGCTATACTCAAAACGCGTATACGTGCTTTTAAGAAAGTGCCACGTGTAAAGTAGGGTTTAATTAGCCCGCCTAATCACCAGAATAAATAAATAAATTTACATTAGCATTTATTGCAGCTAAATTTGTGATTGAGCGTATTTGTTTTGTTGCAAAAAATTACAACGAACAATCATAGCTGAGAGTGAGGATGTTCTGTGATCCGGATCCACCACAAGAGATCGACACCTGTCCCCATAAATGGGCCCCACCCTACAAATATAAAAACCCAAAAAATGGGTGAACTATATGGGCCCACAAGCAGTACAACTTGTGGGCCCCCTAGGTTAGGTATCGATCTCTCTTAAGGCGGATCACAGAAGATCCTCACTCCATAGCTGCATAGCAAAATATGTGATTTACCTTTTAATGTCCAAAATGACTTATTACATGGTTGGATTTGCCAACTTGAATCTTATTTATTGTGCAAATCTATCACGAACCACATTGGTTAAAGAGCACTTTGGTAAATCAAAATCATCCTAATCCAATTTCATTGTTAAAACATTACCAATCAAAATCATCCTAATCCAATTTCATTGTTAAAACATTAAGGGTAACTCATTTTTAGTTATATTTATTGTAAAAAAATTTTTCTTAAATTTCATAAAATTGATTATATTTTTTCAAAAGAATTTAAAACCAACTCGTTCCTGAAATACACTTTCTCCATATTTTTGGTTTATCCACTTCCCTGACCACTGAGTGGTACATCCTTACACCTCTAAGTGTGTAAGGGATGCCCAATGAGCGGTGCATCTTGAACCACCTGTACCACCAAATTTGCAAAGGCAAAGCTACTGAGTGATGCATCCTTGTCCACTAGGTGGTGCATCCTTTAAATGTTAGGTAAGTATACACCACTTAATAGGTAAGGATGTACCTACCAGTGAAAAAATAAAAAGTAGGGAGAAAGGGTAATTTGAGAATCAGTAATCGCATTATAGTGCACGAACACTCGTTTTAAATTTTAAAAAATATAATTATTTTTATATAAAATTTCAAAAAAATTTATTGATTTTAAGATACTTACAAAAAAATATAACTAAAAAATTGAGTTACCCCAAACATTAAAACCCGCGCATTTGTCTGTTTTCTCCGCAACTTAAACGACAGGCGGAAAATGCCTCTGTTTCAGACATTCATCAGTCCAGAAACTTGCATTCCTATATCTGCCCTAAACCCTAACCCTAATTCGCATCCTTTCCCCTTCTCTTCTCTCCAAATTCCAAACCCTAACTCTAGTTTCAGCACTCATCATCCCTCAATCTTCCTCTCCATCTCTCTTGTCAACCCAAAACATCTGCCTCTCTTCGCCGTTTCACCAACCTCGGATTCAAACCCCGATCCTAACCCTAGTTTTAAACCTAAAACGAGACGTCTTCGTCGGAAATCTGAAACTCCCGATGACGGAGTTGAAAGCTCCGGCGAAATATTTCCGACTACGATTCCTCGGAAGCCGAGGCGTGGTCGCAGGAGCGAAGCAGTGGCGGTTGAGGATTTTGTCCGGGATTCTCTTGAACGGACGTTTACTTCAATCCGAAAACATAACGCAGAAGTTTTGGAGAATAAGGAGAACACCTTGAAGGAAAGAACAGAAGACGTGGTTGACTCTGTTGACGACGACGACGACGGTGAAGCTAAGAAAGTGAAGGTGTTGGTTGAAGAGGATGATCCAAATTGGCCGTTAGATGCGGATGTTGGTTGGGGAACTAGAGCTTCGGAGTACTTTGAGAAGCATCCGATCAGGAATGTGGTGGGAGAAGATGGTATGGATATTGATTGGGAAGGTGAGGTTGATGATAACTGGGTGAAGGAGATCAACTGTTTAGAGTGGGAGAGTTTTGCTTTCCATCCAAGCCCTTTGATTGTTCTTGTGTTTGAAAGATATAAAAGGTAATTACTGATTGGCATCAGCATCAGTGGTGTTCTTTAAGCTCTAATGTTTCTCAGTTACACTGGTATTTCTAAACAGACTGCGGAACCTAACAAAGATCACATGTATGCTTATGTCATCTTTAGCTTTGTAAACCATATTGTTTGAACTCGGTATCAGATCAGGGATCGTCTTGGTCCGATACCAAGCGATCCAACTCGAGATCTGCCGATCCAAACATGGGCCAATTTTATTTATTTTTTATTATTTTAAAATCATAAATTTTTTGAGGGGTGTTAGACGATCCATATTGGATCATCTAAAACAGAGTCAAATCGCCTGGATCGGACGATCTGACTTGGTTTTGGACCGAGTCAGAGAATTTTAGCAATTTTTGGGATTGGCTTGGGATCGTGACTCGTCCCGAGCCAATCCCGAGTTGTATTGGCCAATTCAACTTGGGATCGGCTGATACTTAACATTGTGTTCTAAACTATTGCTTTAAGTGCATTTAAGAAGGGGATTTCTAAATAATGAATTGTTGGATGCATGTGATTGTGGATGATATGTTGTCTTGTGAGGGTATGGGGAATGGAGTTGACTACGTCTTGAGGGAAGGATCTCTTTACCCTTGCAGGACGTATCCATTCTTCCAGAGTAGTTCAAAGATCTTGATATCCACCCTTTGTAAATGGGTGGGGTGATAATTTGGGTTTTTTTTTAGTCAGCTTGGTGTGGGCTTTATTTGTTATTTTTATCTTGCTGGCCTCATTGTATACCCTTCATAGGGAGGGCTTGGCCCTCTTTCTTTGTTTCTCCCTCCATTCATATCAATATATGTAGGTACCTTTTTCGACTCACAGTACACTTGGCAAGAGGAGGACGACGTGTAAATTGATTTGTAATCTAAGTTAGAGAGAGGCAGATCCAGTTCATGCCTATACCACAATAATATTGCCATTCCCATCTGTTGGTTGTCTGACTTAAAGGAAAGTGAGTCAGTAAGGCATGGTAGGTAGGCAATGGCTAAAGATTGAGAAAGGAAGATGTACAGACGGAGATGTTGCCATTAGGGATTCTTTGGATCATACCAAAGAATCAAGTCTTGACGCATATTCTCATCTTACATTCTCTAGTATTCTTTCACTAATTTTAAATAATCTTTTCTCTTAATCTCAATCTCTATTCTCACTCTTTGCTAGATAAGTTCTCTGTAGAGGAATTCTTCTCTAGTCTAGGAGAAGCTCTTATTCTCTCCCTGATCCAATCTGATCTCTAATTAGCCTAAGTAGGCTTTTTATAGATAAAGAGTCTCAAAGAAAATTCTCTATCTCATTATAACTAACAGTTAGCTACTCTAATAAGTTGGCATCCTCTTGGTTCTGCGGGTTGACTTATTGACTCTTGACGCGTATGATTTTTTCGGACCTTAACTCCACATATTGGAGTCAAATCTTTCGTGGATTTTTGTTCTTGAATTGAAAAGTTGACTTTCTATCCTTCTGGAATTTGGATGTTGGTTTTTTTCTTTTATTGGATTTAACTGATGAGGGTGAGGGGGTATTACCTTATTTACATGTAATATCTCAAGTAAATGTCAACGTTACTTCAATGATATTTGTGTAATTAAGTGGTGAATGCGCAGATGTCAAAAGTGTTGAAAGTCCATGTGTTCGAATCACCAAAGGTCAGAACTTTAAGTGTGCAAGTTGTACATGCCAAAGGTTAAAAAGTTCAATATACAAGTTTTTTTGAGTTCCACAGGAGTGGCTGAGAAGGGCATTGGATAAGGTAGAGGGAAAAGAGTTAAGAGCTTATATGGTAATGGTAGTGTTGAAAAGGCCTTGAATTAAATGCTATGCCAAAAACAGAATCTTTGTAGCTGACCTAAAATAATCAAATGCATATGACATGATGATTATGCATGCTGCTTTGAATTGTGTATCTGTGTATGTATATTTAAAGTCAAAAAATGCATGTCAGTTCTCAATGTGGTTACAGTTTATCAGATATAGACATTTTAAAGTATGTATAGTTCGAAGTCAAATGGATCAAATATTTTGATAAGCTGATATAGACCTTAACTTCTTGATAAATATAAAAATAATTGGTTGAGTAAATTGAAATAAAAATAGCTGGAAAATCTAGGTACTATAAATTATGATTTGTCTAAATGCGGGTCTTGATATGTGTTTGGCATCAATTTTTGGCATTGGGTGTTGAAAAGGAAACATTCCTTTTCAAGTAGTGTATTTATTGTATGCAAGGTTCGCAATGTCGGTGTCGCCTGGCGTGTCGCCAGGTGACACTGGCGAAATGTCGCCGAAATGTCGGCGACA
>JAUPMG010000006.1:1216223-1237063 GCA_031762675.1 Pachysandra terminalis | reverse complement strand
TTTCGTGTCGCCAGGGTGCGAAATGGCGAAATGTCGGCGACATTTCGCTAAATGTCGCCGACATTGCGAACCCTGATTGTATGATTGTATGCATAATCAATGTCACAGGTTGATGGCTTTTTAACAGAAGAAGGGGTAGGTTAAAAATGGTCTTTGAATTAGATAGGTGTGGATAGAAATGATTTCTTTTAGGGTATTCCACCCGAGGCCATGCTAGGAGAGATAGGTAGAGAGATGTGGTTATTGTATAGTTAATTGAGGAGGGTGAATGTGTTTAGGTTCCTTTTGTTTTTTGTTTTGGTCACATAGACTATCATATGTGGCTGGGACAATGTCTAATTTGGATAGAGCTCTCTTTCATACTCGATATATATATAAATAATCTCCATCATAGTTAGGGCTGGAAACGTGCCGAGCCGAGCCGAGCTGAGCTTTGCTTAGCTTGGCTCAGGCTCATAAACCTCGAGCAAGGCTTGGGCTCGGCTCAAGCTCAACTCTGTAAAAGCTCGCTGTACTCACAAAAAAAGCTTAGCTTAGTACAAATGCATTAATATTATAATTAATGATTACTATTATATATGATATAATAGATTAAGCATGTATGTTTAATATTAATAGTTAATATAAGAATATGGATGTATAATCTCATATACAAATTGAGCTGAGCTTACCCAAGCTCGTTAAGATAACGAGCTTCTTTTCAGGCTCAGGCTTGGTTCATGAGTCTAATTATAGACCTCAAGCTCGGCTCGTTGACAGCCCTAATCATAGTTATCCAGCTAAAAAAAAAAGGATAGTGGGAAAAAGTTGAAAGCCTGTATTAACAGATGAAATGACTTTGGAATGCAGTGGTAGAACAGGATTTGTGTAGCTGTCCTCAGATATTGGAAAGAGTATGATGCATGTTGTTGCGGCGATTGTATCTTTCTATCTATTCTATTAGTTATGGAATGCATGCCTGTGTTCTATCTAGGTGTAATGTATCAGATATAGACATGTTTTAAGGTGAGCATAGTTCATCAAGTTATAGACGTCGAAATTTCTTTTCAATTAGGTGAATATATAATCATTAAAGTAAGTGTTTGTTAGCTGTCCTTGATAATTTGTGATTTGTGTAAATGTGGGCTGTAGGTGTTTGGCATTTGTTTCTTAACATAGGGTGTTTGAGCCAACATTGTTCATTGGAACTTGAAAGTAATCTTGTTGAACTTGAAAGTAATCTTCTTGTTTCTAGAGTTGTCAATGGATCAGAACAAGATTCAAGTTTGATTTGAATCCGATCCAAAAATTGGACTTGGTAAGGGATTTTCAGTCTGATAATAAGATATGATATTTGATCCGACTATCAATTGGATCAAATTTGATATAGGTTGATCGATCCGATAAAAATTCAATCCGATTCAATTTTGTGTATATACATATGTATGTATACACACACACACACACACACAATTTGATCCGAATATTCAATCCGATAATCCAATTGGATCCGGCATTTAATCAAATCAAATTTGGATTCATCCAGAACTGGTCTGTATCCGATCCATTGACAACTATGTGCCTTAAAATGTGTAAAACAGTGGAAGTAATACATAAAAGCTTATGTCTATTTATGCATATTCATGCAGTGGGGGTGAATACAGGTACCTACTGATCTACAAATAAAATTGCACAAATGAGAAGTGGTTAGATCAGGATCATAGATGTAATATTGTGTTTTTGTATGTATAACTATAAACATGAGGTATATTTATATATTCATTCTGTTGTTAATGCTGATACAGTTTATCCTTTTTAAAGTTCTCTTTTAGTTATTTTGTACTACACTAGCTAGATTGGGACTGAACCAGCTATTTCAAAGTTGCATCCTAGAGTGCCATGAAGTTGAATGTTATGGTCGATCCTGGATTTCCTGCAAGAAGTAAGCAAGACTTATTGCCAAAAGGTTACACGGAGTAATGTGTAGTCATGTTGTAGTTATTCTGCCAATATAGTACTGTATTGCGTACCGAACTTATATACCAGATTGGGTTCCAAACTTGGGTTTTTGTTGTATGCAGAAGTGTAAGTTCCCCCCCTCTTTTTGAGGTTCTGACACTTTGATGTACATGATTTTGTAATTCTGATGGAATGGAATGTTGAAAGCAATCTCATTCTTGTTTTTATCGACAGGGCAAGTGACAACTGGATGCTTTTGAAAGAGCTTGAGAAAGCAATTAAGGTCTACTGGAATTCCAACGATCGGTTGCCTCCTCGGGTATTATATACTTCTAATCTTTCTCGGTCGAATATAAAACATCTTGTCTTCTGTTTGACTTCTCTTCCATTTTTCGCTCCTTATTGTTCCTGTTTGTGGACAAACTTATATAATTCTTAATTTTACTAAATGATGTAACAGACAGTTAAGATAGATATCAACATTGAGAGAGATTTAGCATATGCCCTTAAAGTTAAAGAATGCCCACAACTGATGTTCCTTCGTGGAAACAAAATTTTATACAGGGAGAAAGGTGGGAATGACTTCTTTTGGATTATGAGAAGCTTATACCTCTCCTATTGAAATTCCTTCTTGTTCTGATGATATGGGTTTGGATGTGCAGAGATCCGAACTGCAGATGAACTTGTTAACATGATTGCTCATTTCTACTACAATGCAAAGAAACCTTCGTGGATAGATGATGCAGCTTTGACTCCACCATATTAATTTCGAATCAGGTAATCTCCCAAATTAGCCATTACAAATATATATTTGTCTTGTCCATTTAGGTATCAAAAAGAATGTAAGTTCGTCGTGACTTATTTTCTGTGTATAACGTGTGAGTAGTCTGACTGCTATGGCAAACCGAATGATTGTCTGCACTGATACAACATTTCTTTGATGAATGTATTACCCGTTATTTTCCATTGCTTATTTCTTCTCTTGTGAGATTTAAGCTTGTTACGCAAGTGGATCTCATGAGCCATAGTCTCTTTGGGTTGTAATACAGATAAGGCTGTTTGTGCTGGTCCATATTTCATTTTGTAAATATGGTCTAAATCCGCGATCAGAATGAACTCTGGCTATATGAGTCTGGTTGTCACCTTCCCTTGGACCTTTTAGCATTGTCTACCTTTAGACCTTTTAGCATTGTCGTTCTGTCTCCAACCAGTAACTAGTAGAAAATTAAGGCATAGTTGAGACTGGTCAATGGACACTTGTTAATGTAACAAATCTTATAGAATCATTATATATAAGAGAGTTGAGGGCATTTCTCTTGCATTACACTACATAAATGCCTATTTAGTCTTGAAAACCATTCCTCCCAAAAGCTACTGCAAAGTTCAACCTGCAGCAAAATCACAGGATATCACGTGGAAATTCGAATAGTAGTTTTACCCAACAAGTCCTTCGGAACAGAGTTTAGAAACATAGGTGTGTTCTTCCATAAACAATAATAATTACAGAGGCCTAAATAAATCTTAATGCATCAAAACATGAAAAAAAAAGAAAAAAAAAGACCACTCATTCAAGACCATTAGTTGAGGGGGTGGGGGGTTAGGGTTGATGTTGTAGTGTCGATTTGTCAGATCCAGACCCTAGTTGTACAATAAGTCAAAAAGTAATACATCCAATTAAAGTAGATAGATTGTTTCTTTAATATTTACTAACTATTTATGTTTTTATAATTTTATAAGATTTTTGTTAAATAAAAATGTATATATATTTTTTCTCTCATGTTGCAGGGAACATGTTGACGATTTTGGAATTGTCGACACGAAATCGAAGGAAAATCGCGAGATTTCCCTTTTCCCTTCGACATGAGGGAAAAAATATATATATTTATTTTTTAAAAAAATTCTATAAAATTATCAATTAAATATATATCGACGATTTTGAAATTATCGACACAAAATCCAAGGGAAATCACCAAATATATATATATGTGTGTGTGTATGTGTGTATTTGATGATTTTCCTTGGATTTCGTGTCGATAATTTTCAAAATCGTCGACATGTCGCGACAATGAAAGCACTGGTTTAAATCTCCCGAGGAGGAACATATATGCGATTGTTTAAATGGCCAATTTCTATGGTCGAGTCTCCCTCAAATTCAATAGAAATGTATCCTTACTTTTGAGTTATCTTCAAAATTGCTAAACTTGTAGTTGCTTCAGATACAATAGTTGAAGTCATTCCAATATTAACTGCAATGCCGCGTAAGAATCTCATAAGAATCTCGCAAGAGAATCACGTCCAATTGCTCCAATCCCTGCATCACATGGGCTCCCCTTAGCCACGCCATCAAAATTCATCTTGATGAATTCAAATTTTGGTAGATTCCATTTGATGAATAGAGGTTCTGTAGGTTGCTGTTGCTTGGCCTTGGATGCAATGCTTTCTTTGATTTGTCTTGATTCTATTTGGAGCCTTTCGAAACAGCTCATTGTCACCATGATATTCGGTTTTTTGGACTGAAAATACATTCATTTCTTGTCAACCATATCGTCCAACACACTAGAGCGAAATTGGCAAGAAAGTCCGTCCATGTTTTTTTGCTAGACGAAATGGTGAGATAATCTTTTTGATCCAGTCGGTGAAGCAGACACAAGATGCATTGTTTATGCTAAGTTAGGGCCGATTGAGGATGGAAACGCAAAGGGTAGCGATTTATGCCTTAGTGGCAGGTCTTTTAGAAGGGCACAAAGTGAGGGGTTCCATACCTTAATGGCACAGGGTGATTCATCATGGGTGAAATCTTGACTTGGCCCTCTCTACCACTCATGTAGAACATTTCATCCCTACTGCTCATGTAGAACATTTCATTTACTCATGTGCTAAGGACAGCTAATACAGCTGTACGTGTCACCTGTTAATCTATTATTAAAGGGAGAGGGTGCCTTGGATAGTGTAAAAGAACTAAATCTTTTTTCTAAAAGTGATTTAAAGTATAAATGTTATCAAATATTTATAAAAATAATTCTGTATTTTATATGTTTTTAGGATAGATTTATTGACGGAACTCTAACTGTGATTAACGACTTTTTGTTTTCAAAGTTACTCAAAAACTTAAAGTGTTTTCACGTTTCATTAATTGTGTTTGGAATTAACCTTTCATGTGCAATATTGACATGCCATCCGCTAGTATGTATAATGGAAAAGTAAATGTATTACGTAAATATGAGAGAAGAAAAAGAACATTGTCCTATTCAGCAAAACCACAAGGCTTATTTGTCTCGAAACTAAATTAACTAAGCTCTATACGCTACAAAATCAACAAAAAAACACACCCTTGAGATCAGGAGCCACTGACGACCACACAAACAATAAAAAGAAGGGTTTCCTAGATGAACGTATCGTCATCATTAGTTTTTTGGGAAAAAAAATAAATTATGAAATTTTTTATGTTTTTTGGTGAAGAACTTATGAGAATAACACTGATGATAATGATGCCTAAAAGTAAATATATTTTGTCTTCTTTGTTTATTTTGCTGGTTTGTTATGTATTTCTTTTGTTGCCCTCTGTTCTCATCTTATCAATTTCTTAAGCAAAGAAGACAGCTTATGAGAATACAGAGTGAAAAACACTACAGTATACTGATGGCAAAAGATATCTGTTCAGATTTTTTTTTTTTAAATTTTATTTATTTTTTATTTAATTAGTGTGATAATGTTACAAACCAAAATTCACTGAGCTCTGTTTGGATAGCCGGATTTTATGTGAAAATAAAGAAAAGACGACTTTTCTATACAATACGAACATTCATACTTTCTAAGTATGAGTTCCATAGAAAATGTTTCAGTCAAACTCGTTTGACTATTGGAAAAAGGCTCCTTTTGTTTTTTTTTTTCCCACTTAAGGATCATATTCTCTTAATATTTTTTTCTTGGTAATTAGATTCTCTCAATTTGATTTAAGCTATTAAATGATTTGAAATCAATAAAAACACAAACTCAATATCTTTATGGCTTAATTTTGGGAAGAAAATCGTTTGTGATATTTGGTGCAGTACTGACGACCTCTCAATTTGAAAATTCAAATTGAGCTACTAAGATAAGGATACCTACTATAATATTACATTTTGTGTCCCTATCTTAGTCTTCTCGAGACATGCCTTTAACAGGACATGTCCAGACTCAAGGGGTGTAGCGACCTTGAGGGTATTTCCTTCTAGGACGGTACCTCGAGTTCACGTTAGTGAATTTAGAAAAAGACTTAATCATCTAATCCCAAAACTGGATAGAGACGATTTGATTCTATTCTGAATCTGGGTAAAGACTTTTTGTTCTAACTCCGAGATCGGATAGTAACAATCCGATCCTATTCCAAGTCCGAGTGAAGACTTTATGATATAAGCCCAAGAATAGGTAAAGACTTTATGATCTAATCTCGAGACTGGATAAAATCAATGTGATCCTATTCCGAATATGAGTAAAGACTTTATAATCTAATTCCGAGACTAGATAGAGACCTTATGATCATATTCCGAATACGGGTAAATGACTTAATGATCTAAACCTAACATTGGATAGAGACAATGTGATCCTATCCCAAGAATGGGTAAAGACGTTATGATCCAATTCCAGGACCCGATAATGATCTTGCGGTCCTCTCCCGAGGTCATGAGGCAATTTTATGATCTCATATTGACATGGACACTGTGTGGTAACCTTATGGTTCTACATGGATGCTAAGAGAGTTGATCACTCTCAAAAGGCACCATAGCGGCCTACCCCACCCTGAGATGGGAAATTCATCATCAGGCTAATAACCTTGACTCGACTCTTGTGACGAGGTTCACATTGTATAGTTGTTACATTGGATGCCCTCACCTGCCAAAGGGTTATCCGACAAATGATAACACTGCTCTAGCAACATAGATTTAGGCTCACACCCCAATTTCTGAGTAAGGAAATTATTTTGGGGTTGATAATGTCTCAAGTATGAGATTACTCGAGATCGCGAGTGATATCATGCTACAAACATGGAGTGATCTTTCTAAATCGATGTTGTGAAGTATCATACTCGCGATCGATTTACAATTACTTCATTCAGGCAAGTTTCTTAAATCACTTGGATAATAGGATAAAAGCGGGGAATATCGAGATACCTAAAGGAATGGTGGCCTAGAGAGAGAAAGTTCCATCAAGTCCATGACAGTTACTCGACAGTTGATCAGACCCACATAGGCAACGTCACATCAAGGGATTGAGCACAAAGCAGGGGTTGCTTGCACACTTGTATAAGGTGGCAAGTAATAGTTAACGTATGGGTGATGGCACATGGAAACTTTCTACCGTGTCTAAACCTCGATGACTGACACTTGTCACTCTGACTTTCTCCAAGGGATCTGGCTATATAAGCCCCCACTCCCATTGGACAAGGGATGGACTTTTGAGGCATTCTAGGACTCACTGAAAGACTGGAACTTGTCACTGACTTTCTCAAGGGATCTGTCTATAAAAGCCCCCACTCCCATTGGACAAGGGATGGACTTTTGAGGCATTCTAGAACTCACTGAAAGACTGGAACTTCTGACTCAAAAGCTACCTCTGTGTGTGTGCTCTCTCTCTGGAGACATTCCTTGGGATCCTTATTCCCTTACTCTTGTTCCTTGAATTCTCTTTGATATATATGGAAACCTCGTATTGGAATGGCCATCAAGATTGAGGTCAGTGAAAGATAGGCTGTAGTGACCCAGATCCGGATAATAATAATAATATTTATTATGTGATTGTTTCATTGGTGTTAAATAAGTGTTAATGAAATTGAATATGCAGAATTGGACTAGAAAGTAATTAAGTGGAAGTTTTGGGGCTGGATGATAATTATTAGAACTATGGGAGCATGGTGCAATTAACTAAATTTAGATTTGCTCGAAAATTGTATTCACGTGTAAGACAAGAGGAAACAAGAATTAGAAATAAAGCTAATTAATTAATACATATCGTTCTAGAAGACTTCTAATTAAGATTAGAGTTGTATTAAGATTCTAAATAGAGTTTGAATTAAAAAGGGAAGTTACCAAGGAGGATTAGTATAGCACGTTGAGTTAGAAAGGAGGAAGGAGAAGGAGTGGCTATAAAGTGAGATGGGTTTGGGGTTGATCGTGGATAACAAGAAGGTAAGAGGAGAGTAGGGTTTTGCTGAGAAAAAGAGAAGAGAGAAAAGAGAAGAGTGCTGGAACGACTGGAAGACGAAGAGAGAAGAAAGAGGGTATAGATCGTGACTAGAATCAGAATCGGAAGTAGAAGGAGGGAGAAGGTAGACTAGTACTTAGATCTAGTTGAGGTAAGATACCTTATCTGAATAAGTTTTTATAGGATTACTGAAGTCTTTAATATAGGTTTTGTATGCTATAAACTAGGAAGAACGCTTGTGATTTATAGATTTCATGATTTTGATGAATGTTTGACTATATTGTTGATTTAATGATTAGATCTTTGTTTTGAATGTTCTATTATTGCTTAATGATGTTTTCGTAAGCCTAGACGTTGTTTTGGATGTATTGGATAGCATACGTTTGGATTTCGAGACCCAAAGAAAAACCCAGAAAAACTCAGAATCGTGCAGATCGGCAGACGTTGATCTACTGACACCTC
Source organism: Pachysandra terminalis (assembly GCA_031762675.1). Taxonomy (NCBI): domain Eukaryota; kingdom Viridiplantae; phylum Streptophyta; class Magnoliopsida; order Buxales; family Buxaceae; genus Pachysandra; species Pachysandra terminalis. The sequence goes on along the minus strand of JAUPMG010000006.1, from coordinate 1,228,483 downwards.
TACCGACAGAGAGACATTTATAGATCATTTTTTCTATTCAACAGGCTTCGGTCCACCGATGCCTCTACCGACGACCACCAGATTTCACAGTGAGGGTTGGTCCACCGACCACTCCACTGACAGAGACTTATATTTAGTTTATTTTAGGGTTTCGGCAGGCTTCAGTCCACCAATGCCTCTGCCGAAGACCCAATGCAGACCCAGACCTGATTTCCAGAATTGTTCGACTTGAATGACTGATCAATTGACTTATGGAATGAATGTGGATTACAAATAATATGTGTTCATAAGATGTATATAGTGGATTGTGCATGTATGCCATAGAAATGATTCTTGTGATGGCCTCTTAAGGATTGTTCGGGTGAATGGGAGCCCGGGTAGCTTCCGAAGGATGTTATATCCGGATATCCGACTAATTGTGGAAACGATACTTGTAATGTAGTTCCAAGGATTGTTCGGGTGATATGGGCCCCGAACACATTCCGAAGAACCTTATCACTGGATTTCCTACTTGTTTGTTTTGATGGTTGGTCCGGTCAATCGGGCAATGAAACTTGTTGATGATAGGACTTGTCTTTACGCAAGACCGCTTTGGGTGGTAATCTCTAAATGTGAAGGACTCGTCTTTACGCAAGACCTCCTTGCGTAGTAATCCCTAAATGTGAAGGACTCGTCTATATGCAAGACCTTCTTGGGTAGCAATCCCTAAATGTCGTGGGACTCGTCTTTACGCAAGACCTCATTGGGTGTTAATCCCTAAATGTTGTGGGACTTGTCTTCAATGCTAGCAGCACTAGATATGTGATACTTGGCACCAACTGATCACTGGCTAGGAAACCCGCATTAGACTTGCATTCATAATATCTTGTTGTATTTGTCATGTTTTGGTTTGTTCTTTATTCATTACTAATATTTCATATGCATGCATTTGATTACGATATCGTGGAGTTCATGGTATTGACTTGTTGGTTTGGTATGGATCTTGTATTGTGGAGTAGTTGGATATTGTGACATTGTTGTGGAGATCGAATTGGTGACTTGTTGGCATTTTACTTGTGATTATTGTCGTATATGTTTAATTGTTGATATTATGGACTTGCTGCGATAAGGGAGTATGTGATGGTGAACTGGTTGGTATTGTGGAGAGTACAACATGTTGATATTGTAAAACTATAGGAATTGCCGTTTGTTATATTCAATTATATGATTATGTTGATGTCATGAGGATGTAGTAGTTATGATGGAATATGATTACAATGTTTAGAGTTGACATGATAGTATGATTGTATGATGATTACCATGATGTTGTATTTTGTTTGGACTAACGTGTTTTATGAGGATGGTTATTGGAACTGTATCTTATATGCGCATTCCAAGCTCACTGCAACGTTTCATTTTGCAGGTTAGAGTGGACTACAGGTTAGACGTGGATGAGAAGCTTGCTTGGATTTCCTTATTTACTGTTTTTGTAATAGAACCATGTATTAAGGTTGTTTTGATATTATGAACTATCGAGTTGTAGGTTCTTCAAGTTTGATTTATGTATGTTGTCTTTTGCACTTTGATTTTGATTAATGAAAGCAAATATTAGACTTTTATTATTAGTTGTTGTTGCTAGCCGCGTTCCATGGTTGGGAACCCGAAAGTCTAACGTCGTGATCCGTGCCACCCACCTAGGAATTCGGATATTGGGATTCGGGGCGTGACACAGGCATTCGAACTTACTGTACCCTTATTGGTTACCACTTAAGGTATTGATATATGTTATCTTGGGTTAGTTAAATTAATCTTTTTTGTTAACCAAATTTGAGGATCAACTGTACCAACAACTATATGACACATCACAAGCAATGGAAGCGTTAAATGCTTCTTCCATTAGCTGCTTTATCTTTTATTATAATAATTTAAAAAGAAAATAAAAAGCCCTAAAACTCCTATTAATGAAGTGAAAATCGTCTATTACGGGACTCTATTACAAAACTCTCTTACAGGAATGTAGATGCAACAGTGTCTGCTATAATATTTCCCATTATTCCCTAACGCACAGATAATGCCTTTCGTGAATAGAACGTCTCCGTCAGCACCTTTACTAATTTAAATAATAATATTAAATATTAATAATCGAGCAACTTATTTTTTTTTGGCAAGGACCGATAAGCCTATTTAATAACGTGTTGGACTATCATTAAATCGAACCTAATCCATAAATAAACGAGTTAGTTGCCATGAACCAAACATAACCCGTAAATAAACGGGTTGGGTATTGTTGATTAGGCAATTTAATTAATCCCCTTAATCAAGTGGCGTTATCTAGAGCACGCGCGTATACGTTTTTGGATATAGCTGCATACACTGAATCATTTAATAAAGCTGTTACCTAATGTATAGCTGCTTTTCACGTGCCAGCTGTCAACAGTTGTTGCACTTTGATTTGACTGTTTGGTAAAAAGGTGATTTTTGAAACGACTTAGAGAAATTTGGCCATCCTTATCACCAAAAAGGAAAGGTTCTTGGAGAAGCAACCTTTTTTGAAAAGCAACTTATGGGGGAACACTACATGTCCCAAATCTAACAAACACGGGCTAACTGCCTGTGGAATGACCAAAGAGATAAGAATTTGCGTTCCTTATGGAACATGACATTACCTTCGGAATGACCAAAGGAATAAGGATTTCTCCATTTTTTCTAAAGGACATTATCCCTCTCGAATGATAGATACATGGGTATACTACTCCTAATGGAGTCCTCAAACATATAAAACTTCAAATAAAACCTCGAAGTCACATCTATTCATTCCTCTGAAGAGACTTCGAATGATTTTATTTCTTTATTTCATGTTTCAAAGGTAATTCCCTTGAAGAGAGATCTTCGAGGGCACCCTTTATACCTTCCAACTTAGAAGTCGCATTTGGATCATATCCGTAGACTTTGAAGGACCATTTATTATATTTTTTCTTAAAAGGACCGCGAAGCAGGTATGTTTCCTCCTGCTAAGGTGAATTTGAAGGCGAATTCTAAGGACAACCACCTTCAGATGGTGAATCCGAAGGCCAACCACCTCCAGATGGTGAAATCGAAGGCCAACCACCTCCGGATGGTGAACCCAAAGGCCAAGCATCTCCAGATGGTGAATTCGAAGGCTAACCACCTCCAGATGGTAAACTCGAAGGAAGTATATTTTCTCTTACTTAAGTGAATTTGAAGGAAGTATATTTTATTCTGCTAAGGTGAATTCGGAGGCTAACCACCATGAGATGGTCAATTAGTGAAGGGTTAGTCACCCTCAAAGGACTAAGGGCCTGTCACCCTAAAAAAGAATAAGGATTTTGTCCCTTTTCGCAGGACAAAGTTATGGGCTACCACCCTTGAATGCACTCTTAAATGCATTCAAATTACAGAGTAGAGTTCGAAGTCACTCTTATTCATCCTTAGGAATTGACTTCGAATAGTATTTTTGATAAAATACTTTGACTTCTAAAAGCAAATCCTTAAGGGAAAGAGCTTTAGAAGTCGAATTCACACCATCTCCAAAAGTAGTTCCTGAAGATGATTTCCTACGTATTTTGAGAGTCTTTCTCCCACTTTACTTTAAAGGAGTTTGCAAGGGAATATATTCACTTCTGATTTCATTAAAGTTAAGGGTAGTCGAATTTGTTACTAGAGCTATAAACCTTAAAGGACTCCAAGATAAGCTCTTGTTTACAAGGACTATTGGTTATGAAAACGAGTTCCGGGTTGAGAAACTCAACTTTGAGTTCTCTATATAGGTAACTCGAGAATATACTAGTAACCATGTAATTATAGAGTCATTTTGGCTTCCTTCGAAAGAAAATAACCGCCAAAGGAGTTCCTCGAGATATACCAATTTTGAAAGGTATTTATGACATTGAAGTGACTCCATTACCTTAAAGTTGATTGAGATAGATTCCTCAGAGTGGACAACACGTGATAAAACCTCAGCTACTTATAATATCTGTTTTATAACTTATCTAAGGGGGGGGGGGGGTTGTCTTATCTGTAATAGCGGCAAGAATGAAAATGTTGCTTGTAGTTTTGTATGCATGCAACAAGTGTCATTAACTCCGTGTTCTTCTAGATCTAAAGAAACCTATCACAGAGCAAGTTTTAAAGTTTGAATGATTCATCCTTCTTTTTGGCAATAACTTAGGCGTGTTGAAATACACATGCCATTTAGGATATGTTTTAACGCATGGGGATATTTATAAGCTCCTCTCTGGACATTTGACTGAGTGACATTTGTCCTAATTTGAGAGGCTAAATTCCTTATATATAGCAAAACGTATCCTCCATTAACGGGAATCTCTGAAGAAGCTAAAAAATCTAAGAATTTAAAAGAGAAGAAAACAATGAGTAAAGGCACTGAAAGAGAAAGGGGATAGTCAGTCATAAACATGTGTATTTTTCAATAAATGTTATAGACTTTGAGTCATTCAAGCTCTGAGGTTTTCTTGCTCTAAGATATGCATTCTAACTGACTTATTAGTTATTTCAATATCCTTTTCCTCTTGCCTCTTGTCTTTTTCTTATTCACAGGTCACGTTTGAGAAGGAACACTTTTGATAGAACGGTTGCGCGACGGTTTAGGCTATCTTGAGACAGGCTCTCCTTACCTATTTCTCTGGAAAGGTGGTTGTATTGGATTATTTGTATTAGTTGTCAAAGTTTTATCTAATATATTTGTCTGTTACAAAACCTGCATCACCATTTGGCAACTCCACTGGGAGAGCTTGTAGTCATTCCTTTCAAATTCTATCTGTTTGCTGTTGTTTTTGCCTTAATTTTTGTCCATGGATCTGCCCAGTTCAAACGTTGCTCCTTTTGTGGAGGAAATTCCAGAATAGAATCTTCCTTAGGAACCTCTTCCCCTGAAGATTCTAGTATGACGACTATCAAGATCCTACAGGCTTAGTTGGATGCTCTTTCTGACAAGCCTAGTCCTAATCCTCCACCAAATCCCATTCCAAAAACTTCTCGTACAATAAACCCTCCTCTATATACATCCATGCCTCCATTTGCTCCCAAAACTGACTTTGTTACTATTGCGGATGTACAAGATCTTCTTCAAAAATCCCAATCAAAGGACACAGATTGGACTGGAAGTGATTTCTGTCCTCCGTACCTCGAGGCACTCCTCAGTTTACCATATCCCAAGGACTACGAGGCTCCTGTCTTTCCCTAGTTTTCTGGGCAAAACGGGAACGTCAGGGAGTATGTGAGTCACTTCATTGAAGCTCTGGGGCTTATGCTGGCAACAAGGAGCTCCGTGTACCTGAGTTTTCAAATTCACTCTCTGAGCAGGCTTAGACATGGTACAACAGGTTGGAGCCTGGCTCAGTTCACACTTGGGAACACATGATGGCTCTATTTCATTACAAGTTCTTCATCACGTATGAGAAACTCACCATCATTGATCTTAACCGTGAGAGGCAAAGGCCAGATGAAGATCTGGTGTAATATTTTAAGCATTTCAAAGATCTTGTGATTACCTGCACTGAGGTGGCTTCTGAAGATAAGTTTGTCAGGATCTGTATTAACGGCATGCTTCTCCTTTACCGTATACACTTGGAGAGCCATGAGATCAAAAGCTTCACCAAGCTGTACGAATATACCAAGAGGAAGAATGCCTCCATTCTTGTTCCTGAGAAGAAGGTAGAGAAGAAGCTCACTCTCGTTGTTACTACGGAGAAGGAAGAAGAGTCCATTCCAAAGAAAAATGGCAAGCCTAGTAGCAGCAACAACAACACCAATAGCCGAGAGAAGCGCGCACCACCTCCTGAGGTAACCTGTTCTTTTGCTCAACTTGATGCTTTGTTATAGGAATGGATTAAGGATGATCATGTCTTGCTACCACCTGTTGAAAAAAAGCCCTCAGAGGCAGACAAAAAGTCCCCGCGTTATTGCAAGTTGCACCTCAATACTCGCCATTCCACTTTTGACTATTGGACCTTAAGGAAGCTATTCCATGCTAGGTTGGTTGCTGGAGACATTGATATCCCAGAAGCGAAGGTATGCACTAGTCCCCTTCCTCAGCATCAAGGGAAAGGAAAGGAAGCTGTGCATATGCTTTCCATCCATGCCAGATGTAAGTTGGACCGCCAATCAAGTGAAGTTTTGTGTACCACCACCAGATTTCAGATGTTCTTTGAAGATATGCAGTTCAGTCTGGAGATGAGGGACGAGGCCACTCGAGCGTTGTTGGCTATTATTAAGAAGCATCACGACGAGTGCTACAATCAGGAAGCCACTGTATATTACCCTCCTTGACTCAGTAAGACCGCTATCACCTTCACGGAGGAAGACATGATGGCTTCTTTAGAGGACCACAACAAGCCACTCTATGTGAATGCCACTTTGCAGGATGTAGAAGTTCGAAGGGTGCTTGTTGTCAATGGTTCTTCTGTCAACCTTATCCCTCTCAAAATTGTGGAAGCAATTGTATTCTCGAAGGAATGCATTATCCCCAATCAAATCCGAATTATGGGATTCGATACCAAGTGGCAGAAGACTTTGGGGTATGTTACACTCAACATCTGGGTAGGATCTTTGAAATTTCCTGCTTTATGTCATGTCATTGATAAAACAACATTCTGCGTATTGTTAAGAAGACCATGGATACACCGCGCAAGGGCGGTCCCTTCCTCATACCATCAGTGTTTTAGGGTATTGGGAACAGAAAGGTTGTCCGGTTATAGCAGAGCCCTTTCTCTTTGATGAGTCAGAAGCCCACTTTGTTGAAGGAGCACACATGATGGATTCGCCCCAGAGGGTGAATGCCGTGTCACCAAGCCACAAGGAACTCTGACGGCCTTCGAAGATCCGGTGTATGAGAATGGATCTTCCTAATGGAAGATCTGTTTGCAGATTGTAACAGCCACATGGGGCTTCATCCACTGACATCCTGCAGTGTCTTCCTAGTGATGAATTGCCGGTAGCTTCGGAATCCAAACTTGAAGAGACCCTAGAACCCCTACAGGATGATGTTCAGGCTGTTCAAGAAGACTTGTGTATAGCTGGCCTTGGGGAAGATCCGAGTGTCAACAAGCTTGTACAAATCTCCTCCCACCTCGATTCAGAGTAGAAGAAAGCTTTCATAGAAATGCTCACCCAGTAAAAAGACGTTTTTGCCTGGAGCTATGAAGAGATGCCCGGTCTTGATCTATAAGAACCTGAATAATCCCTAAAACTATTAATATGAGATCTTAGGGTAAAATAGTAATTTGATAAGTTGGTGATTTAATTTCATTTATAATTAAGCTTAGAACTCTTAAAATCCTTAATCCTATAAGATGCACTAGAAATTCCTTAAGTCACTAAAACTGATCAGGTTAGCCAGATAGACTTAGGAAATAGAATGGGTCAGATAACTTAACTTAGCAGTTAAATAGGAAATAAAATGATGTAACGACCTAAACTTTTCTGATTTATGCATATTTATATTTTAAAGCATGTGATGATTCTTTCCTTTGTTTGGATCACCGATCGAGTTAAATTCGACCACGCGATCGAGTGTTATGCTTAGTAGGCCTTGGTGCTACACACCGTAGCATGGCCCGTTATTAATGTTTGGATGTGTGGTGTAGATCTTTTGGATCAACTTTTTGTGTGGCCAAGATTACATCTTCCTTTGTTTGAGTTTGTGTGGCTAGGATTGAAGGAGAGAGGGAGTTGGTAGTCGGGAATAATAACTCCCACTAACTATTCAATCCTAGGGCCATGATGAGAGTTGTTAGGTTGGAGGGCTAGGATTTTGTTGAGAGGAGACATGAGACATGGGTCTCCTTGTTTGTCTCAAACTTGAGAGAATCTCATGTTTCTCTCTTGGTTGGGTGATTTTAATGCTTGGAGCTTGAAGGAGAAGAAGAAGCTTTGCATGCTTGGAGTTTCATCTTAATTTCTTGCATTTATCTAAGGTAAGTAGATACTTCATGCTTCTTCATTTATTTAATTAGTTTCATGTTCATTACCTTTATTTTCTAGTTCATGCAAGTCTTAAATGTTGAGGAAATGGATTGAATGTCTTGATTTGTATGTTGAGGAAGAATCATGTTTATTATGAATGATAAGTGAAGGATTGGACTTGATAACGCATATATGATGTTTCCCTTAGTGGTATTTTCAATTTGGTAAGAAAAACCCCTTGATTTGAATAGTTCGCAATGTTCGGTGACCTCCTCGGTGTGCTGAACGCTTCGCCGATGACCCAAAAAGTATTCCAGTGACTTTTTAGGCTCATTGGGAAGTCAACCGAGCTCTGATTGTACTATATCTAGTATTTTTGGATTCCTCGTCAGGAATCCAGCAAGACAAGTTTGAGGCAAATCCGAGTTGTACAAAGAAAGTTATGACCATTTTAGTGTAGAGGCGTCAACCCAGAATTTGCTGCTCGGCGAGCTGAGTAGGGCGCCGAACCTCAATTCAGTGTGCCAAAGATGCCACTGAGAATGAAGCCCTTGGATTTGTCGCCGAGTCACAGTTTGGTCCACCGAGTTGGTTGCTGAGGTAGGCTTCGGTTCGCCGAGATGGTCGCCGAGCACTCGCCGAACCTGATTGTTTAGCCTTAAATTCTGATGTCTTATAATTGATATACATTCACATGGTTTGTAATTAAAATTAAATATATATATATATATATATATTCTCAAACTTGATTGATATGCATTTCCTGTCCATGGCTTAGCTCTATGTTATGTTGAATCTCAGTATATGAGTATATGTGGAATAAACTCTTGAATTAGTCAATTTCCTTTAGTATGTCCGATTAACTTGGAACCTTGTGCATAACCCAGTATTGACCTAATTATATCAAGTGTGATGTTATATTGAGTGCAAATGTGATTGTTCTTATACTTGCTCCTTCATGGAACCATTCCAATGTATTAGGCTTGGGGTGATCAATATACTTATGGTTAATTAGACATCTGGTGCATTAAATGTGAATGCTTAGTTTATCTTATGTGGTTGTTTCTCAATGGACCCATTTCGGGTTGCACAAACCATGACTTGTATTACATATGAGATTGATGACTTGCACACTTATGGGTTGTTAATACACCTTGTACACAATGAATTGAATGCTTAGCTAGCGTTCACCTCTACACTTGCACTACAATGACTCGAGATCATATCTTGGTCAAAGAGGAATACCCTGTTTTCCGAGACCACACGGTTGAGTGATGTGAATTCCATATCTAGTGAGGAAACTGGCAAGGACGAGTGGAGGGATTAGCTACCCCAATAAACTCACTCATTACCCAAGGATCCGCACGTTGGTGTAAGCTTGGAAGATGATATTACCCAAGGATCTGCACGTTGGTGTAAGCTTGGATGAAATATCAGAGAGAGAGACCTCGGTAATATGTCGAGTGTCATGATTTCTCAAGGGATCCGCACATTGGTGTAAGCCTAGTAGATTACCCTTGATAAAAAATAAGCGGGGGGATTATGCCTCCTTGGTTGGCAACCCATAAAACTATGCTGTACACATAGAATAGTCTTATTCCATAGCCATAAATATGGGTGGTGAATTCACGTTGGTGGGACACCCTGAATGAATTCACATTGGTGGGACATCTTGGATAGAGACTGGATCAAGATGAAACATGCCATCTTTACATACTGACAGACTGCATTGCATACTAAATTGCTTGATTAGCTTACCTTGGTGATTATTGTAAATAGGCGCACAACATGCATAGTTAATACTTGACTTCATGCATTTCATTTCATTATGATCTCTTTATTGTGTGGACTGAATAATGACTTGACTCTAAGTTAATCATGGACAATTTGAAGTTATTTACTTACTGGCTAATGTAGCTCACACTTTTTAGAAAACAACTTTAAGGATCTTTAGTTGAGACGGCAGCTGAGGAGGTTGAAGTCAGGGATGATCTTTCGGTTTGTTGAGCTTGGTCACGATGAGAGAGAACCTGGTTTTGGTACCGCACTTTGATAAAACTTTAGTGTTAGTCTAGAAATTAGACTTTTCCTCTTTTAGAACTTGTCAGTTTTAGATTTTGTAATTTAGCTACTTATATCTTACTAGAACTGTAAATATCTCCCGCTTATGTTTTGACCATTGTTATCCACTCCCGTAGAAATATGGGGTGAGAGTTACGAATGAATCAGAAGTATCAGAAATTGGAATTTTCTGGTTGGTTCATGTTAAAAATGGTATTAAAGCCTAAGTTCTTCTAAGACTTAAGTAACTATGTTAGGGTTCTCATAGGACTTCAGGTTAGGATTATGTAGGTTGAACCAAAGTCTAGGACTTGTAGGGGGTTAAAGGAATTAAATATCTATAGGATGTGAGTTGGGAGGAGCGATGTTTGTTGTTTATGCGTCCTAACTAGCGACTCTGGATGGATAATTGGGGATAGGAAGTACTACTGTTTATGAGAATCCTAAGGTAGAAGCTGCTAGGATGAAGTCTCTGTTAAGTATACTGGACTGTCACGTTATTAAAAGATGTGATAATCTAAGGCTTTTGCTGATTGACATTATTTAAAGTACTTAGAACTCTAATACTAACGGATTCTGAAAATTTAAGGTCAATGTAGCTGCAAATGCATTGGACTGAGAAATTTGAGAATTTCGTAGGAATTAGATTATATTTAAATAAAGAGAATAATAAAATGTAGTTATTTAATCACTTCATTTTATTATATATATAACATTTTATATAATCACACCAAGTTGCTAATTGGATCGAAGTTTGGAGAAGTCACTATTCGTGCCAGAGCCAGACCTAGACCCATATTCTGATGAATCTAAGTATTTGTCTAATCAATCTTTAAATCTTTGTTTTGGATGGTTTGATGAGATGTTTCGGCTTTTTATATTTTAATGAGTGTTGTAAGTATAAAATTTCTATCTTGGCTTTTCTTGGTGATCTCCTCCTTCCAAGGGCACTATTTAGATGGTTTAATTACCTTTCAGTTGTAGTGTTTCTCTTCCTGCATGTTGTTGGGTTTTTTACTCGCAGTGTATTGAACTTTAATTTCTTGTTTATCATATGTGTGCTTATTGGGTAGCTTGTATCGGCCCCTCCCTTTATAGTGTAAACATGCAATATGCTTCTTCTAGGTAATGTTTGGTTTATGTTAATAAGTTTTGTGTTGTTTTATTTTGTGTTCTTAGAATTGGGCACGTGCATTTAGTCCCATTCTTTTCTCGTCTTCGGAACTCTTTAAATTGTTCTTATTTATTTTGATTTCGTTTGTAATTTCACGATTACTATTTTGTATTTGCATGTATTCATCAACCTTTAATTTATTTTGTTGATCTCATTACATCTTTTCAACAACATCAATAACCACACACTACGTATTTTATACATATACTTATGTGATTACATATGTTTCCCTGCTTCAATACATAGGCTACTAATATCTACACGTATACGCATCAACCTTTTACTGCATTCCTTTTTATGAATATAAGTTTTTCATACAAATATTTTACTAAATCTCTTTCCCAAATTGCATCTTTCTACTTTACGTATTACTTATGTCATCATTTATTTTATTTATGAAGCTACTTGTCTTTTCTTTCTAGTATAAGCGTTTATTATTTTCTGCTTTTACATGTGGCGTTTGTTTGGGATGTATGCGTCAGCCATTCTTTCCAGCATACGTCAGTCGAATGTTTCCCTCTTCGTAATGCTTGTTGGTGTTAATGAATTTTGTCTTGCTTCATTTTGTATCACTAGAATTTTGAACACATGATTTTGATTTAAAATCTTTCGGTTTTTCCAGAACCTTACTGGCTGTGGCAAGGCTTGTGCTGTAGGACCTGAACCCTTTAATCTAATTTCCTCTAATTTATTTAAATTTTTTCTTGAATTAAATTTCAATTAATTCCCTACTGGGATAATTGCAATTATATGCTTAGGTGTGATCATTAATTTATTAGCATAATGAAGTGCAAGAAAGTAATTAAGCATCAAATGAATGAATTTAAAACTATTAATTAACCATAGGGGCCTTAGTGTAATTAAAATATTAATGGGGTTTAATATTGTAAATTCAATTTTTCTTTTAAATCTCTTCAACGCACGAACCAGAAGAATTGGTCATGCGTTGAGTGGGGGGACGTGGCTTGTTGGTGTCGAATTTTGGGAGAGAAGATAGGGGTTACTCCCTATATCCCTCAACCACAATGATTCGTTGATAGAAAGAGATTGAGAGAGAATTTGGAAGAGATTGAGAGAGAGCTTGAGTTGAAGAAAGAGGCGAAGG
>JAUPMG010000006.1:1185483-1216123 GCA_031762675.1 Pachysandra terminalis | reverse complement strand
AATTGACCGTATCGTATTTTTTTTTATTGTCTCGTGTTTTACATATGATTATCGTATCGACCTGGTCGATACACGATACGTATCGCCCGATACGGGTGATACGATACGATATTTTGAACAATGGGGGGTAGTTATAACTTTACAATTTATCTATGGATATATCATGATATCAAGCAATATGTCACTTTGCCAACGTGTACGAACCATTACAAGTGGTCGAATAATGGAAGATTTCTGTAGTTTTCCCCTATTTCGATCATATCTTCACCATGAATTCTTTAAGACCCTTAAATCTTCTCCAAATACGTGGAAGCTGATTTCAAACCACTTACTATGTAAATTCATCAACTCTCTTCGATTCAGAGTCGTTTTGGCTGCGATTTTATGAGATTTGAAATGTTCTTTGTTAAAAATTGCCAAAAATAAGAGAAGTTATGTTTGAACTTATTCAATGTATTCTTTGGTTCATTTTGCAATAAAAGTTAAAGGAATTGTATGCCAATATACAAATGTGATGGATTGACATACCTTTCCTTATGGACTAGTGGATTTGAGAGATTGAGACCCTGAAGTGTTTGCAGATATCAATTTGTTGGGGGTGAAAAAATATCTAATGTCTCATTCTCTAATAATCGTATGTTGTTGGACAAAAAAGCCAATTTTTGAATTTAAAACTTATTTATTAAAGCTACTTTATAGAAATAATTTAAAGTTATTATTATTCAAAAAAAAACTTTAGTGGTTTCAGATGTTAGATATATAAGTCAAAAAAGCCAACCTTTTTTTTTTTCTTTTTTGTTTTGTTTTCCTTCCAAAAAAAGATGTTTGATATATAAATTAATTGTATCATAAAATTGTAACTGATTTGCTTAACTTTTCTATCAAAAAAAATGCTAGCATGTTATTTATTAAAAAATAATTTCTACTTCATCACTGAAAATTAATTTTAAAAACTGTATTAATTATGAAAATTTCAAAATTAGAAATTTTTAGTGAATAACTAGTCAGATAATTTCTTGCTAGATGTATATATGTTTAGGGTTGTAAAATTATGTTTAGTAATAAAAATATAAATTTATAAGAAAATTTAAAAATCTAATTACTTTGCTTTCAGTGTATACTTAATTTGTATACTCGTTGAATATTATTTTCTGACTTTAAAACCTTCTGGTTATGTTTCTTAGTGTTTGAATGACTGCATATGCATGACAATACATGCCTTACTTCTGTTTGCATGCATTACTTGGTTAATATCATTGTTTTTCTAACATTTTCAGTTATTTATGTGTAAACATGTATAAGTAAGCATCTCACAAAACTTCATTCAGATTCCCCCCTTTTCCCAATGTTTTCCCTATTTCTTTTCGGGTGATATTGATTTTTTCCTTGATTTATTGAGTGATATTACCTTTCCCTACATGGCGATAGATCTAGCAATATCAATAGCTAGAACCCTGTCCATATCCAATCTTAACTTAAAATTGAATATCCCATAAGATGCAACATACCCAAAAATTCTTTCTTTTTACGGTAGCTGGATTTGCAGCAGGCCCTTATTCAGACTTGAAGGTGATTTCAAAATCCTGGGTGCAACTATGATCAAATGAGCTCTCAACCTCACTGGAACGAAGACATAAAGGCTGGGAAGTGCAATTCGAAATCTATCTTTGAGCTTAGTGAACCCGCAACGTCTATGCCATTGGATTTTCCATCTCTTCAGAAACAAACAAAAGAAACTTGTGCTTTGCTCTTAAGGCGTTGAGGAAGCACCACCTTTAACAGCTGTCTGCTCGGTGAGATGATGGGATCCTGATCCATATCAGAAGTCTAAGTTATCTTAAATTGCACTATTTGGCTATAAATCAAGTGAGTGTGAGCATAAATGATCAGAAAGCTAGGGCCATAGTTGTACGTAAGCAACCCACAACTTTATATCCATGGGGAAAACCAAACACTTGGGGCTGAAGACGGAAAGGGACACCAGCTGAATCAACGTTGTTAACTTTGCCACAAAACCAATCCGTGAAGCGGAATAAATTCCCCTGTTTGGTACTAGAAGCAAGCTCAAAGTACCAGAGAAATTGGGTGGGCCTTAAAAAACTAAAATCAAGAAAAAGCTAAAGGATACATATATATATACACACACACACACATACATACACGTATCTATATACATACATGCATATATATATATATATATATATATATGTATACACACACACACACATACACGTATCTATATACATGCATACATACATACATATATATATGTGTGTGTGCGTGTATATATATATGTATATACATGCATACATACATATATGTATATGTATGTATGTATGTATATACACACATACATACACGTATCTATATATATATATGTATATACATGCATACATACATGTATATATATGTATGTATATACACACATACATACACATATCTATATATATATATGTATGTATGTATATACACAGATACATACACGTATCTATATATATATATGTATGTATGTATGTATATACACAGATACATACACGTATATATATGTGTGTGTGTGTGTGTGTGTGTGTATACATATATATGTATATATGTATATGTATGCATGTATGTATATAGATACGTGTATGTATGTGTGTATATATATGTATATGTATATGTGTGTGTATATATATATATATATATATATATACATACATACGTATATGTATGTATGCATGTATGTATATAGATACGTGCATGTATATTGGCAAGAAATATGATTTCTCCTAGTTTCTGTAGAATTATATAAACTTGTAGTTGACAATTTCACATGTGCTGTTTCCCTTTTGCCTTGCTTTATTGTGATAACAAATGGATTTGTTATAGTGGTTTCTCCATATTTGCACTTGCAGATGGTTTGGGAACCAAAATCAATGAGGAAGGAATTACATACTACAACAATCTCATTAATGCTCTATTGGAAAAAGGTACCTCATAATTTATGCTAGAAGTTTCCTTCTACCTGCAGCACTAATATATATTTGGAAACCTTGCTTTTGCAGGTATTCAGCCATATGTAACTTTATACCATTGGGATCTTCCGTTGCATCTTCATGAGTCAATGGGAGGATGGCTAAATGAGACAATTGTGTAAGTTTGGAGTCAACCATCTTGATTGAAAGAGTATTGCTTGTTTGCAAATTCATATTGATATGAAAGCATGCTCTTCTTGACTATTCATCAATTCAACATTGCTGAGACCTGAACACATTGAAGATGTGAGCATTTTGACTTATATATTTCCATAGTTTGGATAATAATATGAAGAGTTTATTGTCTTTATTTAAAATGTGAGAGCTTTTAAGAAGAGGAATTCATCAGTTGAAACATTTCAAAGCTTAGTGGCTGCAAGAGTTTTTCAATAATAAGATTCTCTATTTTTGTCGTTACAGGGTCTTATACTTGATGACACTGTATTCATTGTGTACAACATAATTTTTCCTTTTGTTTGAAACTACGATATTTCACCTAACATATCATGGAAGTTATTGGCAGCAATCAATAATTGAGATGCGGCACATAGTCTTAATGTAGATTGGATTAAGTGAATATGAAATTCTTTGAAGGTCACACCCTTGTATGAAAGTTTTTTTAATGACCTAAAAAGAGTATGGCTCAACAACCATAGGTTTTCCTCCCTATGGACTGTTATGGATAAGAGTCCATGATCACATGGACTCTATCCATATGAAGAGTTGTGTGCTAGCTGTGTGATACTTATCCATTGTAAAAATTTAAAATTCAAACTACAGTTACAACCAACACATACATTGGATTTTTATAATCCTAGATTTAGTATTTAATACAATCGTTTGTGTCTCTCAAAGATTAAGAGAGAACACTTTTCAAATCTTATATGGTATTAGAGCTACGAAGGCTCAAATCAACAACAATGGAGTCATCATCATCAACTGTGAATGCCACAACTAATGAAGTATCTTTTGGAAATACCACTCCACAAATTGGTAATATTCACCATTATATTTCCTTAAAATTAGATAGGAATAATTATTTGTTATGGAAGTCTCAATTCCTTCCTATTCTTTGATTGTATGAATTCATGGACATGCTAACCGGAGAAGTATACCCTCGAAAAATTTTGGTTGATGAAAATGGGACCGAATCCTATATAAATCCGGCTTATACAACCTGGTACAATAAGGATCAACTATTACTTAGTTGGATTATATCCTCTTTGAGCGATATGTTCTCGCTCATGTCGTTGGCTTGTCAAATGCCAAAGAGGTGTGGTTAACTCTTGAGAATATGTTGTCATCTCATCAAGCGCTCGTATCATGCAACTAAGGTTGGAGCTACAAACATTTCGGAAAGGATCCATGAGTATGTCCGACTATCTGCAAAAGGAAAAAAGAATAGTTGATAATCTCTCTGTAGCATCTCGACCTGTGTCTGATGAAGATTTAATCCTCTATGTCCTTGCTAGTTTGGGTACAAAATATGAGTCCTTTGTTACTTCGATTACCACTTGTTCTGATCTTGTTTTTATAGATGTTTTGCATGATTTATTGTTCAATCAGGAAATAAGACTCACCCTACAACATTCCACCTCCATTGATCAAAGTGGAATCACCCCAAATATGGCCGTACGAGGACATTATTTCTCTCATGGTGGACGGACATCCCATCAACAGTCAAACTTCAATCGAAGAGGTAGAGGACTTGGTCGTGGACGATCAACCTATCTAGGAAATGATCGTCAACCACATAACACTGTTCATCAACAGTCATCCTCTACAACTCCACGAGTTGTGTGTCAAATCTGCAATCGCCTAGGTCATTCAGCCATGAATTGTTTCAATCGATATGACAATCCTTTATAGGAAGAACAACCATTTGCACTTGCTGCTATGATTGACAATCCCTCCAATGATTATGCCTGTTGCCTTGACTTCGGTGCCACTAACATATTACTTCCATGGTTCAAAATATCGTATCGAGGTAGCGTGTCGGTCAGCTCGAAAATGGATACGTATCGAGTATCGTATCGGATACGTTGGATGCACTGTAAAATTCATAGATACGGTGGATACGCAAGGAAAATGAAAGATACATAAAACAAGACCCACTTTTATGCAAATATAAGGTAAAGATATGATAAATTAACATATTTTTGTTATGATACACCAATGCATATAATATATATTAACGTGAAAACCAACTGCTACGCACGCAGGCACATAAAAACTTAAAAAAATTTCAGTAAGTGTAAAGTCATAATATATCACATACATTGATAAAACATAAATAAAATCATACATATCTAGTGGGATCAATTACCTATAAGTAATAAGATGTAATCATAATTTAAGACATAGAAACATACTTTCCAACATCAACAAAAGAATTCAAAATCTATTAGGAATATCTTAGAACAGAAAAGAACTTTTATTACTTATAGATGTATATCTCAAACAAAAGCCTTCTTATTTGACAATCTTTAGAGAAGGAAAATAGCAAATGAAAGGAGATGAAGAACGATAAGGAGAAGGATAAGAAAAAGAATATTATCCCAGATAAACAAATACTCTCTCTCTTTCACTCTCTTTCTTCCATTTTCTTTTTCTTTGTTCTTTTTTGAAATTAGGTTAGTAATTTTTTATTTGTGTTTTGTTTTCTTTTTTTGATCATTCTTTAGTTTTCATTGTCGTTTTTTTATCAATATCCAGCATAACGAGATAGTATCGAGCATATCGAGGCAGTATCGAGTGTATCGGAACTGTATCGATTGTATCAGTAATGTATCGACTGATATACTGTAAAAACATACGTATCGTATCGTAATGTTGCGTATCGTGCCGTATCGGTCGATGCAATATATGTATCGACCGTATCGACACGATATTTTAAACCATGTTTACTTCTGATCTCAATAATCTTTCCATTCGTTCTAAATTTATAGGATCGGATCAAATGCGCGTTGACAATGGATCAAGTTTGAAAATATGCAACATTTGGTTTTCTGTCTTATCAAGTTCTTCTGGTAGATTTTTTCCTGATATTCAGAAAAATCTACTATCAGTTAGACAACTCACAACTGGCAATGATGTTATTGTTGAATTTAATGATTCATCCTACTTGATAAAGGACCGCAAAATGGGGAGAGTTCTACTTCGAGGTTGAATTAAAGATGGTCTGTATCGACTTCTTTCTCATAGCTCGTCAAAGACTGATTCAAAGGCTGCACTCATTGGTGAGAGGGTTCCTTCTGATATCTGGCATCAATGACTTGGCCATCTAGCCTCCCGCATAGTTGATCACATCTTATTTGCAAACAAATTGTCAAATGTCAAAAATAAGATTTTATCTAATTTTTGTTTAGCTTGTCAATTAGGTAAAATTCACAAATTACCTTTTTCTAGATCTATTTCTCGGTCATCTGGACCATTGGATCTATTACACTCGGATGTTCGGGGCCCTACTCCAGTTTTATCAAATAATGGAAGCAGATACTATGTTCATTTTCTTGATGATTATAGTAAATTCACCTAGCTTTTTCCTATATCATGCAAAACTGATATCTTGAATGTTTTTATTAACCTCAAAAATCATGTGAAAAAAAATTTTAGTCTTTCAATCAAGGCTTTGCAGACTAATTGGGGTGGAAAGTTCCATTCTGTAAATAAGTATTTATCTACACAAGGAATTCGTCCTCGTGTTTTGTGCCCTCATCATACACATGAGCAAAACGTGTCTGTAGAAAGAAGACACCGTCATATTATTGAGACGGGTTTTACTATTCTTGCTCATGCGTCCATGCCTCTCAAACTTTGGGTTGATGCGTTTCACACTACTACTTATCTTATCAACTGTCTTCATTCTCCTACAATTGGCAATTTAAGTCCATAGGAAAATTATTTAGACAGAAACCGGATTATAAATTTTTGAAGGTTTTCTGTTGTGCCTGCTTCCCATATATATGTCCATATAATTCACATAAATTCTGATTCAGATCTACTAATTGTGTTTTTATTGGCGACAACAATTCTCATCGGGGCTATAGATGCTTGGATACTTCATCAAATCGCATCTACGAGTCTCGTCAAGTTGTCTTCAATGAGCTGGAATTCCATTATTCTTATCTACAAAAGCTTCAAGACAAAGGAATCTATTTGGGTTCAGATTTAATTCTGCCTACTGGACTTCTTCAAAGTGGATGACACCTACTTTATGTGGGAATCGTGTGGTCCCTTCACCAGCACAAATACCAAACACGATTTAGAAAGGTGGGAACTCTTGTCATATTAAAATAGTTGCTGATTCTCCACCTCATCAATCCAGATCTTGTGGGACCACATTACCTAATTTATCTCTGCAGCAACAGTCTTCCTCTTTCAGTTCAACAGGGACTATTTGGTTGCCTATGTCCCCACCAACAAACAAGACTCTACGTCCACAACTTTTGGTTCCTAAAATTGTGTCACAAAATCCTCCTCTACAAAGCATGGAACGAGCTATCCCAGATGGAGCACAATTATCTCCTATTTCTTCTCTATTGAAGACTTATTTTAGAAGAAATAAAACTCCTAAGAATAAGGAGTCCATATTATCTCCAACTTCTTTTGATGAGAATCCTTTGGAGGTTATCACTTTGCCACACACAACATGGATTTTCGTTGGATTCAGCAATGTATGAAGGCTCCTCTCCTATTAATTCTCCTGAAGTTCAGCTCCCTCATCTCACCTCTTTGCCACGTGGACACAACAACTCGTTGGGATCTCTCTCTCGCTCTTTCTCCCACCAATTCAAATTTGTTGGAGACGTGCTCCTCAATGCCCAAGTCGTGTGAAATAGAAGGTATTAATTTAGTGGTTGATCTCAACAACCCAACTAAATTAAACACCTCTCGTACTCCTACTCACCCAACGGTGACAAGGAATCAAGATGGCAAACGTAAGCCTAAAGTTCTTTGTACCACTTTGTTATCCATTGTCTCAAGCTTTGGCCTCTATTCTATCTCCTATTTCTGAATCAATTTGTTTCAGACAAGCTGTTAAGGACTCTCATTGGAGTAAAGCTATGGATCAAGAGTATGATGCTCCTTTATCCAATGGGACGTGGACACTTGTCATGCATACTTCTCATATGAATCTTGTAGGGTGTAAATGGGTCTTTAAACTCAAATGAAGGCCTGATGGTGAGATAGATGGATGCAAAGCTAGTTTAGTTGCAAAGGGTTTTCATCAACAACTAGGGTAGGATTAAGGTGAGACGTTTAGCCGTGTGGTTAAACCCAACATTATTCGTACAGTATTATCTATTGCAATTTCTAATAGTTGGGATATTCTGTATTTGTCAACTCTATGTATCCAATGCCTTTTTACACGGTCAATTAGAAGAGGATGTTTACATGTGTCAACCTCCTGGCTTTATCAATCAAAGTCGTCCTACCTATGCCTGCAAACTGCACAAGGCCTTGTATGTACTCAAACAGGCTCTACGGGTCTGGTTCCAATGGCTTAGTATGTTCCTCATTGAGTTGGGCTTCAAAGGATCTAAAGCTGATTCTTCTTTATGTATACTCAAACATCAAGCCGTAATTGACGATATTCTAGTCACTAGGAACAATCCAGAATTTATTAGTTATCTTATTAAATCACTTGGCCACGAGTTTGCTCTTAAAGATCTGGGATCATTACCATACTTTCTTGGTATTGAAAGTACATCAGCCGTCTGATCTTTGGCCATGAGTTTGCCCCAGGTTAGATTACAAAATACAATTGATACCAAGTAAACCAAACTAGTATATATATATATACATAACAAAACACTTTAAGATTTACACAAAAGAAGCTAAACTTATATAAAAATAGGACCTTATAACAAAAGCAACTCTCACTCTACAGCATTCAACTATGAAAACCTAAATATCGTTCTTCTTTTTCTTCTTCTTGCAAGTCTCTTTCTAACTCCTCAGCAACCCCAAGCCCAAAGGTCATTAGTTTCTACATTTATATAAAATATTTAATGAGGATTTAGTCCCAGTAAGTAATAGCCATGAATTTAAAAAGCAGAGTTTAAACCATGCTATTTTGAATAAGGTAGTGAGAAATGTAAATTAGATCTAATTCAAATCAAAGCAGTATGCAATATAAAACAATGTTGTCATGTATTGTAATTGAAAAATATTGAGAAATTAGCCAGAACACATAAATGCTCAGGCTACATATAGCTATTGGCACGGACACTTCAATGTTGCTTCTTGTGATTGTTAGCACACTGGCCTAGCTTACTGGTTTGACGCTCTCGGTAAAGTTTACTTTATCACAGGGAAGTTCACATGATATAACAGGAGTCAATCTGATGTCATGATCGAGCTAGGGCATAGCTCGTCGATAAGAAGACCCTCATGGGTCAGATGGGGTATTCCAGGACATAGCTCATCGATGAGCCGATGCCGATAAATCTCATAAACTCAATACCCATATTCCATATCATTGCCACATCTGTAGTGTAACAACACGTCATGTAACCACCCACTGGCCTACAGCCACATATCTGGCACAATGTCCCAAATAACCATATATCATATGCAATGCCAGATTCAAATCCATGTAATTTGATGTAATAATGCATTTGTTATATATGTATATATATCTGTATCATGCTTGCAAACCATGTTATATTAAACAACTTCTTCATAAAGTTTTGTGTAATAAATCAAGAAATTATTTCAAGAATAAAAATTGCATTTATAACACTTGTTAAATCAACTTTCCTTCTATTCATGTTCAAAAACCTTAACTCTTTGCATATTAAATCATTCTATAGTTGATGAAAGTTAAATCCTGGCTTTTCCTAAATTATTTTTTTAGAAATCAAACCATCAGACTTTTCTAACCATACTTTGATAGTTGATGATGTTTTGGCATACGTAGCCATAGTGTAAAGGATCGTCCGATCCCGAGTTGGATCGGACGATCCAACTCGGGATTGGACCGGGATGATACCCGAGTCGGAACCGATCCTTATTTACTGCTAAATACACTGACTTGGTCCGATCCCGTTACGGATCGGGCGATCTAACTCGGGATAGGCCAGTCGGATCGGACGAGTTGGGTTTTTAAAATATATTTTTTAATTGATTTAAGATCGTCCGACTCGGTCCGGGATCGGACCGGGACGATACCCGAGTCGGAACCCAGTTTAAACACTATGTACGTAGCTACAACAAAAATCATGAGCTTTTAACATGGGTAAAAATCTCATTATTCAAAAATTAAGGTTTTGGAGAAAGTCCTGAAAATCTGGTTTTGTTATTGAACTGGAAGGTTGACTTATTATTTATTATTATTATTATTATTTTTTTGGATTTTGGGTTTGAAACCATTTTTATTGAATTTAATATGGGTGGTATTTCTTATTTACATGTAATATCTTAAGTAAATGGAGATTAAGACCTTTTCGGTTAGCCATAGACATGTAATATTTTAAGTAAATGGAGATTAAGACCTCTTCAGTTAGCCGTAGATGTACAGTTTTCCATATTTTCTGGTTTCTGTAAGACGTTTCCCTCATATGTCTGAAGTAACTGTAATAACATATACAACCCAAAATTTTGGAAAGCTTAAAACCTATGAATCAAAAATGCTCGCATTTAAAAACATCACATGATGGTTAAATATGTTGTCAAACTTCATGGATAAGGTCTATAAACAAACAAGTATAAAATCTATGAACAAAGGCCAGAAGAAAGTCCTAAATTTATACTCTCCTTTTATACTTGAACATAGCTGAAGACACAATCATAACTTTTTACAAATAACCTTCCCTGAAACCATGCTTAATCATGCATTGCAAAACCATGGTTTAAGAAAACTGATTATTAGGCCATAAGGTTCATCCTAAGCTTTAGACCATATCCGAACCAGCAATTCCTCAAAATCCAGAAACAGGCATACCCTCATCAAGCCATAAGGTTTATCCTAAGCTTTAGACCATATTTGAACCAGCAATTCTTCAGGTAGGTCTCTTCCTTAAATTCTCCTTCAATTTTCTCTGATTTTCTCTATTTGTTTCTTAGGTCTTCCAGCTAAAATGATCACTGAACTGTTATAGTAACTTATATACATATATTTATTATATTATTACTACATAGCTTATGATATATTAGTTTGTTAATTTTCCAGCTAGTGAATGATATTAGTTAGTTTAGGTTATTGTTAATTAGCTAATTTAAGCTTAATCTAGCACTTGACCCAACTAAGACAAGTGTTAAGACGTGTGTTACACATCTCTCCTCCATGTGACACTTGTCCATCTTATGGACGTGTCGCATGGAGACACCTGCTCCTTGATACCACATATAGACACTAGAAAACAGAGGACCTTCAAAAACCAGTTAATTACAGGTTTCCCATTATACAGACCATTGTTACTCATTGTCTTTCATATTAATTAAAATACTGACATTATGATGATGTGTAGCTCAAAACAGGGTTTTTATACATTCCTTCCAATAGAATTTCACTAAACTATATGTAACATAATGGATACACTTTTTTTTTTTGGGACGTTAAGAGAATAATTTGTTGATAGGCAAAACAATTACAGCCTATAGTACATGCATCCTCTAGCAACCTTCTCAAGGATGCTCAACTTTACGTTAGGTAAGCCATCCGGATTGAGAAATAACAGGTCATCAACAGAAGTATAAAAATCAGCTAGGAAATCAGCTGGACATTTGATTTCCCTAATCACACGGAACACCTGAATGTCTTGAAACAGAGCCATTCTCCTCCTGATGTTGAAAATCATCTCTCTAGACCAAGCGATCTGCTGAAAGTCACTTTCTTTTAGGAGTTGCACAGCAGTCTTAGAGTCATATCCCACATGAAGGTAAGAGATAACAGAAGTCAAAGCAGCTTCAAGCCGAGCAAACAAAGCTTCCAATTCATGATGAAGGACTTAGATCTTCTACACACTGAGATACACTTAATGCATGCTTAATACCAAAATTAGGTATTATATATAAATATACAATAATTAAAATAAAATGAATGTACAAATGCATAGTCCAACATTTAACATATAATAATCACATTATTAACAGAAAATCAAACAATAAAATAAATTAATTAAAAATAATATAAACTAATTAGGATAAAGGTCACTACACTTTTGATACTGGATTCTAAGTGATGCTTTTAATTTAAGACTAATACAAATTTCTATCAAGGTCACGTGAAATAGATGGAGAACTAAGAGGGCTACCAGCCTACTACACACTGGCAGCTTATGTGAAGAGGTTACTGTATATTCTCATACAGCTGATGTAACTCCTAATTCTTGCAATTTTATGTCTTTTTTCTTTTAGTGAGTGACATGCGCCTCAATGGTGCTTCAGTTGTATGTTAATTACTATGAGTTCTATATAATTGGATTATGATAATTTTCCGTTATAGTAAATGCTTTAAATGGGTATTACAGAGTATCTTGCTGAATTTCTTTTTACGTTTCTGTCTCTGTGTAAATCTGCAAGCTTTATATCCAACTCTCTATCATTGTTTAGGATTTATATTTTGTTTTTGCTCCAATGATGAATAAGATTTACATTTGTTTGGCAAATGTCCAGAAAATATTTTGCCATCTATGCAGAAACTTGCTTTGCAAGTTTTGGAGATAGAGTGAAGCACTGGATCACAATTAATGAGCCTCTTCAAACTTCAGTGAATGGATATAGTACTGGAATATTTGCTCCTGGAAGAACTGAACATTCATCAACTGAACCATATTTGGCTACACACTACCAACTCTTGGCCCATGCAACAGCTGTTTCTATATACAGAAATAAATATAAGGTATATAATTCGTTGTTTCTGTTGGATATTTTTAAAATGATTTGTTTTGTGTTGAAAGCTTTTGTTTGTGAAGTCTCTTTTCCCACATTGGAAAGGTACAAGAAAGGAGAAGGCTTTATATAAGGTGAGCTCCCTAATGCTTATGTGTTTAAAAGCAAAGAGAATGATTAGGTGTGTCAGTGGTGCTTCGCACCGCTGCGCAAGTCCGTGTGCTAGGGCGCAAGGGCGCTCGAGGCACAATGGGTGCTTTGTAGGCGCACTTTGCACTTTGCACTATAGTGTCTAAACTTCGTATCGGATCGAGAATCGTCCCGGTCTGATACCAAGTTGGATCGGCCGGTCCAAAGATGGCCCAATTGTTTTGAAAATTTTTGAGTCAGATCAGGTGATCCATGTTGGATCATCCGATCTGACTCTTCCAAAACCGAGTCAGATTGTTTGGATCGGACGATCTGACTCAGTTTTGGACCGAGTTAGAGAACTTCAGCATATTTCGGGATTATCTTGGGATCGTGACTCGTCCCAAGTTTGATAGGCCGATCCAGACCGGGATTAGCTGATCCTTAACACTATGCTTTGCACTTTGCAGTTTGCACTTCGCATCTCGAGGAGTGTAGGGGCCTTTTCTTTTAGAGTGTGGCCCAGTCAGACAGGATTGATTAAATTGGTTTGATGGTTCAGACCATGCTTGGTTCGGGTTGATCTTCCGATCAGACACACCTGATGGATCCCAGTGATCTGGACCATCAGATGGCGCGCCTGATCGAGTTCGTACGATCGGGACCATCCGATCAGGTTGCACCTGATCAAAGAGGTATCAACCGATCAGGTACCTTTACAGGGTAAGATCCTGACATGTGGATCATGCTTACATCTGATGGGTGAAGGGATACATGCCCTTTCAAATTTGATCCAAACCGTTGGATCAAGATCGTTCCTGTCGGTTAAAAGGTACATGTAAGTCTATATATATACTAAAGATTCATACTAGAATCATTCATTCGATCCAGACCAAATCTGATCAAGAGATTACATCAAAGCTTTCATCTAGTGTTTGGCATCATCAGTTCTATATACAAAGTGTTCTGTTGTGATCGGACGGTGCACATCCAAGAATTACAACGAATCTTGATTAGAGGCTTCATTGTATCATGGAGGCATTTTCTCACTAACCCTTAGTGCATTCGCAATCTTGATCGGAGGGGGAAAACTTGTCTAAAAGAAAGCGAGTCGACCGTGCGTTGAAGCTTGTTGATCAACGGTGCAGATTTTTTTAACCCTTCATACTTCTGATCCTTCATTGTTTTTCCAACAATTTTTAGACAAGTCTCTGCCAAATGGAGGGTTCAGTGGTTCAAGCGCTTCAAGTCATGAATTAAGACCTTATGCGTCTTGATTGGTTTGATAGTCACAACTTCACCCGATGGCAAGAAAATGTGCTTTTCTTTCTTACAACCCTCAAGCTTGTCTACATCCTTGATGGTGATCTGGAGGCTATCCCAGAACTGTCCATTGCTGATACACCCGAGTTGATAGAGAAGAGCGGAAAATGAAGACAACGTCCTTTGTAGAGAACACATCCTGAATGCTCTCTCCAACTCATTCTACAATGCACATATCGTTCAAATCATTCTGCAAAGTCCTGTGAACGACCTTAGACAACAAGTACCGCATTGAAGAGGCAAGTAACTAGAATTTTTTAAGTAGTAATTATATTGATTTTAAGATGACCAATGATAAGTCGTTTCTAGCACAAGTGCATAAACTCCAACTTATTGTTAGTGATCTTAAAATTGCGGGAATAGAACTTGTAGTGGATTTTCAAGTATATTATTGCTAAACTCCCCTTTGCTTGGAATGGCTACAAGAATAAGCTTAAGCATGAAGAAAAAAGTCATACCTTGGAATCTCTACAGCGACACCGTCGAATTGAGGAAGATTCTCGTAATCGAGATAAGAAGAGTGATGCGAATGAGAATCATTTTAAGGCAAATATGGTTAAGGATAATAAATCCAAGAATACCAAACTTATGCCTAAGAATGATAAGCTTTTCAAGAGGTAAGATATTAGGAAAAAGAAAGGAAATTGTCACTTCTGTGACAAACCCGGTCAGTACACTGTCATCCTCGAAATAAGCCCATGAAAGTCAAGTGAATATGATTGATGAAGAAAAAACTCACTGCAACAGTGTCTGAAGCCAATTCTGTAGGAATTGAAGAAGGATGGTGACTCGATACGGGTGCAACCATTCATATAAGCAAGGATTGTAGTATTTTTAAGACTTATGAAGCGGTCGGTAACGGAAAGAAAGTCAATATGGCAAACAACTTCCGCACCAAGGTTAGCGGAAAGGGCTCTGTGGAACTCAAACTGATGTATGAGTCAGTTGAGTTTATCTTATCTAGGACTGGGGGATATGGCTATCTTGTAATGGTATGATAAAGTTGAATTTAGTAAATAAATTCTCTTCTGCTTATATTGTTGACTCTATTTCTTTATGGCATGGTAGATTAGGACATGTAAATTATGGTTACATAAAGAACATGTCTAATCTTGGTTTATTTTTTATTTTTAATTATGATATTTCTAGAAAATGGCCTGCATGTGTTCAAGGTTAGATTACTAGAAAATCTTTTATATCTGTTAATCGAACTTCTAATATACTTGGTCTTATTCATAGTGACAAATGTGATCTTAAGAATAACCATCACTCGTGGAGGAAATAAATATTTCCTAACCTTTATAGATGATTATTATTGATACACATGTATACCTAACAAAGACGAATAGACTAGACTTTATTATATAGTTGAATGAAATAGGGTGAAGTCAAAGATAGCACATTGTTTGCTCTAAATATAGAAGACGAACCATCTTCTTATAACACATATGTGTACTTAATAAAGACCAATAGACCGAACTTTATTATATAGTTGAATGAAATTAATGTGAAATCAAAGATAAAACCTTGTTTGCTTTAAATATAGAAGATGAACCATCTTCTTATTTTAGAAACTGTGACTTCTCGTAATGTTCCTTAACTAGAAGACATTGATTATTTTGACACATGTGCACCTGTTGCACGGATTTCATCTATTAGGGTTTTAATTTCTCTTGCTTCAATTCGCCAATTAGTTTTCCGTCAAATGGATGTAAAAATGGCTTTTCTAAATGGTGATTTAGACGAGGAGATTTATATGGAGCCACCTGAAGGGTTAGTTCTCCCAGGCTAAGAAAAGAAAGTATGCAAATTAGTTAAATCTCTTTATGGCCTGAAGCAAGCTCTTATGCAGTGGCATGAGAAATTTGACCAAATAGTGTTATCCCATGGTCTTAAGGTTAATAATGTAGATAAGCATATTTATAGTGAATTCAATGTTAGTATTATTAATTGTTTATATGTTGATAACATGCTTATTTCCGGTACTAACCTTGAAATGGTGGAGGAAACAAAAATGTCTCTATCATCTAACTTTGATATGAAAGATTTAGGAGAGGCTGATGTAATCTTAGGAACTAAATCCTAAGAAAATGGAATGGATTGGCTTTATTTCAATCTCAGTATATCGAAAAAGTCCAAAGGAGAGATGATTATTTTGATCATAAGCAAGCCCTTGCTCCTATAGGTCCTAGTATAAAGTTAATAGAATACACTGACCGATGTAAATCTCAATTTGAATATTTCAATGTAATTGGGAGTCTTATTGTATAAAGTCTCAAGTAAGACATACAATGGGAAGTCAAGACATTTAAGCCTTAGACATCAGTCTGTGAGATAATTACTCACAAGTAGAGTAATTATGGTCGAGTATGTAGAGTCAAATGCGAACCTAGCTAATCCTTTGACGAAAGGTCTTGTTAGAGATATGGACATATGACGTCGCAAGAATGGGGTTAAGATCACTTCCACTTCAACCATTTTTAACGGGAACCCAACTTAAATCTTTAAATTATAGACTAAATTCAATGGGTACAAACAAGTTAAATGTTTGGTTAGTCAGACACTAGAAATTACCTCATTCCTAGACATTGACTAGTGTCAGGATCTGCATGAGTGAGGATGGATATATATATCCTTAATAAGTCCTTAAAGGTGACTCGCAGACTCACCTGTGTGGATTTACCAAGACGAGTGTGGGAGACATGCCGCTTCTTATGAAAATCTTGACCTTTTTCTAGAGCACTCAAGAAACAGGGTACTT
The DNA here is from genome assembly GCA_031762675.1 of Pachysandra terminalis. Taxonomy (NCBI): domain Eukaryota; kingdom Viridiplantae; phylum Streptophyta; class Magnoliopsida; order Buxales; family Buxaceae; genus Pachysandra; species Pachysandra terminalis. The sequence continues at coordinate 1,199,062 of JAUPMG010000006.1, read as the reverse complement.
GCACATGGCCATCAACGTGCAAGATAAAGGATAACTCTATCCCATGGAAATGAGTATGTATAATAGTCTCCGGTTTATTTGTAAGGTTCTTGGTTCAAGATCCGTTCACCACAACACCCTGATAAACTTTGAGCTATCTATACTAACTGAAAGTTTAAGTCCAAAAGACAATTATCACTTATGTACGAATTTCAGCGATGATGCTATGTTTGTAAAATGAATCTATTGTCATATTATTATAGGTATAAATAGAGTCTACTTATTTTGAAAATGGTGGATTGTTGGATATTTTCAAAATGATTTGTTTTGTTGTGAAAGCTTTAGTTTGTGAAGTCTCTTGTCCTACATTGGAAAGCTTCAAGTAAGGTGAAGGGTTTATATAAGGTGAGCTCCCTAATGCGTGCACGTCCGTGTGCGAGGGCTCTTGAGGTGCAATGGCTGCTTTATAGGCGCACTTTTGTCTTCGTTCATCGCGTCGCGAGGAGCGTAGGAGCCTTTTCCTTTAGTGTGTGGCCCGTCGGTTCGGGTTGATTGGTTTGGTTTGACGGTTCGGACCATGCTTGGTTTGGGGTGATCTTCAGATCGGACATACCTGATGGATCCAAGTGACCTGGACCGTCAGATGGCGTGTATGATCGTGTTCGCACGATCGGGACCATCCGATCAGGTTGCACCTGATCAGAGAGGTGTCAACCGATCAGGTGCCTTTGTAAGGTAAGATCCTGACCGTAGTATCATGCTTGCTTCTGATCGATGATGGGTGAAAGGAAACATGCCCTTTCAGAGTTGATCAATTGGATCAAGATCATACCTATTGGTGAATAGGTACATGTAAGTCTATAAATAGACTGGAGATCTAGACTAGAATTGTTCATTCGAGCCAGACCAGATTTGATCAAGAGATTACATCAAGGCTTTCATCTAGTGTTTGGTATCATCGGTTCTATATACAGAGTGTCTTGTTTTGATCGGACAGTGCACATCCGAGTATCACAAAGAATCTTGATCCGAGGCTTCATTGTATCCTGAAGGAATTTTCTCACTAACCCTTAGTGCATTCGCGATTTTGATCGGAAGGGGAGAAACTTGTCTAAAAGAAATCTAGTTGATTATGCCTTGAAGCTTGTTGATCATGGTGCAGATTTTTTTAACCCTTCATACATCTGATCCTTCATTGTTTTTCGAACAGTTTTTTCCTTCTTTTCTTTTTCATAATTTTTTTTAATGTGTTTCTTCGAATTGAGTATCATATACACAGTCTTATCTTGTTGAAATCCTATTTGAACCAATGCATACAATACATTGATACATATACCATGTAGGGTGGCATATATTTTTCACCCTTGGGATTAAACCCTGAAATGTCCAGCCATTTATGAGGTGGAAAACATAAAATAAAATGTGAAAAAAAGAAACCCTATATTGGAGCCCTTTCAAAAATCAAAATATCTTGTACGAAGATGTAGTCCTTTCGAAAAACAAAACTCTCAGATGATGAAAAAACATTAAGATATGGTGTTTTAAGTGGAGTACTTCACTCATTTAGAAGAGTGCATGCAACATAGTAGAGAATAGAAACAAAGAATGTGAGTCAGCAGTATCTGACAAGCATGTGAAAATAAAAATGAATCATGAAAACATGGTACTTATTACATCTATCTAGAAAACTAAGATAATGGATGCTAAATAGGTGGTTAGTCATTCTTTCATGATTTTATAGTGCTACACCAAATGTATTTGATTTTTTTGTATTTTTCACATTTAAAAGGATCCATCAAGCATGGTCGATTAAAGAAGCAGGGAATTAAAGTCAGAAGGATCTGACCAGCATGTGAAAATTCAATGAATAATGAAAAACAGTACTTTTACATCTATCATAGAAAACTAAGGAAATCGAAACTAAATAGTTGCTTAGTCTTTCGTTTCATGATTTTGTATAGTTATACATATACCCTCTTATATTTCTTACCCCTTCCATTTGTTTTTTCCAATCAAATACCCATTTAAAAAGCAAACATAGAGATATAGTGTTAGTTTATCAAACTTATTGTAACCTTGTGTTGTTGAAGGCAGTTGTCTTGGCAACTTTCCAAGATGTAGTCGATACTGCCTAAGAATGTATTTGATCTGGGCGACCTCCTTTCTTTTTCTAGTATCTCATACCCCCCTCTCTCCATCTCTCTCTTGTCCACTATCGACAACTAACCTACTATCTACTTTTTTTTTTTTATTTGTTTTTTACTTTCTTCCTTTTTTTTTTCTATTTAAAATTTTCTTCATTTTTCCAAGTAACTCCTGATTTCCTATCATTAATTTCTTTCTCCTTTTTGTTTTATATTTTTTCATTGTGATGCATCATAGTCGATTGATATGTTGATATGCTTTTTTCTGTTGAATTATGCCGTCGTTTCCATAGTTTCTTCTGTATTAATGTAATTGAGTATTATTTTGAATGCTGAAGTGTTATTGTCCCTTTTATTATGAATAAAATTGCATTTAATGTTAATGTGTTGTTGGCGCTGTTTCTTATTGATAGTTTTAGTATAGAATTTGAACTCTGATATGACTTAATAACATATTAAGTGTATGCATGGTCACCTCAAATACTTGTTGGTTGCTGCATGATTTTTCTATCAAATAAGGTTTTTATGAATCCTTCACTTGATTTTTTAATTGACATGAATCTTATTCAAGTTCTTCAAATTTGATATTTGATGCTCATTGCGTAGGTAGGTGTTTTGTCATGTTAATCATATTCTTAGAAAAAAATTGCATATGATGCGATTAAACTTTCCATAGAGGACTTAAGATTGATCTTGGACAGATTTGTTGTAGTGTTTGTTGCCTGGTAAGCACCTACTCACCTACACTACAGGCAAGGCTGTGGACTTGCTTCGTTTAGATGTTTTGACAACATTGTTGGCTTTTGAAAGCCTTGTTTAGCCTAAATGTTTTGACAACTTTGTTGGAACCATTAGATGAGCCATTTCCTTTACATTGTTGGTGATCAACTTTATCTACAGATACTTTTAGGAAATGTCCAATTACAATGTGGAAGTTTGATCAAAGATCCAATAAAGGTTTCAGAACTTTCTTTTTATTGGTGAACAGTATTTCAGTCACATCATTAACATCATTACCAGACAGATTATTATTATTATTATTATTATTATTATTATTATTATTATTATTATTATTACTACTACTACTACTACTACTACTATAAAATTCGAATAATTCCTTTTTTCTGTGCCGCCTTTAGGCCAAGCAAGGTGGCAAAATAGGGTTGGTGGTTGATTGTGAATGGGCAGAGGCTTTTTCAGATAAATTGGAGGATAGAACTGCTGCAGCAAGGCGTCTTGCTTTTCAGCTTGGATGGTTTTCCCCTGGCACTCATGCTTTTATTTTTAAATTTTTTATTGTTCCATATATTGTACTTAAAATTGTAGAGAGGACGTAATGTTGTGCGACTTATGAACCTTTTCATTGAAGTTTCCTCAAGCAATGGTGTCTAGTGATGGAAATTTCTAAATCACACTGATGTTTATAGTCACCATCATAATTTTCCAAGAGATATCTCTACTATTGGGAAACTGATATTGATATTAGTTGGCATCATCATTGATAGTTATGTTCATTGTAAACTTAAGACACTGCAGAACATGGGAAGGATTTTATGTGAAGTTAAAAATGTGGTTTCACTTATAGAATTTATTGGAATCATTTCTATATTTTACCTAAACACATAGGTGGAGATATAACATTTGGTTTCTAAATCTCCGCTCTCTCCCTCTCACTTTTATATATCCATTAGATTTCTTTAGTATAAGATTTAGGGATTGTAGAAGAAAGAAAGAGATTTTGGGTATAGGAGTTGACTTAGCTTGGATGTCTCCTCGATGAAGTGTCTGTTTACTTCAATATGTTTTGTTTGTCATCTTGGTCCTTTTTTTTTCTCTTTTCAAGTACCAAAAGATGCCATTAAACTACTCACAAATAATTTTAAGAATCCCCATAAAGAAATCAGGCTCATAACTACTATAAGTGATTTGAGATGATCCTTCGAATCCCTACACTAACAACATTAATCCCATTTCTATTTTGATATGAACCAAGGAAACTTCCTTATTATAACTTGAACTTGGTGAAGAACCACATTTTCTTTCCTGTCTTTTAACTCTTTTAACTCTCCTTAAAGCAAACCTTATTCCAGTGTTTTAAATATAGCTTTTGCTGGAAATTTCGCCATCTGGACCCGGGGGAAACTTTGCAGAAATTTTGGGAGATGTTTTCATTTTGGCAGAATATTTCGCCAGATGGAGAGCAATGGGGGAAAATTAGGAAAATTTTGGAATTTTTATGAAACTTCAAGGATTACATAAAAATATGTCAACACACAAGTAACTCAAAATATAACAATAAATAGCTATGCATAGTGATGAACAAACATCAAGGGATCTAAGTACCATACGCGCTACAAGCCTTTGAATATAAAATGTGAACTACCATCCATATAAAGTCAAAATACAACTAAATGTCATAAACACAACATTAAAACAACTTAAAATTCAATATCCAAGTACATAAATAGTTTTTTCATAGTATCACATCCACATCTATGTCACATATAAATTTTCGAATCATTTCAGTACGTTTTACCGCTTTCATCCATCATAAATCCCATAAACATTGTCAATTGCATGTGGATGAATCAAATAGATGCATTAAAATGCATTTTCGACTTAATAGGACTAGATTTATGCAAAATAAAGCATTTTAAAACAAAAAAGTATGAGATGCTGGACATACCATACAAATCTTCAAAAATGATGCTTCAATCCACCACTTTACCTATCACTCTTATTAGATTTGTTTAATAGGGGCTTTAGATTTGATCTTCTAAATCAAATCTTGAAGAAAAGCGGAAAAAACAATTGCTTAGAATGGAAGAGATAGGGGTTTTGGTCAAAATTTCCCTAGTGCCACCCTTATACCCCTTTTATAAAGCTCAAAATCTCAATTTTTCCCGAAATTGGGGCGAAATGGAAATATTGGGAGATATTTCACCCGATAGCTCGCCAATTTCCCCAGAAAAGAGAGATTATCTCCAGCGGGGAGATAACAAAATTTCACTAAATTTCACCGAAATTTAAAACACTGCCTTATTCATATTCTTGTCCTAGATTGAAGTTTTGAGAATGAAGACGTCCTTGAGATCCACATCAAGAGTGTAATGAGCAGGGATGGTGTGATTGTAGTTGTTGAGCTTAATGAATGCTTTCAATTGAGATTTCTTCAGTCTTCTGTATGGAGTCCTAGTGAATCACCTTCTTTGGCTACTATGCAACTCCAATGACCAATCAATTCCGGTACAGTCGATTGTGAGTCTCCTTGTCAAAAAACTAGGTGATGATGCTTCTGTTTGGTAAATCCTCACTAAGGATGGTCATGGCCTTGCTCGGCTTAAAAAATCTAACAATTGTAACTCTCTTTGATCACCTTCCTGGGTCGGGTTATAAGCAATTAATGATTATAGCTTTTATTGTCATGGTAAAGGCTCATATAGTGCCTTCGACTTTAATTCCCAATTTATAATAGAGTATATTATCCCACAGTTACACATACACACACACCAAGGTTTTAAATTTCGATTTCGCTAGATATTTCGCCAAGGGGGCCATGGCGAAATTTCGCTCCCCAAGGGCGGCATGCCGCCGAAATTTAAAACCATGACACACACACACAATCTGTGTGCTATAGGTCTAATCTCAGTTTCCAAGGTGAGGCTATTAACTACAAATTACTTTTTTCTCCTCTACATCATTTAGTTACCATCAACCATCATGTAGTAAGCAGAAAACAGATTTATGGTCAGTGGAAGAACCTGCTCAATTTGGATCTATAAATGCCTCCATCTGCAAGTTTCTATGATTAAAGAATATCATGCCTCTTATATGAGAAGGTGTAGGGCATTTCTATGAGTGGCCTCAAGGTGAGTCGTCCAAGGAGAATGCATAGACTAACTGATGGCACACATAACATATGCAAGGTCTGGAGGTGTGAATGAGAAATAAATCAATCATCCTAACAATCACTGGAATTGATCTGCATCACTGCAATGGAGTCATGATCAATCTACATATCGTTATGTTTAGTCAGTGTATTAACAGGCCTTGTCCAAGCTTTCACGTCTCTTTTTTAGAACTAAAATTTATTTTCTTCAAGAGATGGGAGATCCTTTTCTTGACCTTGCCACTTTGATCCCGAGAAAATATTGTAACAGACCCAGGTCTTTATTCCAAATTCTTTGCTTAAACAATCCTTTAGTCAGCCAATTTCTTTAGGATCATTTCCTATCAACACAATATCATCCACACAGGCAATGAACGCTATTATACTCTCTTCCAGATGCTTAAAGAACAGTATGTTATCAACATGGCTTCAGACATGTCCAACCTTCTTCATGACACCAGTCAGACCAAACCCTTGGTGGCTGCTTTAGTTGGTATGTTCCATTCTTCAGCCTTATACTTCACAATGTAGACCCATTTAAACCGGACTAGTAGAAAGAGTTTCTAGATCCCAAGTTTCACTTTTCACCAAAGCCTTCATTTTTATTCGCTGCATTTCTCCACTGAGGTTAGGAAAGTGCATGTAAGGCTCCGGAAGGTAAAGAAATGGAAGTGATGGGTACAAAACAATAGTAAGACAGACAAGGAGTCATAGGATACAAAACTATTGGAAATTGAGTTCATAGTGGCTTTCCCTTGCAAACAGCAATAAGAAAATGATAATCATCATTTTGGAAACATAGGATCAACAGAAAGAAGCCATGGCATATTCAAAAGAAGAAAATTGAGATTACATGAATTTGAAAGATCTGATTGCAGTAATGGATCAATTGATGTGATTTTAGGTTCTTCTTCAGCTTTCTCGTTTAGACTAATAACTCCTCGTTTGATATTGCACTGTCTTGTGATCTACTCTCTCTCTCTCTCTCTCTCTCTCTCTCTCTCTCCTGTGACACCATTCTACTTTGGTGTGCCTAGACAAGTATTTTGGTTCTTAATCTTATGCCCAACAAGATAAGATTCACATGCAGTGCAGTTGTATTCATTCCCATTGTCAAATCTAAGAAAATGAATGGGGTTATCAAATTGTGTTTGAATCATCCTACTTGATGTCTTGAAGAGTATTTCAAGTTTGGATCTTGTAAGATACCACCAAGTAAACCTAATGCAGTCACCAACAAAAGACAAAGTAACGAAATCCAAACAGGTGGTATGGGAGTAACCCTGTACATCAGAGTGCACAATTTAAAAAACAAGATAAAGGTTCCTACAGTGTTTAGCAAACTTGGAACTTTAATAATGAATAATTAATGAATCAGATGTAAACACTTGTTTCAAATATGATCTTACCTTTTGGGCATCAATGGTCAAGAAGATGGAACAAAGACTGGCCACGTGGAAGAAGAAATATTTCTCTAGGGAGTAGCGTCAACACTCATTTAGGAAGCTCTAGCTTACATTCTAGTCTACTACCTTTCATTGTTTAAAGCCCCCAACAGGGTGATAGACCACATTAAGAGACTTCAGAGGAATTTCTTATGGGAAGGAGGGAGTTTGAAAGATCACTTAGAAGGTGGGATATGGTGTATTGGTGTGTATGGAGAAGAACATGGGGGCACTTGGTTTGGGTGACACACGGTCCAGGAATTCAGCCCTTTTGGAAAGTGGCTTTGGAGATTCAATCTTGAGAGGAAGAGTTTGTGGCATAAGGTTATTAAGAGTAAATATGGCATGTATGCTAGCAGTTGGGATCTGAACTCTCGGGCTAAGGTATTCAGGACTGGTCGTTGAAAGATACTTTTTCATTGGCCTCTCGTTTCTACCCTTTGGTACGCTTCAATGTCGGGTCTGGTTACCACATTCGTTTTCGGAAACATTGGTGCTGGGGTGAGTCTCCTTTGACAGCTAGCTTCCCTCGTATTTAAAGTTCATCCTCTCTTAAAGACCCGTTGGTGGCTGATATTCTTTTTTGGTCTATAGATGGCTTGTTTTGGAATCTCCCTCTTTGGATGGATCCTATATCCACTGATTTGGAAGAATTGGGATCTTTGTTTGAGTCTCTAAGAGATGTTATCATTGACCCATAGACTCCTGACTCTAGGATTTGGACCGTGGACCCAAAGGGACACTTTTGAATAAATCCTCTCTCTATTCTTCGCTCATGTTGTGAAATCCCCTTATTTTTTTGCACCTAGATGTCTTTGGAAATCTCTAGTTCCACACAAAATCGAAGCCTTCTCCTAGATGGCTTTCCTCCACAGGACCAACAGTATTGATAATTCACAACTATGAAAGAAGACTTTAGCCTTGTTGCTCCATGTTTGCTTTATGTGCATGAGCTAGAGTGAGTCGATGAGTCATTAATTTCTTCACTATGACTTTGCTAGGATTGTTTGGGGTCTCTTTCTCAGGATCATGGGGATAGTATGGGTGATGTCGGGGACCATTGGTGATCTTTTCGAGCAGTGGCACTTTCAAGCCTTGGGGAATAGTGACGGAAATATGTAACGGGGTGTATTTTCTGCAATCCTGTGGTCGTTATGGGGAGCAAGAACCATGAGGATCTTCAAAGACAAGAGGTCAGTGATACAATTAGTTATAGATTCATTGATTGGCATGGAGGTTTCATGGGTGTGTATTTTGCCAAACTTTAGAGGCTTCATAGTATCAGAGTGACCACATGTTGGGACTCAGTTGCTTTATCATCTCCGGTCCAGATGAGAACAATTCTAGTTTGGAGGCCATCGAGGGAGGGTTCGATCAAGCTCAAGTTTGATGGGAGTTCGATCAGCAACCTGGGTCCATCAGCCGTAGGTAGCATCTTTAGAGACCGTAGATGCTTTATACTTGTGAGTTTTTGAGACCAATCAGCAGTAGTGATGCAATAAAGGACGAGCTATGTGCTTTACTGACAAGTCTGAAGGAGGCTATAGCTCAAGGCCACATAGACTTGGAGGTGGAGGGGGACTCGGCCACTATCATCTCTTGCCTATCCACCCTTGGAGATTCACACACTTCATTTTCGGTTCTTGACTAATGGACTGAGTACTTTGTTCTTCCACTCATCAAGATCGGCCAACGCTTTGGCAAACTCTTTAGTCATCGGAGAACAGATTAGACAAATGGCATTGATGTTTTAGTAGCTTTGTTTTTGCTTCATATTCTTGTAGCCTTTGCTTTCGCTGTTTTTCTGTTTCTTGTCAGGTGCTTCTTGGATGTCTTTTGTTTGTTTGTACTTTCCCCTACATTGATTTTTAGTGGAATCTGAAGTAACTAGAAAAAAAATAAGGAAATGCTGGATGGCCTAGCCAATAATGTTACAATTTTAATACTACTAGAATTGCTAAAGCTATTCATTGTTTTAATTTCCCTAAAATTTCCCTTTTTGAAGGTGGCCAAAATTTTTCTTATATCAATATTCCTCTATCTTGAAATTTTCCATATAAATTTCCTTATTCCAAAGGTGCAAAATTTCCCTCCAAGTCAAAATTTGAAACCAAGAAGATAATAAAACAGCTATGCTTTAGAGATGGAGGGAAATATCTCAAGGTGGTGGGATCCACAAGCCTCACAATCACATCACTTATTAGTAGAGACACAGTGCTTGGTATTGCCAACAACAAGAAAAACAGCCTGGGACAATATATGGTGTGGAAAAATCCATGTCAGATCACTTTTGTTAAGCGTCTGATACCAGTGTAGTATGAAGAGATTTAGGAACTGGTGAAGAAAGAAGAAAAAGATTTTTTGGAACAAGAATTGACTGAGCTTGAATGGTCCCCTTTGCACTGATGATCAGACCTATCTGTGATTAACTAAATTTTAAACACTCTTCAAAGTAACTCGTTTTCTGTATATGATAAATTTACTTCTGTAAAGGTACAAAAATCTGTTTATAAATAAAAAGATCTTCCATACATTACAGCATCTTTTTTTTTTTTCATAACAAATCTTAAAAACCATTTTCACAAATGCAGAAATACAAAGATTGAGCTATGAAACTCTCATCTGTCCTACTCTTTTGCCTTGTTCATTCCACAAATGGTTTGTCTATAAGTGACTTGCTAAAGAAAAAAGTAGTGTCTTGAGCTGGAGTAGGTCTTAATAATTCACTCTTCACTTTTATTGCAAACATCGAGATCTATTATTTTGAGAATCTCTTTCAATCTTCAAATTACTAAACTCACTTTTAGTATTGCTACAGTAATTTTACACATGCAAAGTTAGAAATTATTTTTTTTTTCAAATGCAAAAAATTGTTCCTTATATTAGAATGTAAGTTTCTCTTATCATAAAAATGTTAATTTCATTTTCACTAATGCTGGCATCCATAGATCAAACTATAACACTTCATTTAACCCTGGTCTTTAGCTTTGCTCATGCCGAAGCAAATTGTTCCGAAGTAGATAAGTAATAAACTGTTACACTTTTTCTTAGAGAAAACCCAGCTTTATCATTTTGATAACCTCAGTTTTATGAGGTAATATATTTCAACATTTCATCACTGAATTTCTTTACCTTATTTTGGGTTCTGGTGAAGGTTCTTGGATCCAATATACTATGGCGACTATCCTGAAGTTATGCATGAAAGACTTGGTGACCGGCTTCCGAAATTCACACAGGAAGATAAACAGTTACTAAGGAATTCAGTAGACTTTATTGGTCTAAATCACTATACCTCAAGATTTATTGCTCATGAATCGAAGAACCCCGAAGACAATGATTTCTATCAAGAACAAGAGATCAATCGAATTGGTATATATAAATATGGTAGAAACTTATCCTATGTTTTTGTTGCTTTATAAAGCTCTTATCTTCTATGTTTCTTTTTTTGTCGCAGCTGAATGGCCTGCGGGAGAAGTAATTGGTGAGAGGGTCAGGATACTCTCTCTCTCTCTCTCTCTCTCTCTCTCTCGCTCTCTCTCTCTCTCTCTTGACTTGCACATTCCAAGATAGAAGAAAAGAACAACTCATGCATTTACTATGTGACAGGCAGCATCAGAATGGCTGTACGTAGTTCCTTGGGGCATCCAAAAAGTTCTCAATTACATAGCTGAGAGATACAACAATCCGCAAATATATGTTACCGAGAACGGTACGCCCATATTTCTGGAACAAACAATTATTTACCCCTTTCTCGTTACACTTTTGAAATATGTTACCTAAAGGTTCAGTTAATATACTTTTTGAAATTCTTTACTCCTGCATTAGATTATACTTTTGGATTTTTTCAGTTAATGGTCCTCACTTTGTGAGATCTTTTCAAATAAATAGCATCCCAATTGGGGAGTGGGGGGCACTTAAATCTTTACTTTGACGGATTGATTGATTGTTGACCAAAAATCTTGGGCCATCTTGATTGGTTAGTTACCAGAAAATCATACTTCTCCAAAAGTATGATCATCATCAACCATACCTTTTCTCAACTAAATAGCGTTGGAAATACAAATCCCATTCTGCAATTTCAGCATATCAAGACGCATATCTTGTTATCTTTGGTGAGACTGCATTTGAATATCTCCTGTCACCAGATCCATTAGTCTTTTCCTTGCCCACTTGAAGCCTTCATCTTTCACCAACTTATTCTCTTTTATGCCATTATATCTATTCATTCAAATTATGAGTATCTTCTTTTTTCTTGGGAAAGTAAGGAAGGACTTGGGCAAAAACCAGCCAGAATGTAAATTGAATTGCATATTTAATGCTTACAGTCTGATCCTCCAAAAAAATGAGCAAAGAATTGTTCAGGTTTGCCAGAGAAATCCAGAGTGAAAAAGAAAATGCATACACATGGCCATATTATTTAAAGTTAAATACCTGAGATCTAATTCAATTTGATTTCTCCCTGGAGACAACATCGAACGGTAACTATAAAAATCATGAGGATAAATAAAAAATTATTTTTATCTAGATTATGAGAGGGAAAAAAAAACTGTTTTCTGTTTTGACTCCCTCCAAGTGAAAAATCTCATGTAATTTAAAAGTAATCATGTTCCTTGTACTCTCATTTACCATCTACCTAACCTCCCAGTTGGATTATGCATTCTCAGTGTGACAGTCAGATGCAATGCTTGAACCCATGGACTTGTATTTCTGAGCTCTTATTCAGAAGAGTAATTTCAGATATTAGTGCTAGCATCCCATGGTATGGGGCAGTATTGATAATTTCTAGGTGATTACAAAGAGACCCTATTGGGGATTTAAATAGAAAATACATAAAGATAAACATAGAAACTAAATCAATTAATTCAGTTTTGAGAAGATTTTAAAATCAGATAGATATCTTCCAAATCAATGCAAATCTTTATTAATTCTCCCATCAAAGCTGTAACTTAATGTGTATCTCACATGTACCAAAACTCTATGCGCTTTCCTCTGATATGTTTCTATAGTCATTTCTCTAATGCCCTTCTTATCTGAATTTATAGGCATGGATGATGAAGAAAATGAAACATCCCAACTCCATGAGGTACTCGATGATAATAAAAGAGTTGGTTATTTCAAGGGATATCTTGCTTCAGTAGCACAGGCAATCAAGTAAGCTACCTTCTTCTCCCATTTCACCTTACATGTTTCATACCAATGTTTTAAGTGTGGGGCTTATGCTATGAGTCTTGTCTTGAGGCTTAAGCATGAAGCCTACACCTTAGAGTTTGTCCCATGATTCTCATCTAGGCCTTATCCCATGATGCTTACACCTTCCAAGTATATTTTAAGGCTGTCTTATATCTAAACTTTGAACCTCATAAAATTAGGGTATCTTCCAAAAAACAGAGACAAAATTTATTTTATGTTTATGTTAAATGATAGTATGATACTTCATATTTAAGTTGAACATATTTAGCCTTATTAAACCATTTGGAGGTCCTATTTTATATTAACTAGCTCCCTGTAGATTCTGAAGGGATTTAAGGACTAATTTGCAATATCCTTTTTCTTTACTCTGCCAATTTTATGTTTTCTTAAAATATTCATATATTGTATATTCTATGGAATTAGAAGCAACAAGAAAAAAAACTGACAAGAGAGGAGAGTGAAGAAAAGAGTGAAGGGAAAGGATGTTCAACAAACCTTAGGTTTGGAGACCAGTGATCGTGAACAGTGATCGTGATGATGTAGAGCCATCTCGATCATAACTAAATGAAGATCGACTTCAGCCAGAACCCGAGTGTGGTCCACCACCAAATATGCTAGAAATCCCAACATTAATCATATCAACCTCCTGTGTAATCGCATCCAATCCATGTGGCGCATCATCGGATTGTCGTCGTCGTCGTTGATGTCCATGTCCATGTCCTAAACGGCGTTGACGTGGTTGGCGTTGGTACTGAGTCCGAATAGGTAGACGCTCAGGGGACGCATTGCCACCAGCAGGACCCTGGGTGGCATGATCAAATCGTCGCTCCTCTATGCCACTGTCATTGCCACCACCACCACTAGCTCCACCTCCATGCTCCCCTTGTGGTTCTACTGCACCTGCACCACCACCATCACCCCCATCATCATCA
>JAUPMG010000006.1:1165192-1185383 GCA_031762675.1 Pachysandra terminalis | reverse complement strand
TCTTACTCTCTTTCCTTGAATGGGTCTATGAATGGCTTCTTCATTGGGAGAAAAGGATTAAGACAAGGGGACCCCATTTAACCTATTCACAATTTGTATGGAATATTTAGAATGTTGTATCAAAAGCCAGCTGGGTAATCAAGGGTTCAGCTTTCACCCAAAGTGTGATATTCCCAGGATTACCCACATCAACTTTGCAGATGAGTTAATCCTCTTTGTTGCTGATGACCTTGAATCTGCAAAATTCCTCAAGGATGCCCTTGACACTTTCCAGAACTTTACTGGCCTGTTTATTAACTTTAAAAATCTCAATTGTTTACTGCAGTTGTATGTCCTAAAGTTAGAGAACAAATTCAGAACTATGGTGTATTGGTGAAGGGCTGCATCCCATTAAGTACCTTGGAGTCCCCCACATCTCCTCCAGGCAGAAAATCAGTGATTGTAGAGAGCTGTTAGAGAGACCTTACTGGAGAACTCAGAGCTGAAAATTCAAGAATCTCAGTTATGCTGGCAGAATACAACTTATCAAATCAGTCCTTTTCTCCATTCAAATCCATTGGTGTTCCAACTTCATCTTCCCAAAGAGGATTCTTAAAAACCTTAATCAAATTTGCTTCAGATTTCTTTGGGATGGAAATGAACCGAAAAGAAAGTTGTGCAAGGTTGCCTGGGCTGAGCTCTGCCTTCCTAAGGCTGAAGGGGGACTTGGTGCATCCAATTCTCTACACTAGAACCAGATAGCAATATACAAGCTAGTGTGGCACTTACTAAGCAGGAGGAAATCACTGTGGGTGGACTGGGTCTATTCTCACCTCATAAAACATAAGAACTTTTGGTCTACTAAACCACCATTAAGTTGCTCTTGGTCTTGGAGGAAAATCCTTCAAACGAGAGACAAAGCTAAGAACTTGTGTAGTGCTCAAGTTGCTGATGGCATGAATACATGGATTTGGTGGGATATGTGGCACCCTAACAGTCCCCTAATTGGTCATATTACCCCGAGAGAGATCCATAGGGCTGGATTCAAACTTGATGACAAAGTGGAGAAGCTGTTGAATGGTAGACAGTGGAGAACAGGTATTGATTCTGATTTGCATGCTTTATGGGATCAACTTCATATGATCAAAATTCATAACCTCCCTAAGGATAGGGTCATATGGCTCCCATCTAGCTCGGGAAACTTTTCAATTAAGGAGACTTGGGCAGTGTGTAAACAACATTCTGTTAAGGTGAACTGGGCGCCTTTAATATGGTTCAAGGGAGCTGTCGCAAAACACATGTTTATTACTTGGCTAGCCTTGAAACAAAGGCTACTTACTCAGGACAAGCTTCTCAAATTGGGAATTATATCCCAGTCCTGCTGCTCTTTCTGTAATACAGCTGAGGAGTCTGGGGTACACCTCTTCTTTGCATGCCAATTTTTTGCATGGATATGGAACCAAGTTCTCAAGATATCAGGCATTAACAGAAACCCACTCCCTTGGACTGAGGAAATTGATTGGTGTATTCTAAACTGATGTGGAGATGGAATAAAAACAGAATCCTATGCCTCAGCTTCTGTGCAACCATATACCACCTTTGGAGAGAGTTGAACTCTAGGATATTCAAGAACACCTGCAATGACCAAGACTACTCGTTATCTTGTATCAAGGAAGATGTGAGAAGATTCATTCCTACCAAGACCTGCTGCGTCCCGGATACAAGCCAAAACAAAAAACTCTTAGAAGACTGGAATCTGAGAGCTAATGTAATGTAATGAGTGGTACAGCTGAGTTCAGCTTCCCTTACTTGTTTCATTTTCAGCTTGTTCTACTATTTATAACTCTGAGTTGGGCTATCTCCTAGCCCTTCTCTTCTTGGATTGTAATACCCTTCTCTTTATGAATAAACCTAAACCTTACCTTCCAAAAAAAAACTACCTACACATAGCACACTCCAAAGAAGACACATGAAGCTGGTACTTCTAATAACTACCCACACATGGAAAATCTTTAAGATGACACATGGCACAAAGCTTTAAAGTAGTTATAGAAACTACTTACAGATGGAATCAGATGCCTACATGAAGAAAACTGGGATGAAATCTAATGGTCAAAGACCTAGACATGCTTTGAAGTGGGCAAGAACGTGTGCATGTTCATAATTGCCTCAAAGTCTAAATATAAAAGATCCCAAGAATGGAAAAAGTCTCTTTGGCTGGAACGGAAACAAAACTTCAGCACAACGCTAGAAGCTGAACTCCGGGCCACCATTTCCAACCCCGACCTTCGTGATCGGGGTGGAATTACCCTCTTCATTGCTTTCGTTGCAACAATGGTGCTCAATTGCTCTGTGGTTAAGCTTTATTGTTCTCAGTCCCAGACATGTCTTCACCGCCCTCTCGAGAAGCTACTCTCAATTCGACCGATATTCTATCAAATCTGCCCAAAATTTATGGTGGTGAGGTAACCATCGTTGGTCTGACTGGGGTGGTTACCTCAATGGTGTTTAGATAGAGGCCCATCCAAATGGGCCAACCAAATAGACCCATGTTATATATCCAACATTTACATTGTACTCCATGATGATTCCTTTGGACGTAATACGATTAGATTTGTCCCGTATGATTGTAACTTTATTTCTAAAACTAGTTTATGGCCAATGCCATTACCAAAAAAAAAAACTATTAAGCTCATAGGTTTAGCCCATGGCCATTTATAGAAAAGGTGATGGACTTGTGTTGCATCGAGGGATGATAGTCTCAGTGTGGTCGATCGATAAGCCAAATATGTGTTTTCTAAAGTAAGATCTGCTTGGCACTTTAGCAAGAGTGATTTTCAATATTCTATCCAGTGATCGAATTCTCATTCTAACAGTCGAACTCTGTTCCTGTCGTGACGGACTCTAGTCCCCATGCTGGCCTTTAGTCATGGCGTCAACGCCATCCATTACCAGCTTAACCTCTATCACCTTCCTGGATGCTATCATTGATGGCAACTTGCTATGCAGGTAATGCAACGAACAAGGTAGAGGTTGTTCCATGGATTTCTGTGTGGAAGCCAATAATAACGATACACCGAAAACTCACTTAGACATCCATCAAGCTCTGGAGGAAGGTATAGAAATTGACACATCAACAGGCATCATCTAGAAGTCAATAGAAGAGAAAGAGGAACTAATGAGAAGCACTAGAAAAACGACAGAAAAAGAAACATGTGAACAGCAATTGAGGAGGACTTCAACCAAAGGAGACAAAAAAAGCGCCAGGGAACTAATCCATGGTGCAGATCAAAATGGTCGATTACAGGAAGGGGCTGATATAAGAACCCCTAAAGTCTTTAGCTTCAAGGCAGCCCCTCCTTAACTCAGCGGACACCAGGGTGGAAGACTCTAAAAATGATGAGGATGAGGAAGGGGAGTGTGACTTAGACTCATACATGGACGATGCCCTCTCAGTGGCAAGCACCAACATCGCACAAATCAAGTTTGATAAAGAGCTAAAAGCTCGCATTAGGAAACCATGGCGGAAAGTACTTATTATCAAACTCCTTGGGAAAACCGTTGGCTTCAAATTCCTTCATAAACCCGACTGTAGAATCCACAAGGAGGGATGGAAATAATTGATGTGGGCATTGACTTCTACTGTGTCAAATTCGAAAAGCAACATGATCTTGAAGGAAGGCCCATGGATGATCCCGGAACACTACCCAATGATCAGAAAATGGCACCCAAACTTTTTTCCATATACTGCAAAAATCATGGACCTGGTTGTTTGGATAAGATTCCCTACTAACATTAGAATATTTTGATGAGGAAGTTTTATTCAAAGTCGGTAGTGATCTTGGAACCCCGTTAAGGGTTGACACTACCACATTTAGAGCTATTCGAGGCCGATAAGCAAAGCTATGCATCTAAATTGACGTCAACAAGCCTCTAGCCTCAAGAGTGATTATCGGCAATAACTGGCAACAGATAAAATATGAAGGCCTATATGTGATTTGTTTCAAATGCAAGAGAGCGGGACACCAAGAAGATGGATTCCCCTTAAAGGAGAAGAGCATGCACAAAGAAAATGGTACAGAACAAAGATAACCAACAGAAACAACAACAAAGACTAACACAATGGATAACTCAACAGATTATATGAGTAGAAACCAAGAATCCGAACATTTGGAGAACGACGACTATTGCCCTTGGATGACTGTGACGAGAAAACAGCACAGAAGAAACCCAACGACCCGGAAGGATCAACCCCATACGGGCAAAGAAGATAAGAAAATGGGTCAAGTGGCATGTATGAAGCAAACATGTTTTGCCATCCCCTCGGGACAAGACCCAAATTGTCTACATCAACCCAATGATGGCATTGCAAATTACCCCAACACAAGTAAGGCGGTTGCCACAAATCCATCACGTCAATTTAGGAAAAAGTCTGCATGGTGTGTGAGACAAAACCAGAAGAAGTTTGCAAACAAAAACAAAACATTAACTATAGATGCAGGAAGTAAAGCTTTCCATGGAAAACAATCAAGTCAAACAAACTGGCAAAATCAACGGCAGAAAAACGGTAAGGAAAGTGGACATGCACCAAATCTCGACAAGGATATTGCACTAAGTGCAAACCCTGAACTCAACGCCCCTCTTGCATTCAACGCACAAGGTAATTCAAATCAAAACATAAATCGTGCTAAAGATCCTTGTGCCAGTAGTTCTCTACCTTCCTTCTTCGAGCTCGTAAACTTAAAATGAAAGAATCATGAACCAGATCCCAATGTCAGAGAAACCCTAAGACCTCCTTCTCGAGAGAACCCTGCAACATCTGATAGCCTACCTTGAGAAGCTAGTGCAGACCGAGGAGAAGGAATTAATACTGAAAACAATGAACTTCTAGTAGGAAGTAACAGAGGAAGCAACACACATTCACACAGAGACCTTCGCAACACCAATATGGAAATTGATTCAGAGAGAGAACGGACAAATAGATGGTGCATGGATGTGGTGGATCTGCACACTGAACCGAGAGATACCACCAAACCTCCTATGGAGCAGGTTGTGGCAAGTATGGCTAAAACACTTGAATATTCTATGCAAGACCCTAATGAAATCACCTTTGGAATTTTGGATAGATGAAACGATATCAGACCCAATGGTGGTAGCAACATCAATGGACATAGAGAACATCCACATGGACGTCAAGATACACAAAATGGAATGCGTAAGCCACGAGCTAACTCTCATTTTGAAGTGGATATGGGAACACCAGCAGACTTGGTCCAGAATAGGAACAATGCTAATGGGAGTGACAACTGAAAAGAGACACAAACCTCCACACATTACAAACTATCCCGCAATGAAAATCCTCATCTGGAACTGACATGGAGCGGGGAATAACTGTTTGAAAAAAAAAATCATGGATCTCATCAGAACTCACCGCTCTGCAATTTTCTTTGCAGTGATCGGGACCTATAAATTAATACAGTAGAATTGTAAGTAATTATTTAAACATATTAAATAATTAAAGATAAAATATGGATTTGATTTGGTTGTCTTATGCCTCAAATTAATGCAAGAAACTGAAATTAGTTGATTTAGGAATGATCATAACCATTAAATTAATTTAATACGTGAATATAAGTAGCTTTGAGTGTGCATGTGAACTAAGTGTGCTGATTTCATCCTTATTGTAATAGAAGTAAAGATTTGGGGGAGATTTGTAATTTTAGAGAAATATGGGGAATGGGTTGTAATTATGTATTATTAGTTTGGGTTTGTGGACTGGGTTGAGTGGGCTTGGTTCAGATTTAGACAGTTGGACCTATGTCTAGACCCACCCATGTCTAGTTTGGTAATTCTAATTAGATTTTAATTAGAAGGATTAGGGGGTGAGAGTGCATGTTTCCTTAAGGATAGGTGCTTAGTTATGGAAGGACTCCATGTGGAGAATCCTTCCATATGCAAATTGGGAGGTCCGTGTGATCAAGGAGAAAAATAGGGACGTTAAGTTGGGATCTAGAGAGAAAGAAGGAAGGTGCATTGGGATCTAAAGGGGAGATTAGAGAGGGGTGCGTGGATGTCAAAAAGAAGGAGATTAGGGTTTTGGTTTTTGGGAGAGAAAGGAGAGTAAGGCTATAGCAAATTCTGAAAAGGGATTTGTGAAGAAGAAAGAGAAGGAAGAAGAGATTGTGCTGAAGCAAAAGAAAGAGAGTGAGAGAAGAGGAAGAAGATAGGAGGAGAAGAAGAAGAGGTTTTTGCAAAAATTCTGGGTTTTCAGCAAGAGAGGTAGTTCCATTATTCTCCTCATATTATCCATGGTAGTGTTTATTAGTGTGTGTAGGTGTGGGTATGTATATATGTGTGTATATAAGTATGTGTATGTGTTTGCATCAGATCTCAGATGTATGAGAATCCATAGGACAAGATGTAGATCCCTTAAGTTTCCCTATTTTCATTATCCTTGAAAGAACATTTTGTGTGTTAATGGTGATGTGAGATGCATGTGATGCTTGTATTTTGTTGGGTTTTTGGAAAATGAGCATGCTTAAGGTGTATACGTATATGTGTTTAACCTTGTAGTTACAAAGTGTGACGGATCATGTGGTTGTGATCATACAATGGAGTGGGTGATATCTTGATATTGATTTTAACCTAGCTACCATGTTGATTTAATTTGTGTCTAACTTGCTTTACTGAAATTAGTTTGGTAGTGTGTGATAAAGTATTGGTTGTGATTGCTGCGAGTTAGTGATGTATAGAAGGTGTTGGGAGTGAAAATACTTCAAACATGGAGATTTATGGCTTATTCACGAAGTTTGCTCGAGGGTTCGTTTAACCAAAAGGATCAATCAAAGGGCTCAGTTGAGGTTTCGGTTCACCGAATTGTCCACCGAAAATTATGGGTTTTTGTTAAGTTGCGGGTTGAGCGACTGAAGGGAGTTCAATTAGCCGAAAGGGTAACTGAAACTCAGAGAAAGGTTGAGGAGGACTTCAGTTTAATTAACTGAAGTTGGACGGTCGACTGAGAGGGTCAACCAAAGAATTCGGTAGACACCTCGGTTAGGGGTTCGGTTAGCCAAAATTAGGCAAAGTGGTCCAATCTTGATAAAACTTTACAATTAGTGCATTTATACGCTTATGAGATTGAATATGATATTAGTTTCTCAATTTAACATATTTATGATAGTCTATGTATACATATAGTGTGTTGGCTATGCTTTGATGTCCTATGTAAACTAGTTTGTGCTTCATGACTATGATAAGAGCATGTGTCAATGCTTTAACGTGGGTAGCATGTGTATATGATGGGTTCAGATGTTTGGGTATGATATGAATTAGATATGCATGATGTATGGTGAATGGTCCATGTGAGACACATGCGTAAGATATGCATGATGAGATATGAGTGGTCCTAGTGTGGCCAAATTGATTCCGAATTTCCAAGGAAAGGTAAGACTATTTATATGTGAAATAACGGGTGAACCTGAAAGTGTATAATGCCTATGCATGTGCTATGGTGCTTATGAATGAATATATGGTAGTAATGCTTGAATGAGCTATTAGTGGCATCTTCTTACAGATTATCCCTGTGTATGAGCGCATGGATAGGTTCTGGAAGGGCATATCACTGGAACTCTCTTACGAACCTTCATGTGTTTTTGTGTGGATATAATGCATGTGAGTATACTATGATTGCTGTGCATCATGTGTGATGAGTGATCAATGCGAGGTCCTAGTGGCATCTTCGTACAGATTATCCGTGTGCATGGGCGCATGGATAGGTTCTGGAAGGAGATACCACTGGAATGCTTTATGGATTCGAAAGAGAAGATTATGGTGGATTCTCACCTTGGGTTGTATTCCCAAAACATAAGTTATGGTGAGATTCACTCCTTTGGGTGGTATTCCCTAAAAGGAATGTGGTGGATTCCTACCTTAGGGCAATAAACCTTAAGGAATATGGTGAGATGCTCTCCTTTGGGTGGTATTCCCTGAAAGGAATGTGGCGGATTCCTACATTAGGGTAATAAACCCTGGAAGGAATATGGCGAGATTCCTTCCTTTGGGTGGTATTCCCAGAAAGGAATGTGGTGGATCCCTATCTTAGGGTAATAAACCCTAAAAGGAATATGGTGGCTTAACATCTTTGGGTTAGAATCCCTTAAGTGATGGAAAATAGTTTTGGGAATTGCGTCATGCGGGTTGGACATCCCACAAAATCACACTATACACGTGAGATGTAAGACAGTGTCATCCTGTTGTATTAAAATGGGATGTAAGAGAGTGGCATCCAGCTGTATTAAAATGGGATGCCCAATATGGCTACTTGGGAATGGCTGATCACCGGATTTCATTCAATTAGCATTCATAAACAATGTGTTGCATTGTGCATTTTCCATGTCATTCAATCTTCATCTTGCATGTCATCACTTCATTTCATCCTTTATGGCATTACTTTATTATTATGATTCCATATTTTTCCTCACGTGTTGTTTTATGAGTTCAAACTTATTATCATGATTATTGAAGTTAATTGCATATGGGTTGTGGATGGAAAAATGCGGTATATGGTATGAATGATTACTGCCATATGTTTTTGTGTTGCCATCATGATTATGAAGATGAATGGTCAATTGTGTTATAATTGTATAGGGTGAGGTATCTGCTATGATTGGTATGTTATGTGATAATGTGAGACGTAGGATTGCAGTTACCTACTGGACCTCATAAGCTCACACCTATGCGTGTTGTTCGTCCAACAAGTTAAGGAGATGGATCGAGATAGAGGATGCATAGTGGAGTAGGAGCTAGTTGTTGTTCCTGATTTAGTTGTTTTGAAATGTAATAGATTAGAAGAAAGATTAAGTTGATTTGGTTTTCTAGTTTGGGTATTGAACCTATGATGTAATGATTATGGATTTAAATGGTGCTTTTATTTATTAAGTCTTCCGCATTGATAATTTTACTCTAATTATAATGTTGTGATAGGTGATTAGGTTGCGGACCGCATCCAAGGGTTTTGTATCCGAAGGTTGCACCACGAGATTTTTTAGATTATATATCTCATATTCGAGGTGTGATAGTCTTCCTTATGGAAACACGCATTTCGGGAGAAAGAGCAGACGAAGTCATAAGAGAGCTTGATTTTGTACAGCACTTCAAAGTAGATCCTACTGGCTTTGCTTTCTGGCTCTTTTGGCACCATCAACCTGTTAACTTGAACGTCACTGGATACACAAGACAATCGATCCATGTTGTTACTGAAGTTCACCCTACTCTAGAACAATGGATGGTGGCTGCCATCTATGCCAACCCCAACTCCATGCAATGTGTGAACCTTTAGGACGAGCTCGACTATATTGCCAACTTCAACATTCTCCCTTGGTCTATCCTTGGCGACTTTAATGAACTTACAACTAACGAGGACAGGCAAGGTGGCAATGGGATCCCTCAATAACGAGCTGCTAGACTCCTCAACTATCTCAACAACTGTGGCATGGTTGACATGGGTTACTCCGGACAGAAGTATACTTGGACCAACAAAAGAGAGGAAGGCCAGGTGATCAGGGCACGTCTAGACTGGGTTACGTCAATGCCGAGTGGAATGCCCTTTTTCCTGAAGCAACTATTACGCACCTACCCAGGACGCATTCCGACCATTGCCCCCTCATTCTCAGCACAAAAGGCTAGACACATCCACCTCAAAAGATCTTTAGATTTGAATCTTTCTGGCTTGATCATCCTTACTTTAAAAATATTGTCAATAAGGCTTGGGGTAACCATAACCCCAACAATGAAGTTAAATTTGTTACCCAAGCTATTTTAAAAATATTGTCAATAAGGCTTGGGGTAACCATAACGACAACAATGAAGTTAACTTTGTTACCCAACTATTAAAAATTTCACTTCTGACGTTACAACTTGGAATAGGGATATTTTTGGCAATATTTTTAAAAATAAAAAACATTGTCTGGCTCGTTTGAGAGGCATCAAGATAGCCCTAGAAACTAGGCCTAACAAGTTCCTTTTTTACCTTGAAAAACATCTCATAGAAGAATATAACCAAAT
Organism: Pachysandra terminalis; assembly: GCA_031762675.1. Taxonomy (NCBI): domain Eukaryota; kingdom Viridiplantae; phylum Streptophyta; class Magnoliopsida; order Buxales; family Buxaceae; genus Pachysandra; species Pachysandra terminalis. Next base: position 1,175,342 of record JAUPMG010000006.1, on the reverse strand, counting down.
TTTAAAGGAAGAAGAGAAACTTTGGGCTATGAAGTCCGTATTAACTGGCTTAAACTTGGTGATCGAAACACAAATTTTTTCCACACAACCACCTTTTTCCGCGGAAGATTTAATAGAACCCTTAGCCTTAAAACCCTGGAAGGAGAATGGTGCTCTGACTCGGAAACTTTACACCAGATCATCATGGATCACTTCAACCAGATGTACTGCATTGCGCAACCTACCTCTCCTAGACACATCAACTTGCCTAACCTCCCTAAACTCGATGTTGATGATATCAGTTGGCTAAACAGACTGATATCTAATGAAGAAATACACCAAGTAGTCTTTAGTTTACACCCCTAACAAAGCCCCTGGGCCCGATGGCTTGCACACTTTGTTCCTTCAAACAAATTGGGACACTGTTGGACCTTCTATTTGCAATATGCCTAGAAATATCTTCCAGAACTCCACCATGTCCGACCTATCAACTTATGTAACACAACTTACAAGATTGTCTCTAAACTTCTGACTTGTAGACTCAAACATATCTTACATAAACTTATAGGTCCCCACTAAGGAAGGTTCGTGTCAAGTTGAAATGGTATTGATAATATGATCATCACCCAAGAAATCTGTCATACCATTAAACATAAAACTCAAACGAATGGTATCCTTGCTACCAAGATAGACCTTGAAAAAGCCTATGATAAACTTGAATGGTCTTTTATCAGAGCCAACCCTATCCAATTTGGCTTCCCCCATAACTGGGTGGAGTTAACCATGAGCTGTGTTACCACTACTGAACTTTTTATCCTTTGGAATGGCTCTATAACTGAACCTTTCAAACCTTCTAGAGGCATAAGACAAGGCGACCCCATATCCCCATATATCTTCATCCTCTACATGAAAATTTTGGCAGCCAACATTGCGATGGCTTGTTCTAGTGGTATCTGGAAGCCTATCAAGGCCTCCAGATCTGGTCCCTCCTTGTCCCATCTGTTTTTTGCCGACGACCTTATGTTATTTGGGAGAGCGACCCTTACCAATGTGGACACTATGATGAATATCTTGGAAGAGTTTTGTACTATTTCTGGACAATTTATTAATCTAAACAAATCGTAACTCCTTATCTTCCCAAACCTTCACAATAGACTTTCCCATGCCATTGCCCATGCTTGCAAACTACCAAGGAAGTCATACCTTGGTAAATACCTTAAACTCCCCACCTTCATGGAGAGAGTCAAGAGTGCTAACCTTAACTTCATCCTGGATAAACTTCACTCAAAACTTACCGGATGGAAAGCCAAACTCTTATCTAAAGCAGGGTGCACCACACTCATCAAAACTATGACCTCCAGTATTCCTATCTATGCCACGCAAACTAATTGGCTTTCCCAAGAGATATGCAAAAAAATCGATAGAATCAACAATAATTTCATTTGGGGAAGCAATGTGAATGAAAGAAAGATGCACAACGTGTCTTGGGACACGGTGTGCAAGCCCAAAAACTAAGGAGGCCTCGGCATCAAAAATACCAGACCTATGAACTCGGCCCTCCTGGCCAAAATTGGATGGAAAATTCTCAAAAACATTGATGATTTGTGGGTCCAAGTAACCAGAAACAAATATCTAAAAAACACAAACCTATTCAACATAAAGAAAAACCAAAACTGTTCCTTTACCTGGAGAAGCATCACCCGTAGACTTCCAACTTTAAAGAATGGCATCATATGGAATGTTGGAAATGGAACCTCTGTGTAATACTCTCGATCTTTTCCAAAGTCATAGAAACATTGATTTGAGAATAGAGGTCCTGATCACTAACAAATCCTGGAACATCACAAAAATAAATCAACTCTTTGATGGTGAAACAAAAAACATAATTTTAGGTATCCCTCTCCCCACCTTGAATGATGTTAAGGATACTGTTAGATGGAAAGGAACTCCTAATGGTTTATTCATGGTCAAAAGTGCTAACCTGATGCAAATCCCCACCCATAGCACCACTTCTTGGAAATGGTTATGGAACACCCCAACACACCCAAAAATTAAAGACTTTATTTGGTTGTGTGGGCATGATAGAATCAGTTCCAATTTTTTTCTAAATAAAAGAAACATATGTGCTAACCCCATTTGCCAGACATGTAATATTGATGTTGAAGATACCATGCATATCATAAGAAACTATTATTTTGCCAGAAATGTTTGGAATGGCTTGATCCAAACCAATGCAAATTTCTATACCCTTGACATATGAACATGGCTCCAAACAAACTGCCAAAACTACAGAACCCATTGTATCATTAATGTGCGATGAAATATTATCTTTGCTGTTACAGTATGGTCCCTTTGGTTGGATAGAAATGACCGCACATTCAAAAACAAAGAGAAGAGCCTTCAAGTAAAGATTGAGAACATTATTGTGAAAGCAAAGGATTATTACCAAATTGTTTCTACTTTGTCTCCTCGTGCGTGCAGGGAATGGAAGGCAATCGGATGGACACGACCACCCACGGGCTAGTACAAACTCAAAATAGATGCATCTATATGGAGGAGCTCAAGGTAACCCTTGAGAGGCAAGCATTGGAGGTGTCATCTGGAACGACGAACGGTGGGAAGTGGGATTTGCAGGCTACATCGGCACCGCCATCAGTAATAGATCGAAGATTTGGGTGCTTCGGGAAGGACTTGGAATCGCATGGACCCAAGAGGCTACAGGAAACTTCAAGTGGAACTAGACTCGGCCTCCACTATTGTTGCAATCCTACGCGATCAACTTACTACTAAAGACCCAAACTATAATTTACTTTAAGATATTAAAGCACTTCTTAGTAGAAACCGATCTATTGAAGTGAACCATATTCATAAAGAGGGCAATAGTTGTGTTAATAGTTGTGTTAATGCCCTCGTCCATATTGACTATACTCTATGCAGTGGAGTCTAGATTTATTGAGAATCATCGGATGAATATAAAGAGGGAGAGCGACACCTCGCGTATGCCCTATTAAGTAATGAATGAATCCAATGTTTGACAAAAAAAAATAAAAAAAATGATAGTCACAGCTATATAATCCCATCATTCAGATTAATTTTTGAATTTCAAATAAATAAATTATAGAATGTGTAAATAAATACCCAAAAATAAATAAATAAGGATGAATCAAAGTCAATAGCCGATCTAATTAAAAAATCGGCGACAAAAGGTCCAGTGTTTTAGTACACTGCAAACCACTTATATTTTCACCGTGGGCTCTTCCCAAAATCAACAAAAAAAGACAAAAAACCATCTTCTGCTCCAAGACCTGTGAGTAATTCTCTTCATTGTATTCTTTCCAAACAGCGCCTCTTCTCCTCTACATTTATTTGATGCATCCCTTTTAATGATTGCTTAAACCTCACATAGAAAATGCAACCTAACAAACAAAAAAAATAAAAAAAACATAGAAAATGCAACCCCATCTCTCTCTCTCTATCTCTATATATAAAAAATTATATTTTGATCCCTAAGGTTTCTAATAATTACAGTTAAACTTTTTAAGATTTTTAAAATTACAATAACATTAGAAACCTGCAGTGTCGGTCAACTAATGGCACTGACCTTATAAACCATTTATCAATCATTTAATATATTATTTTTTTCTTCTTTGATAAATAATTCAAGTGTGACGTTAGAGTATGATAGACGAATACATTAACTTAAGGTTTATTCGACTTAATATTGTTAATTGACCGATTCCTTTAAGTTTTCAAAAAAAGATATTATTAGAGTTTTAAAATCATAAAAAGATCTAATTATAATTGTCAAAACCTTCAAAAGGTCAAAATATAATTTTCCATATATATACATGCACACCATCTGTCTGTCAGGTTTTAACTTGTTCCTTCCCCTTTTCCATCTCCAAAACTTCCCACACCCATATCGCTCCTAAAAAAAATCCGATCTCTTATTTTCTACTGTATTTTAATCTCCTAAATGCTTCAAAATACACCTATTTTTCATGCCCCTCTAAACTAACAATTTTATCATCTTCTCTCTCTCTCTCATCCTTCGACACTGGAAGTCTGGATCACAGCATTTACAGTATAAACCTTTCCAATCCTCTTACCCTATGCAGCCTTTTTACCTTTTCCTATAATAATAATACAATATATATTTTTCACACACCGTATGTAAATCCCTATCCTTCTCTCTCTCCAGCCTTTTCACACACGTATATTGTTTTTTGGCTGCCACACTCCGTGTAAAATGTAAATCTCTCTCTCTTTCTCTCCCCACCTCAATCAGACATTTTTTTTCCTTTTCACACTATTGGTAAAACTTTCACCCTTCTTCCACAGCTCATCTGAGCTACCCAGTAGGCCAGTACCCACTAGGGAACTTAGCCTCTCTCTCTCTCACTCAAAATATTCCCCCCACAAAGCACCCACCATTACTGCATTTCTCCCTCTATCTTTCTCTCTCTCTCATCCTAGAGAGTTGAGAATTCCAAACCACAATGCCCATCTTCTTTCTCCAATTCCTTCTCCTCTTATCCTGGACTCCCCACCTCTTAACCTGCACCCCCATTCTGAATCACCACCGTCGGATCCTCCACCAACCCTTCTTTCCCCTTGATTCCTTCCCTCCAACACATCCTCCATCTTCATCTCCCCAACCCCAACCAACTCAACCCAAATTTCCCTTCTCTTCTTCCTCCACCCCAAAACCTTTCTTCCCATCTTACCCTTCCCCACCTCCTCCTCCTTCTTCTTCCTCTCTTGCCACATTCCCCGCCAACATCTCCTCTCTCGTCTTCCCTCAATCCCCTCGCCGGAAACCCATTTCTGGCAAACTTCTTGCCGTCATTATCACCATCTCTCTAGCCTCCATCGTCCTAATTGCCTCTTTCGCCTTTCTCATCTATCGCCGGAGACACCACAGCTTCACCACTTCCAAGACTTCTAGATCGGACAGTCACCGGTTATTCCCTGCTAACACAGGATCTTCAGATGTCGCTGTGAAAGTTCGTGGTGTTTCTAACACCAGCTCTGAGTTTCTCTATCTGGGTACTCTGGTGAACTCCCGTGGAATCGAAGGCAATACTAATTCAGGCAATGTCGGAGATGGGGGGGTTAGTGATGCTTCGCCGTATCGGAAGCTGGGTTCACCGGAGCTCCATCCACTTCCGCCGCTCTCCCGGCAAAATGTCAGGAAGAACTACGGAAATGCCCAAGTGGGTTCATCTGGGGATGATGAAGAAGAAGAAGAGGAGTTTTACTCTCCAAGAGGTTCTACCGGTGGTAAGGAGAGCTTATCCGTTACTGGATCGAGCTCCCGGAGGCTGTTTCAGGCTGTATCTGCAGTGAATTTTAGTAGCCGGAGTTCAAACTCGAGTAAGGAGAGCCTATCCAGGTCTAGATCGAGCTCTGGCAGGGATTTTCCTGCAGTAACTGTAGAGAATTTTGGAAGAAGAAACTCTGAATCGAGTACTCCATCGTACCCGTCTTCGAATTCAGCTTCCCCGTCTCCTTCAATCTCTAACAGTGCTCCTACACCTGTTAGCTTAAGCCCCAGAAGCTTAAAATCGAAATTACCAGATTCTGAAACCAATTTGCCTCCTCCACCTCCGCCACCACCTCCGCTACCACGTCCGATGACGCCGTCGCCTCCAAAGAGAAAACCCCCTTCCCCATCTCCACCTTGTTCACATTCACCATCAAGAATTTCTGATGTTTCTGACAAGAGTCAACAGTCTCCGGCGAGATTAAGCAGTGTTAATTCGAGGCAGCCGATTTCCATCCCGCCACCGCCGTCTCCACCTCCTCCACCACCACCAAGATTCTGGGAAGCTTCGGCTCCTTCAAGGCAGATCTGTGAACCGATCTCTAAGCCACCAGTGCTTGTTACTCCTTCAAGGCCTGTTGTCTTCCATAATCAGACAACAGTTTCTCCTACCGGATTGGCACAGAATTCTGAATCTGGGGAGAGAAGTGAGGAGACTCCAAAGCCTAAGCTGAAACCATTACATTGGGATAAGGTCAGAGCAAGCTCCGATCGGGCAATGGTGTGGGATCAGTTGAAATCGAGCTCTTTTCAGTAAGATTTTTAAACCATCATCCGTTTATTTTGTCTTGTTTCATGTTCTTTCTTGGTTAACCCTTCATCCGTTTATTTTGTCTTGTTTCATGTTCTTTCTTGGTTAAATTTTTGTTTCGTGTATAAGTTTTCTAGAATTGGTTTGTTGCAGATTGAATGAAGAAATGATCGAGACATTGTTTATGGTAAATGGTTCAAACACGAATCCAAAAGATACAAATAGGTGTTCGGTTCTTCCAGTGCCGAATCAAGAGAATAGAGTACTCGATCCAAAGAAGTCTCAGAACATTGCAATTTTGTTGAGGGCACTCAATGTGACAATAGATGAAGTTTGTGAAGCCCTTTTAGAAGGTAAAACTACTCATCTATTTCTGAAACTTGATAAAAGTCACACTACTTAATTTGCTCCATTGATTTCTTCCTTTCAATCAACATTTATGTTCATTCTCACAATATAACTGAGCATTAATGTTCATGCCAAATGCATGTTTTGTCTAGCTTTATCCATGGTTGTTAATGCTCCTAAAAGGCCATGGGATATTTAACATTCAAAAAACAAAGGTGAAACAATAGTGGGAGTAAAGGTGGTGGTGGGGGACCTGGTTCAGGAAAGGATCTGCCTGGTCTCCTTTTTTTTTTTTTTTTTTTTTTTTGGAATATTCTGCTTGGAAGGCCTTTGATTCCCCTCCCCCCTTCTTCTATTTGTTTTTGTTGGGGATTGGGCAAATGGAGAAGACGGCTTTTAAAACCAGGTGAGAACTCAAACTCGATTCTCAAGTACAACTATCATGAGACTTGTACAAATTACATACCCTAAAGGTTCAAGTGTCAAGTAAATATAATTAATTATGTTATTTCTTAATTAATCCTAAATTGACTTGTGTTCTGTCCTAGTTAGTCATTAGACTCAACCTAAACTAGGTAGATACCCGGTACAAAATTGTGCATAGGAGTGTACCTGGTCACCTAGGAGACTGCCTGAGCACCGAGACCAAGAATACCTTGGTGCCTGCCTTATTGTCCAACCCAGAAAAAATAAATGCGTAAGCCTGCTAGGCTTCTTAGTATGGTTTTTTTACCACCCATGTTTCATCTTAACATAAGTTCTGGCTCTTCTATGTCTAATTGATGTTGTATTTAATCTGTTATATTTGGCAGGTAGCTCTGATTGTTTTATTTCATGTTTGAAAGAAAAGCACCTAGAAATGCCTTAGGTTGGACCTAAGCTCCTTATAGTCTGACTGAGCAGTTTCAGTCCAAACAAGTAAAAGCAATGTTGCAAGGACTTCTCTTTCTAAATTACCAGGTCCAGTAATCTTTGATGGCTATTAAACAGGACCTCCAACTGTAATAGGAGAAAGAAACTAAAATGAAAGTCTTCCTTGTTTTGTGTTATAAACAATCAATGTCACTAATCAAAATGGTCATAGGATGAGTTTTTGTATAGTTAAATAATTGTTATGTTGATTAAGATAAATTTCATTTTTGAAATAAACTAAATTGAATAATTTATATTTTTTTTCCATGAACAAACAGATGCTAATTGAATAATTTATATTTTTTTACCAAGAACAAATTTTGATGTTATTAGGATCTGTTTGTTCATGGAAAAGCATTCTTATTTGTTAATAAGGCACTTGCAAATGTGATAGTGAAGGTTGTTAACGAACCTGATCACGTACCTTGATGCCCATGAACCCAGATCTGCAACGGAAGATCTCTATCAAACCGGAAAACGTCCCACGTCGGTATATGTGATTACTAGAACCACATACAATAGTCCACACTCAATGCGACCAGATCTCAGTGTGAGAATCTCAAGCAAAACCAGATCTCGTTTTTTGGAAGAAGAGATGGAGAGAGAGAGAGAGAGAGAGAGAGAGAGAGAGAGAGAGAGAGAGAGATTCTAGGGTTGAAAGTCTTAATCGTGTAGAACTTAGATCGGAGGATGAGTCTCCTAGATATAGGAGACTTAACTCGACTTCTAGTGAGACTCCATTTCCTAACTTATAGGAGAGGTCTCCGACACTTCTAATAAGTATGGACGTCCTATTAAGTGGGGACCCGGGTCTGTCCAACTGGGCGGGCCAACCAAGTCGACCCAACACCAAAATCCAACAGATAGAATTGGTCAAAGTTAAAAGTACCATAGAGGTACTATTGTAACTATTGTAGTCTTTATTTGTTTTAGGAGCTACAGGTGTTACTGAGATGGAAGCACAAAATCAACTTGTAATGATTACTTATGCAGAAGCATTCTTCCATTAATTTTATTTCTCTGCCTGTGTGCTTTAGAGCATAAATGTTGAAAGTGAAATTACTTTCTTTAATTGAACCCTGGCAAGGATAATTCAGTTCTAGATAAATGAGTTTGATACAGTCCTTTCATAGGCAAGGGGACAGTTCATACATTCTTACCTACTTGCTCACTGCTGTCCATAGTTATTATAAAAAATTATTTAAGTTTGTAATTTTACTAGAACTACATCAGAAGGTATATGGACCTGTAGTCAGCAAAGGAGTCTCCTATTTTACATGGATTAGGCATAACCCTGTCTGAATCGTGTGTCCATATGTGTGTGGACACGTATTCGCCGCAGATTTGTCTGTTTGCCGAATCCAGTTTAAAAAAAAAAAGTAGGTACTAAATCACGGAGAAGAGTGAAAAGGGAGATCTAATGAGAGAAAGTATGAGGAGAAGAAACTCTAATGCACTAGAGAGAGAGAGGAGCGTACCTTTCCTCTTCAGCAAGTTCTTCTCCAAGGCAAGTCTTCTCCCAACTTCTCTCAGTCGATATGTTGTGTCTTATTTAAGAAGGAACGTTTAGGTTAAAAGACCTAAATAACCTCCTTCATAAAATCTATTTACAGTTACACTTTTTAAATTTACTTTCTATCCTTTAACGTAACGTTATAAAAATTATAATTTTTTTTTTTTGATCGGTAAAAGTATTTTATATTAAAAAGGCCAAGGGCCAAAAGTATGTACAAACTGTACAAAGAAGGTAAATAGTATAGTTAGCTACGTGAATCCCATCTCAATCCCCATTTACAGTCAAAATCAGAATATGTGCACCCCCTAAAATCAGCAAAACTAGTAGCCCAACAGAATAGAAGAGATCGGATATTATCGATTATCTGTTGGGTCGCCAATTCCTGTTCCTGGAAAATCCTCTGATTTCTTTCACGCCAAACAGACCATGAATTGCAGCCGGGCATAAGTTTCATAGAATGCAGCTCCTATTCCTCCCCTTCTTCCATGTCTTCCTACCCCAGCTACACAACACTGACCTAAAATCTTCATGCATAATCCATTCAAGATTAAATCTTCTGATGAAAGAATACCAAATCTTCCTAGTTACCGTGCAATGAAGCAGCAGATGAGGTACGGTCTCTTCATCCTTTTTGCATAGACAACATCTTGACGCCATAGCCCACCCTCTCCTTTTGAGATTATCACAAGTGAGTATTTTGTTTAACACAGCAGTCCACATAAAGAAAGAAACCTTCGACGGGATCCCTTTACTCCAGATCAGCTTCCAAGGCCCCTTCTCAAGAACAGCCCCTAAGGAAATTTGGTACAAAGTCTTAACCGAAAAAACAGCATCTCTGCCTTCAGTCCAAATTCTTAAATCACCGCCCTCTCTAGGTTTAATTTTGTGGATTTCAGAAGTTAGAGAGGACATCTCATCAATCTCCCAATCTAGGATGTTCCTACGAAGGTTAAGGTCCCAAGACCACTCCAAATCGTCTTTGACTAAATGATCCTTGACCCAAGAGTTCAGATTTCTAGCTATGGCAGCCACTCCCAGGAAAGCTTGCAAAAATGGCTCATTACCACACAACACATCCTTCCAAAACTTCACTCTGTCCCCCTCCCCCACTTTAAATCTTATCTCTTTGTTGAAACACTCCTTTGATGAGCACATAGCCTTCCAAAAGCCCCACACCATAGGAGGCTCTACTAGACTTGGTCTCCCAGCCCCCTTCCTCCACTCTATATTTAGCACCGATAACTACCCTCCACAACTCTTCCTCCTCTACACCAAATCTCCATAACCACCTAGCCAATAAGGCTATGTTGAATTGAGA
>JAUPMG010000006.1:1132323-1165092 GCA_031762675.1 Pachysandra terminalis | reverse complement strand
GAATGGGTAGCGCACTCTGGTAGATTATGTAATTTAGTCTAGACACAGACTTTATTTACCTAGAATTTGTAGATTTTCGGTTCAAAGTGTATTTAGTTACTTATATCTTACTAGAACTGTTAGAACTTCTGCTCATAATATGATTACTATTAGTCACACTCGTAGGAATACGGGGTGAAGGTCGCACTTAAACTAGAAAACCTACAAAATCGGGAATTTTCGGTTTGGGTCGTGACAGGTGTGCAATAGCAAAAATCCAAAAGGGAACTTGCGCTCGCGCCAACGTCAAAAACAATGTTTGAGAATGCCCAACTACTGCATCTTGTGTACAACCATATGAGGATTATTCTTAGGTCTGCTGGAATAGGACCCTAGTGTTTCTTACTTCATCGCCTTTCACTTGATGCTCTCTGCTAACATTGCCAACAACACCACCATTCCTCTCTTACTTGGTTGCAGCAAAGACGCTAGCATTATGCTCGATGCTCTATCGTTCTTTATTGTCTACGATTCTATTTGACATCTTTAGATCGTGTCAAAGTAAACTAGCACATTGAGGACGGCCGAAAGTATCATCAAGCTTTAACGCCATTGATCCTTTCGTATCACCAAAGGTATCTTATATTTACATGCGACCTTGATTAACACAGATCGAAGACAATCAAAGCGCCATTATGTTTTCACATCTTTACATCGCCATTGTTTGAAGGCGGTACTTTCTCTTCTATCATCATACATCATTTCAAGGTTGTTATCCTGCAACTTGGTTTTAGATCAAAGGTAATTCACAACTGCGAACATACTTTCTTCACCGGCTCTGTTACATAAAATCCATAAGCACTTGCTGCTCTACGATGCGGTCGTTCAACCGTGCCATTGGTCCGACTCTTAAGGGTTGCTGAAAACACCAACAAACTACTCTTTTACTTGGTCACTACACGTGCCGTCATCATGCCCGATGATATGTCGTTCCTTATCCATATATTTCTCGTCGCCTTCGGATCACATGTCTAAAGTGAACCAACATATTGAGGGCGAATACATGCACCTTCAGGTTTTCACGCCTTGTAGGCTTGTATTCATCCAGCGTCGCTCATGGATGCCCATGGTTTACAGCAAAGCAAAAGCATAGGGGCGGTGAATTTACCTTCACCAACTCATTGTTATTAAATTTTATTTTACTCATGTGTATTCACATAACTGTAGTGTATCTCACATGCGCTCTTGCATTGTCACATGCGCCTCTGCATTCTCATATACATCATTGCATTGTCACATGCGCCTCTGGATTCTCATATGCGCCCTTGCATTCTCAAGTATAGCATACACTCAAAATATCTCATGCATTATACATTAACATTTGTATGAAAGCTCCCTCAAACTGACATCCCGAAAGTGTGGTTCGGTGGAGAAGGCTCCCTCAAGCTGACATCCCGAAATAGTGTGGTTGATAGAGAAAACTCCCTTGAGCTAACAGAGAAACTGATGCTAGAAGCTGTATATGAGACGAAAAGATGGACTAAAAGAGCGACTACGTATAAGCTTCAGATTGAAGTAATCCCTTGTTGATGCAGGTACATGCTAGGAGCAAGGGCCCACAGAGATAATGATGGTGATCTTCGTCTTGCTGGTCGTGTCCATCGCAAAACACTGTGGATGTTGTGTATGGAACAGACGAGAGAGCAAGAGGAGCGGCGAAGGTGATCCTACTTTGCGAGTCGACAATCCGACCCAAACGTTAGTGCTGTACATGGAAACAGAAAAAAAAAAAAAAAACGTGAAGATCGTCGAAGACAATCGCCTGTTCGAGCCATGGCCATTTATAAAAAAGGGGATGGAGTTGTGCTGCATCGAGGGACGATAGTCTCACCTACATAACCTCATTATTATTCAGATTAACTTTTGAATTTCAAATAAGATAAATTATAGATTGTGTAAACAAAGATGAGTCAAAGTCAATTGCAATCTAATTAAAAAATCGGCGACAAAAGGTAGTGTTTTAGTACACACTGCAAACCATTTGTAATTTCACCGTGGGCTCTAGGATAAAACAACTGTCTTCTGCTCTGTGAGTAATTCTCCTCATTGTATTCTTTCCAAATCATATATATATATATATCTCTGTCAAGATTTTTTTTTTTCAGTTTCCCAAAGTATCCCAAGCTTTTGCCAGGACTAATTTTCCATATATATACGTACCATCTATCTGTGCCTGTCAGAGATTTTAACTTATATATATACCATCTATCCGTGTCTGTCATGTCTCTCAGAGATTTTAACTTGTTCCTTCCCCTTCTTCCATCAGCACCGTCTCCATCTCCAAGACTTCCAACACCCAAATCTCTCCTAAAAGAATCTGATCTCTTGTTTTCTACTTATTTTTTTTTAATCTCCTAAATGCTTCAAAATACACTTATTTTTCCATGCGCTCCTCTAAGCTACCAATTTCACCATCTCTCTCTTTCATCCTTCCACAAGTGGAACGCAGCACTTATATTTTTCCAATCATCTTACCCTATCTATCCTTTTCACCTTTTTTTTTTTTTTTTAATAATGTAATATATATTTTTCACACACATGACAGACCCCCATGTAAATCCCTTTTCACACTCCTCGCATTTAAAATTGTAAATCTCTCTCTCACTCTCCACCTCGATCAGACATTTCTTTTCACTCTTTTGGTTAGACTTTCATCTTCTTCCACAGCTCATCTAAGCTACCCAGTAGGCCAGTACCATCAAAGAACTGAGCCTCTCTCTCCCCCTCTCAGAGTCAAAATATTCCCCACAAAGCACCCACCATTACTGCATTTCTCCCTCTATCGTTCTCGCTCTCTCATCCTAGAGAGTTGAGATTTGAAACCACAATGCCCATCTTCTTTCTCAAATTCCTTCTCCTCTTATCCTGGACTCCCCACCTCTTGACCTGCACCCCCATTCTGAACCACCACCGTCGGATCCTCCACCAACCCTTCTTTCCCCTTGATTCCTTCCCTCCAACACATCCTCCATCTTCATCTCCCCAACCCCAACCAACTCAACCCAAATTTCCCTTCTCTTCTTCCTCCACCCCAAAACCTTTCTTCCCATCTTACCCTTCCCCACCTCCTCCTCCCTCTTCTTCCTCTCTTGCCACATTCCCCGCCAACATCTCTTCTCTCGTCTTCCCTCAATCCCCTCGCCGGAAACCCATTTCCGGCAAACTTCATGCTGTCATTATCAGTAGCTCTCTAGCCTCCGTCGTCTTAATTGCATCCTTCGCCTTTCTCATCTATCGCCGGAGACACCACAGTTTCACCACTTCCAAGACTTCTAGATCGGACAGTCACCGGTTATTCCCTGCTAACACAGGATCTTCAGATGTCGCTGTGAAAGTTCGTGGTGTTTCTAACACCAGCTCTGAGTTTCTCTATCTGGGTACTCTGGTGAACTCCCGTGGAATCGAAGGCAATACCAATGCAGGAAATGCCGGAGATGGGAGAGTTAGTGATGCTTCGCCGTATCAGAAGCTGGGTTCACCGGAGCTCCACCCACTTCCGCCGCTCTCCCGGCAAAATGTCAGGAAGAACTACGGAAATGCTCAAGTGGGTTCATCTGGGGACGATGAAGAAGAAGAAGAGAAGTTTTACTCACCAAGAGGTTCTACCGGTGGTAAGGAGAGCTTATCCGGTACTGGATCGAGCTCCCGGAGGCTGTTTCAGGCTGTATCTGCGGAGAATTTTAGTAGCCGGAGTTCAAACTCGAGTAAGGAGAGCCTATACAGGTCTGGATCGAGCTCCGGCGGGGATTTTCCTGCAATAACTGTAGAGAATTTTGGAAGAAGAATCTCTGAATCGAGTACTCCATCGTACCCATCTTCGAATTCAGCTTCCCCATCTCCTTGGATCTCTAAAAGTGCTTCTACACCTATTAGCTTGAGCCCCAGAAGCTTAAAATCGAAATTACCAGATTCTGTAGCCAATTTGCCTCCTCCACCTCCGCCACCACGTCCGACGACGCCGTCGCCTCAGAAGAGAAAATCCCCTTCTCCATGTCCACCTTGTTCACCCCAAGTTAGAGATCTACATTCACCATCAAGAATTTCAAATGTTTCTGGCAAGAGTCAACAGTCTCCGGCGAGATTAAGCAGTGTTAATTCGAGGCAGCCAATTTCCATCCCGCCACCGCCGTCTCCACCACCTCCTCCACCACCAAGATTCTGGGAAGCTTCGGTTCCTTCAAGGCAGATCTGTGAACCGATCTCTAAGCCACCAGTGCTTGTTACTCCTTCAAGACCTGTTGTCTTCCATAATCAAATAACAGTTTCTCCTACTGGATTGACACAGAATTCTGAATCTGAGGAGAGAAGTGAGGAGACCCCAAAGCCTAAGCTGAAACCATTACATTGGGATAAGGTCAGAGCAAGCTCCGATCGGGCAATGGTGTGGGATCAGTTGAAATCGAGCTCTTTTCAGTAAGATTTTTAACCCTTCATCCGTTTATTTTGTCTTGTTTCATGTCCTTTCTTGGTTAAATTTTGTTTCTTGTGTATAAGTTTGTAGAATTGGTTTATTGCAGACTGAATGAAGAAATGATCGAGACATTGTTTATGGTAAATGGTTCGAATACTAATCCAAACGATAGAAATAGGCGTTCGGTTCTTCCAGTGCCGAACCAAGAGAATAGAGTACTTGATCCAAAGAAGTCTCAGAACATTGCCATTTTGTTGAGGGCACTCAATGTGACAATTGATGAAGTTTGTGAAGCCCTTTTAGAAGGTAAAACGACTCATCTATTTCTGAAACTTGGTAAAAGTCACGCTATACTTTACTCCATTGATTTCTTCCTTTCAATCGATTGAATATGTTTTCCAGCGCTTATGTTCATTCTCACAATATAACCGAACCAAGGATTAATGTTCATGCCAAATGCATGTTCTGTCCAGCTTTATCCATGGCTGTTAATATAGTCCTAAAAGATGCTAGGATATTTAACATTAAAAAAAAAAAAAAAAAAAAAAAGGAGAAACAAAAGTGGGAGTAAAGGTGTTGGTGGTGGGGGGGACCTGGTTTCAAGGAAAGGGTCTGCCTGGTCTCCTTTTTTTCTGGGAATATTCTGCTTTGAAGGCCTTTGATTCCCCTCCCCTCTTCTTCTATTTGTTTTTGTTGGGGGGTGGGGCAAATGTAGAAGACAGCTTTTAAAACCAGGTGAGAACTTGAACTCAATTCTCAAGTACAACCATCATGAGACTTGTACCAATTACAAACCTTATAGATTCAATAGTCAAATAAATATAATTAATTAGGTTATTTCTCTAATTAATCCTAAATTGACTTGTGTTCTGTCTTAGTTAATCATTAGACTCAACCTAAACTAGGCAGATGCCCAGTACAAAATTGTGCTTAGGAGCGTGTACCTGGTCACCTAGGAGACTGCCTGAGCACCGAGACCAAGAATACCTTGGTGCCTGCCTTATCGTCCAACCCAGAAAAAATAAATGCGTAGCTCTGCTAGGCTTCCTAGTATGGTTTTTTTACCACCCATGTTTCATCTTAACATAAGTTCTGGCTCTTTTACGTCTAATTGATGTTGTGTTTAATCTGTTATATTTGGTGGGTAGCTCTGGTCTCTTTTATTTCATGTTTGAAAGAAAAACACCCAAAAATGCCTTAGGTTGGGCCTAAGCTCCTTATAGTCCGACTGAACAGTTTCAGTCCAAACAAGTAAAAGTCATGTTGCAAGGACTTCTCTTTCTAAATTACCATGTCAAGTAAATTTTGATGGCTATTCGACAGGACCTCCAATTGTAATAGGAGAAAGAAACTAAAATGAAAGTCTTGCTTGTTTTGTGTAATACAATCAATGTCACTTATTAAAATGGTCTTAGGATGAGTTTTTGTATATTTAAATAATTTTTATGTTGATTAAGATAAATTTCATTTTTGAAATAAACTAAATTGAATAATTTATATTTTTTTACCAAGAACTAACTTTGATGCTATTAGGATCTGTTTGTTCAAGGAAAAGCATTCTTATTTGTTATTATGGCACTTGCAAATGTGATAGTGAAGGTTGTTAACGAACCAGATCACATACCTCGATGCACACGAACCCAGATCTGCAACGGAAGATCTCTATCGAACCGGAAAACATCTCACATTGGTATATGTGATTATTAGAATTACATACAATAGTCCACACTCAATACAACTACATCTCAGTATGGGAATCTCGAACAAAATCAGATCTCGTTTTTGGGACGAAGAGATGAAGAGAGAGAGATTCTAGGGTTCAAAGTCTTAATCGTGTAGAACTTAGATGGGAGGAGGAATCTCCTAGACATAGGAGACTCAAATCAACTCCTAGTGGGACTCCATCTCCTAACTTGTAGGAGAGAGTCTCCCACTCTTTAATAAGTATGGGCGTCCTATTAAGTGGAGACCCGGGTTGGCCCAACTGGGTGAGCCAACCGGGTCGACCCAACACCAAAATACAACAGATAGAATTTGTCACAACTAAAAGTATCATAGTTGTACCATAGTAGTCTTTATTTGTTTTTGGAGCTACAGGTGTTACTGAGATGGAAGCACAAAATCAGCGTGGAATGGCTACTTATGCAGAAGCATTCTTCCATTAATTTTTTTTCTGTCTATGTGATTTTGAGCATAAATGTTGAAAGTGAAATTACTTTCTTTAATTGAACCCTGGCAAGGATACTTCAGTTCTAGATAAATGAGTTTGTGACAGTCCTTTCATAGGCAAGGGCACAGTTCATACATATTTATATATTTGCTCACTGCTTTCCATAGTTATTATAGAAAAAATATTTAAGTTTGTAATTTTACTAGAATTGCATCAGAAGGTATATGGACCTGTAGTCAGCAAAGGATTCTCATATTGTCTTTATCACTTGATGGCTTTTGCATCCTCTAGTTCCATTCTATCATTCTGGCATGAATTATACATTGCATGGAATGGATAACTCAAATAAGGGACATCATTTTTTTTCCATTTATTTTGTTCTATTTGGCTTTTTTATTTCCTTTCATATGGTTTTCAAGGAGTTACGTCAATGAGTATGGCGGAATTTTTGCAAGAGAGTAGATCTAGTTTTTTTTTTTTTTTTGATCTAGTTGTCATGAACATGTGGTGTAATATAGAGAAGGAGATGTGGAAGTGCAGTGGATGATTGATGCGTCTACAGATGCCAAAGGGGGAAATCCTAGGTTATAGACCGAAGCCACCTTTATTCATCGTTTTTTTATAAAAAAAAAATATTTTTCATTGGAAAGAAGTTGGGGATGATGCTAGCACTCCTGTTCTTGATAGTCCCTGTAGAATATACATGAACATTTATATAAGTTATCATTAGATGCATGCCACCGGTTGCTGCTTTATTTTAAATCACTCAACTGTATTTCTAAGGTGTTTGGATTGAAGATAGATAGGTAGTGTTGTTTGCAAGTGACATGGTGCATTTGTTTTTAATCTTTTGAAATAGTATTTGCTGCCTTTTCTAAGTACACGTGCAAATTGGCCATAAACTATGGTGGCACTAACTTTAAAAATTCTTGTTCTGATTGTCTTTTGATGTCGTATTTGGGGCTGTCTCTTCCAGCATCATCTCATATTGTACCTTTAAAGAAGATCTTCATTCTAGCTGCATTTGTTGCATTCCTCAATTTCTTTTTTTCGATATAACTCATGTTGAAATAACTTGGATTGTTAAAAATAATCCCTCTCTCTCTCTCTCTCTCTCTCTCTCTCTCTCTCTCTCTCTCTCACACACACACACACACACACGCTATCTTAGTCGTACCATCATACATACAGGTATGCACAAATTCAAACCGTAATTTCCCATCTCACTTGAATTTAAAATTTCTTGCACATATAGCCATATATAATGTGAACACAAGTACAATCTGTAATCTTCCATTGACTTCTGCTGCCTTTCACTGCTAAAAGTCTTCTAAAATTATTAGTGCCATTTGTAATCTTGAAAGATTGTGCTTGACACAAAAGCTTTTTGTATTTGCAAACAGGAAATGCAGATACCCTGGGAACTGAGCTTCTTGAAAGTTTATTGAAGATGGCTCCAACAAAAGAGGAAGAACGTAAGCTGAAAGAGTACAAGGATGACTCACCATTCAAGCTTGGCCCTGCTGAGAGATTTCTCAAGGCTGTGCTTGATATACCCTTTGCTTTTAAAAGGGTGGATGCCATGCTTTATATAGCAAATTTTGATTCGGAGGTCGAGTACCTGAGAAAATCATTTGAAACTCTAGAGGTAAGATCAGTTTCAATTTCATCAACTTCTTGAAAGTTTATTGAGTACCTGAGTGATTTTTTTGTTCATGCTGTATTTTATTTTATTTTATTTATTTATTTAATTTTTGGTATTTGTTTAAAAACGGGGAAGAGAGTATAGAGAGAAGAGGTAGAGCCAAGGCCTATGGCAATCAAAAAGTCTTTCCCATTACCTTTTTGAACACCAAAGACAAAAATAATCACTGCAATATTCTTTTTACTTCAGTTTAACTTTTTCTATATCAAAATTTTCCCTAAGCTCTTGAAAAAATATCCACATTTTTTTTTCAACTGCTTTTTCTGCTTCCCCTTTGTTGATACGGATAATGACTGTAGTGTCCATAAAGCAATTTAAATTTAGGACCAGATCTCATAGACCAGACATCACATAGCAAATCCAATCCCCATTTTGTGTTCCATGGCTAATTTTACTTCATCGGTTACATGGCTGATGTCTGAAACATCTTCCTCTTAGTCATGTTCCTAACACCTTAAGAAGCTTTGGGAGCTGACATGACGCTACAAACAATATGGAGAGAATCTTGCTTACTATAAGAATCTTGATACTGTTGATCTCAAGTTCCTTATAGAATGCAAGTAGGGTATGTCCTAGGGAAGAGTCTTTCTAATCTTTGTTGCTGCTCAAACTGGTTTTGGAGCAAAGTTGTGTTACCACTGGTATTGGAGGAACCAATGTGACAAACATAGAAGCATGTGACTCGTGAGTCGACTTGCATTGAATAGGCATAATAGCAACAATTGTGCATGCTTCATCTGCAAATTCAATTTTTGCTGCTCGAGTCATTCTGATCTGTGATTAAGCAAACAAAACTAACAATTTTGAGCCCATTTGTATAGAGTTTAGCCAAGCTGTAGTGACTTGTTTGGGCTGTTTGTTTTGAATTTCAACCTATTATAGTACTGTAACTATAATAGGAAAATTGTTATATGTAGTGGATAAAAAAAATGGTAATTTTATGCATCTTTGTTTTTGTTGTTGTTGTGGAAATTAATTATTTATGTGATCAGGATGGAAGGGCATGCAGAAATGGCTATCCCTGCCTATACTCCTGCAGGGGCACAGATACAAGGAGTTTGGCTACTTTATAAAATCTGGTTAGACCTATCCAGACCGAAAAAAAAAACCATTCTTTCATAGGGTACTAGCCATTAAATCTTTTTTTCCTTTTAGATGGTCAGAGTAACTTCACCAATAAATGAGATGATTCGGAATTATTTATGATTGTTATAATTGTTTTAATGAATAGATGATCTAAGATGTGCCTCATTAGTTTTCATTAGAAGCTAGATTGCATTATTGCTGGATTATATTAGACTGCTCACTTTCATGTCCTATATCTCACAACTTTTCCTTTCACAGGCAGCCTGTGAAGAACTGAGGAACAGCCGCATGTTTTTGAAGCTTCTAGAAGCTGTACTCAAGACTGGAAACCGCATGAATGTTGGGACCAATCGTGGGGATGCCCAAGCATTCAAGCTCGATACGCTCCTCAAGCTTGTTGATGTCAAGGGAACTGATGGGAAGACCACACTTTTACATTTTGTTGTTCAGGAAATCATAAGAACTGAAGGCTCACGTCTTTCTGGTTCCAATCAGAGTCCCAATGCTGAAAAAAACTCACAATCCACTTTTCGGGATGACGTCGAATGTAGGAAGCGTGGGCTGCAAGTTGTAGCCGGACTCAGCGGGGATCTCACCAATGTGAAGAAGGCTGCTGCTATGGATTCTGATGTGCTCAGCAGTGATGTCTCAAAGCTTGCAAGCGGAATCGGGAACATTAGTGAAGTTGCAAGATTGAATGAAGAAGCATTGGGATTGAAGGAAAGCAGCCAAAGATTCTCTGGATCAATGAATGGATTCTTGAAGATGGCTGCGGAGGAGATCATAAGGATTCAAGCACAAGAGAGTGTTGCTCTATCTCTAGTAAAGGAGATAACCGAATACTTCCATGGGAACTCGGCAAAAGAAGAAGCTCACCCATTCAGGATCTTCATGGTAGTGAGGGACTTCCTTTCCGTTCTTGATAAGGTCTGCAAAGAAGTTGGGAAGATAAATGAGAGAACAATAGTCAGTTCTGCCCGTCAGTTTCCGGTGCCAGTAAATCCAACACTGCCAGTTTTTCCTATATTCCATGGAAGACAGAATTACAGTTCCTCCGACGAGGAGAGTTCATCATCTTAGTATTTGATGTTCATATCAAGTAACACTTGTATTGCTATTCTGCCAAAGCCTGCCAAGACACCATTGTATATCAAAGCTGCTGCTGTTGGAGGCAGAGAAGCTTGGCTGGATGGGGGGAACCTGTCGGATGTTAAATCTCTTTTTTCGTACTTAGATAAATTCGTGTAAAAGATTTTGAAAATGTTTATCTTATATATAATATACAGAGGAAGAGATTATCTCATGGAGGAATAAGGAGTATTGCTGCATTTGTCAATCTGTCTTGTAAATCTATCAAAAACTTGATTCAGAAATGCTGTCAAGTAATACAAGCAGAGTCCACGGCCATGGTTTGTTTTCCTATTATAAGCTAAAATTTATTTTCATGTATTGAAACCTTGATATCATTGAAACAGAACTCTGTAGATCTCAGAGCTAAGCTGTCATTTCAGGTTTCACTATGTTCAATTATTACAGGCTGAGAGGAGAAGATGTTGTTTGGTAAGTGGTCAAACTAAGACCAAAACCGAATTATAGTGAACTAAACCGAACACGGAACCGACTATTTTTGGTTAACTCCAAGGCTCTGTTTGAATCGCCGGAAATTGGAGGAAAAAAAATATTTCAGGATTTTAAAATTGTCGAAGTGTTTGTTAATTTGTTTCAACGGAAAATATAAAATTCTCAAAAATATTTTTCTAATACCTGAAAAATGGAGGAAAGTAACTTGCTCTCTTTTTTGGCGGAAGTTGTTTTCCAAAAAAAAAAAAGAAGAAAAAGGAAAAGGGTTTCGTTCACCATCATCACCACCCCACCACCTAGTGTGCATCCCTTGCACCACCTAGGGTGGTGATGGTGGGGTAGTGGTGGGGTGATGGTGTAAACAGAAGATCTTATCCTGCTTTATAAAATAAAAATTAAAAACAGAGAACAATATCTTACACGTAATGGTTCCATTTTCATTTTTCCTTTTTTTTTTTATTTCTCAACGAGCACAAGAATATTAAAGAAAATTAAAAAATGGGTATCCAGACTGTGACCTGTATCCGCACTAATGGTGGCCTGAACGCTCGTACTAATGTGATTGAAATCAATTCCACTGAATCAAACAGCTGAACAAAAAAAGGTACTAGGAAAATTTTCAAACAGGCTTCCAAACAGTAGGAAAATAGAAGACAGAAATTTGTTTCCTACAAAACTTTCCTCCAAAATATATCTTCCTATGGAAAAAAAAAATTGAATTTGTAAGTAGGTTTGAAATTGTTTCGGTTTGATTCAGTTTGACGAAATTAACCCTATATTCTGCGCTAGTTATACACACACATACATAAACACAACTTATAGACTAGTTTGGTTCAGTTCACATACATTCGGTTTAATTAGATTGCATTTAACCGTAAACCGAACCCGAATTAATTTGGTTTTCATTTTTTGAATCATAACTGACAAAAATGAGAAAAAAAAAACCGAACCAAATTGCAACCAAACCACTTTCTGTTTAATTTAATCGGTTTTGGTTTAAACCGAACCAATTGTAACCCCTAGACAATGTAAATATAGTGTAGTTGGTACCAAATGAATGGTTGGAACAAGGCAATTCCAGTATGTACAGCTTATGTTTTTGATTGAAAATGGTAATTTCTATTTATAGTACTTAGATTCTGAAATTTAATATTATTTTAGGTTAGTGAAATGATGAATATAAGGAACATTAAAATCGTATACTTGTAATCTGTATCAATTATTACAAATTGATCTTTCGTTTCCTAGCTAGATAAAATATAAATTTGTTTGTAATAAGCTTCAAGTTGTTTTCATGATTCCAACAGATTTCACACTTCTTTTTTGCTTTCTGTATTGCCTTCTTCCATCAAAAAGGTATATATGCTCATGGCTTGACAAGTTGAGAGTTCTCAGCATCTATGCGTTCAAGAACCCGCCGTGCTTCTTCTTCTGTTGCCGGAACAACATTCAGAATCCTCAATCCAATTTTCATGGCCTCGCGACGGACAGTGAATGTGAAGTAGAATGTGTTTGACACCTGCTCAAGATTGTAAATTGAAAAACAAAAAAGTAATTAACCTACAATTACACTAGAAACATAAAGCCATTACAAGAACTGCAATTTCACTCAAAAATGCCAATTGGGCTCTAAAGACCTGGACGGAGATAATCATGTATGATCTAATTGGGTTCCAAAGACCAGATTTTTCCTACTACTGCTCGGGTCGTCTTCAAATACTCACCTCACTAGACCTGATCTCGGGCCTGGTAACATGAGCACCAACTTCAATGTTGATGAGAGGCTGCTCTTGGTTATGTAATTCTGTGTAGAGAACACATGATTTGAAACGGAGGAAATCGCCAACATCCACCTGCATGAGAAAAATATAATCCATTTAAGAACAACTTAATCTCGAATTTCTGTAAGAACCCAGCAGCTAGACGTTGTTGACTGCACCTCAGCTCTCAAAATGGAGTACTAACTTAAGTAACCATTTCTAGATAGTAATCAGAGGCAAAGGTATACCACCAAAACCATGAACTGGCTTGGATGACAACGGAAAACATAATTTTGTTGCACAAAGTTTTTCAATGGATTAAAATAAAGTGCCTGTGTCAATGTCTGTCGGTATCTACCAC
This sequence comes from Pachysandra terminalis, assembly GCA_031762675.1. Classification (NCBI taxonomy): domain Eukaryota; kingdom Viridiplantae; phylum Streptophyta; class Magnoliopsida; order Buxales; family Buxaceae; genus Pachysandra; species Pachysandra terminalis. Next base: position 1,151,979 of record JAUPMG010000006.1, on the reverse strand, counting down.
GTCGTGGATTAAGCATGCCACACTGAAAAGCTTCCTTGCTTTTTATTAATGGTTAAATCAAACATCACCTAACCTTCTCACAGAAATCCATGGTGGACACCCTTTTTTTTTATTTTTTTTATTTTTTTTCCAAGTGTTTGTCATAACTGCTCTTCTTAAGGTATCATCTAACAGTAATCCACTATTTTTCTAGGACTTCCAATCTTCATTAGACCCTTTCATTGCAAATCCCAACCACCCGTGGAGCAATTATTAACTAACTAGAGATTGGTTATTATTTAACGTCGCATATGTTCAATCAGGAATGAAATTAATTCCGAAGACAATTTGGTAAACGTACTAGTATAGTAGGGTGGGTGGTTTAGTGATTTGTGTTAGTGGTGACAAGGGAATGAAGCGTTTAAACTTGGTTTTGGAAGAAAGAAAGTGATTTCACATTTTTATTTTTTATTATTTGATAAATTAGAAAAGTTTATTTCACTTGATCCAAATAAATGTCTGCACAATTATATGATTGTACAGAAGAATATAATGGATTGTACAGTTTACACAAAAATAAATACAACAAGAAGATACCTTATCCCAACTAATTAGGGTCGGCATGAATCCTGTTTCGCTATCCCAATATTCAAAAACCATATCTTCGGTCAGATTATATGTATCCAAATCCTTTTGGACCGACTCCATCCAGGTTCTTTTTGGTCTTCCCTTCACCCTATTAGACCCTTTAATATGTACCCCTTGCACCATTTCACAACCACCTCCCGAGGTCTTTGCTTTACATGCCTAGACCATCTTAACCTACTTTCCTTTATCTCATCTCCTTATTTGGAAATACCTAGATACTTTTCCATATGTTCTCCTTACCATATCTTTTCTAGTCTTCTTCCCACACATCCATCTCACATTCCTCATTTCAGAAACACCAATCCTATGCATATGTTGCTTCTTTGCAATCCAACACTCTGATCTATAAATCATATGAGGCCTAATAGCTATCCAGCAAAATTTTTCTTTTAGTTTGAGTGGAACATGTCAATCGCATAACATTCTAGAAGTGCCTCTCCGATTAAGCTATCTAGCTTTAATTCCATATGCAGCATCCTCATCAATATCCTCCACTTTATAGATAACTGATCCAAAATAATGAAATATATTGCTTTTAGGGATCTCGACTCTCAATTCTCACCATTTCTTCATCTCTACTATCATTTGTACTACAATTACCATATACTCGATCTTAACTGTACCTATCTTAAAACCTTTCATTCCAGGTTATCCCTACATATTTCTAGTCCGGCCCACCAAAACCATAACATCTGCAAATAGCATACACCTAGGCACTCCTCTTGATTATGAGCTATCAATTCATCCATATATAAAACGAAAGGATGGGAGCTCATAGCTGATTCTTGATGTAAACCTATCGTTATTGAAAACTGATTTGTCTCATAACCCACTGCTCTCATCCTAGTTAATTCTCTCATACATGCCTTCAATGACCTCAATGTATCTAATTGATATTCTTTTTCTGCCCATAACCTAAATTAATTCTCTAAATACTCTACAATATGCTTTTTTAGATTAATAAAAACCCTGTGAAGGTCTTTAGGGAAATTGTATAGTATAATAATGTGGAACTGAGGTACACATTATCATTATGAATGGGATATCTATCACAATCTTAGATTATATTAAAATCGATTGATATTTTCTATATTTGGTGGGATTAGATTAGGTTTATGTTTGATTTAATTCTAGCTTTTGAATTCTCAATAAACTCATTCTTCTTTAGGTCTCCCTTTCACTCTCTAAACTTCTCTAATAATTGTCTAAGTAAACAGAGAGCCTCAATGGTAGACTTTCCTGACATAAACCAAAACCGATTCTTTGTCACAACGAATTCTTCTTAACCTTGTCCCTCCCTCCCTCTCTCCGACAATTGGTACAATTTTAATTCCACGACCATTGGTACAATTTTGGATATCTCCTTTATTCTTATATATAGGTACTATTGTGCTTCTTTTCTAAGCATTTGGTAATTTTCATAGTCCTCGAAATTCAATCAACCACAATAAACCAATCCCACCCATGCATTTCGACACTTCATCTGGAATATAGTATGATCCTAAATACTTTCTTATTTTCATCTTAGCTAAGGCTCCTTTTACTTTAAGAACCCTAATCCTATGAACATAGTAGTGTCCTCTTCACTCTCTAATATGCAGATCTTCACCCAAGGGAAAGCTCTTTAACCTTCACCAATCACCATTTATTAATTTTTGAAAACACTCTCTCCATCTTTCTTTTATCTCCTTATCCTTTATTAAGACTCAAATCCTCATTCTTAATGCATCTAATTTGATCTAGATATCTGATATCTTCTCTTTAAGTCTTACAAGTTTGTAGATATATTTCTCACCCACTATTGCACCTAGCTTATTATATAGTAATGTTAGCATTTTTTTGCCTTTTTGTCCCTTTGATTTCTTTTTAGCACATTCTTATTATTTTGCCCAATCTTAAAACAAAGTCTTTTCTTTTTAACAGCCTTTTGAACCTCATCACTGCACCAACAGTTTCTTTGGGGGATTGAATCTTTACCTTTAGATTTCCTAAGACCTCTTTCCCAACTCTACATCGAGAAAACAGGCTTTTCGACAGCCCTTATGCTTGACGCCTTTTTCAAGTTTCACCATATGCCCTAGACTTTGGTGGAAATCCTTCTTTTGAGGCTAGGAAGCACTTCCAAGCATAGTGTTAGAACTCGATATTGGTGACGATCCAATACCAAGTTGGATCAGCGATCCATAACCGGATCGGCCGATCTGGAACAGTGAACAAGTAGATTTAAAAAAAATAATAATAATCAGAAAAAGATCAAAAAAAAATATATAAAAAATACAAATGTAAAAAAATGTTAAAAACTACCAAAAAATTATTAGTAGGAGCATTCTATGTAATGTGTTACTTTAAATATGTAATCACGCATCCGCACTATGTCAAACTTTGCATTTAAACTTAGATACATCATACATGTGTATAGAAGTAATAGAAAATGCCAGTAAAATCAACAATTAAACACAACAGAAAACAATGCGAATAAGGATTAAGGAACGAAAAACATTCATGAACAACTGACATTTAACAAGTAACAATAGGTGATATGACAAATGAAGTAAAATGAAATAATAAATTGATGTTCAACTATTTAATTAGAGTTTAAACATAAGTATCATACCGTAAAGATGATCTCAATACCACAATGAATTTCAATGTGGATCGAAACTAGAGTTTAAACACAAGTATCCTCAGGTAAAGCGTTCTCCTTAAAACCAAACAGTTTTAAGTGTGGTCACTTGCCCGAAATTGAGAAGATCGTTTAGATCGGACGATCCAGACCAATTTCGGACCGAGTCAGATGAAAAAATTGAGTATCTTCAGCTCGGCTCAGTCTCAATTGTTGCCTTCGGGCAATACAGAGTTGGATTGGACGATCCAACTCGGTACCATCTGATCTTTTACAATATGCTTCCAAGCCTTCAGGAAAATGTATCAAACACAGCCTAAATTCTTTTTTACTGGGAGATAGATTGAGTACAATAGACAGAAATGTCAAGATCATCCTATTAGGAGTCAAAAGCATGGCCTATGAGATACCCTTGGTGAAATGCATGCAATCTTGGGCACCAATACTTTGTTAATAGTAGTAGCATGAGCATTAGTAGTGATATTAGTATTTCAAAGAGATAGCAAGTAGGTAGCGTGATTACTCACAGGCCTTAAGAAATCAACGTGATCCACTTCAAGAAAGTATGGAACCATTCCGGCGAAGGCATAAGCTGTTGAGAAGGCCAACTCGAATGCTCTGTGCATTAGAAACCCTCCAAAAATCCTCCCATGGATGTTTCTTTGCTGTGGCTGGCAAATCAAAGAGTTTTCAAGGCAGGTATCCCTCATAAGAATGCTGTCTCTGTCTGCCAAAGCCGGCATGTCACAGAAAATCCGTCCTTCTGCCAGCAATGCTTGGAGCCTGTCTACTTCCCCGTTCTCAAACTCCCTTCTGTGTTCTCCTTTCTTCCTTTTCCTCAGCTTGTTCCTAGCTTCTGCTTCTTCCCATAGCATCTTTTCTTGTTCAGTTTCAGGAGCAACCCGGTTTACGGGAGCAGATTTCCCCGTCTTGGAGTCACGAGCCACAAACGTGAAGTTGGCTGTAAGGGCTACGGAATTCGAAGGATGAGAATTCTCTACAAAAAAGAAGTCTTCATATTAAAGAACAGAAGTAGCCTGGGCTATTAAGAAAATTGTTCGATAAATGAAGCATAAACATTTTAAGAATTACGTAAATCCCATTTTAACCTTGTCCTCAGATTCACTAAACTTTAGCTAAGATTATATGGCATAGAAAGTTCTTACAAGGTTTCAGATATCTGTTATTTTCTTCATGTTCTCTATCAGATAAAAATCAGAATTAAAATAAAAGAAGGAAACAAATACATATTTAAGAATAATTGTATAATATTTTAAACTCAAAATATCACAATCTAGTTCAACATTGAAGGCAATTGATTGAAATTGTTGCAAAAAATAATATATCAATACGGCGTGCTCGTACTTGAGAAAATCATTAGTGAAAAAGGACAAGGGAAGGGAATGTCCCACCACTTTAGGGATGTTGAACTTTGATGATCTTTCTCATAAAATTATTATCTCATTCTATACTGCATTTTACGGTATGTATACAACATGGATAAGGCTCAAATTAACAACTTGAATTGCAAAAAGGAAAAAACAAATATACATATATATATATATATAGATAGCTACCTCTATACTTTCCATAAGAAAAAGATACTAAGATTTTGTTATAAGAGTTATATGTAAGGGCAGCTTAAGTAGGAGTATTTTCGTCTTTCAACTTATAACAAAATTATATAAAGGAGAAGGGGAGGCCAATCAGTTAGGTTGAAGATAAGTGGAGTAGTTTCTCCCTTCTTTGGTTTCTGGTTGTGAAAAACAAAAAGACTGAAGTTGTTTGTCTGTCTAAGAGTCGCATAAGTGCTGTTGGTGGTAAGTCACGAAGCATATCTGAAGTTCTTCAATTGTAAAGGTCTGGATAGCATTATGGAAGACAAATCAGGTGCAGCAGAGTCTCAAGCAACTAGAATTCACAATCTGGAACAATCTGATTTGATTCCTTTACAAATTACTTCTATTAAACTATGTGGAAGTAATTGTGTAACCTGGGCTAAATCTATAGAAGTCTATTTTACTGGAAGGGGCAAAAGAAAGTATCTTAGAGAGAAAAACCACGACCTGATGAGAAACAGTATGAAGAGTGGATCCAAGAAGATGCACAAATTATGACCATTTAGTGGAATAGTATGGAACCGAAGATTAGTGTGTCGTTGATGGTGTGTGATACATCTAAACAGATTTGGGAAAATATCAAACTACTATTTTCTGGGTCAAATAATATGACGTATTTATGATTTGTCACAAGAATACTTTTCATTGCAACAAGGAGAAAAGAGTGTAGCTGAGTATAACTCGTCTCTTGTGAATGTATGTGATGAGCTGGTTATCTATCAACTGCTCTCTACTGGTATTAATATTATGAAGAAGCAACGAGAAGATACAAGGTTGTGAGTTTCTTACAAGTCTTCTTCTAGAGTATGGTCCGGTTAGATCTCAGATACTAAGAGGAGGTGATTTTCCATCCTTATCTGAAGTTTTTTCGAGGATTCGAAGAAGTTCTACTTCAGACACTTCTGGTGGGGCGATTAGTGACCGACCTGCCCTGGCTGTACATGATGTTGCCGGTCGTGGTGGTAGAGGTTGAGGCCAAGAGCAAGGGAGAGCTAATAGACCTAGTGGCCCCCATAATGGGTTGAGAGTGTTAGTCCTATTGTGGCAAGGAGATACAGTTGATTGTGTTGGGATTTACATAGGAAGCCAACCAAGTTTGTTAATCATGCCTCATTCTATAATAGTGGCGATGGTGCTCAAGTTACAGCTTCTACATCTGGTTCAGCTGATCCTTCCTCTTCTGACTCCATAACCCTTTCTAAGGATGAGTATGCAAAACTTGTTAGTTCCCAAGGGACTCAGTAGGCTACTCTTCCAACAACTACTCTAGCTCAGTTAGGTAATTCTTCTATTTTTTTTTGTCCTCTTCTTCCAGATTGTGGGTCATTGACTCAAGAGCCTCCGACCACATGTCCAGTATGTCAGGTATTTTTTCTACACTTCAATCATCATCTTCGTTTCAGAGTGTTACCCTAGCCGATGGTACTTCTTCTAAAGTATTTGGTGTGGGATTTGTCCAACCTAATTCTGATCTAACATTATGTTCTGAATTGCATGTTCCAAAATCTTCTTTCAATTTAATGTCTGTCAGTAAACTAACCAAGGCTCTCAATTGTTCTGTTACCTTCTTCCCATCTTATTGTATCTTTTAGGGTCTAAAGACGAAGAAGATTAGTGGAGGGCAATAGTCTGGAGGTCTCTATTACCTGGATGGAGGAACTAACACTGCTGCACTTCAAAGTTCATTGTCTCCACTTCAGTGGCATTGTCGGTTTGGTCACCTTTCCTTGGACAGTCTCAAGAAGATGGTTTCATCCTTGAGTCAATTATCTACTTTAGAATGTGAGTCATGTCAGTTCAATAAACATCATAGAGTCCCTTTTAAACAAAAAATTGGGAATCGAGTGTTTGGTCTGTTTATGTTAATCCATTCTGATGTATGGGATCTTATTTGTGTTACATCTTACATGGGTTTTCGGTATTCTAATGAAAGAACATTCATAACTGTTTGGTATATTTCAAGATTTTTGCAATGAAATAAAAACTCAGTTTTCTATGCCAGTATGTGTCTTGCGATCTTATAATGCAAAAGAATATCTTTCCACACCAATTCTGACTTTATGTTTCAGCAGGGAATCCTTCACCAAACCTCTTGTGTTTTTACACTTCAACAAAATGGAGTGGCAGAAAGAAAGAATCGCCATCTCCTTGAGGTTGTTCATGCCTTACTAATAGATATGAATGTGCCCAAGATGTTTTGGAGTGATGTCCTAACTGCTTTTTTCTTGATTAATCGTCTCCCTTCCTTTATTTTGGGAGGACAATCACCATATTCTGTACTTTTTCCTATATCTTCTCATTTTCCTTTAGTTCCTCGTACATTTGGTTGTGTTTGTGTTGTTCATCAGACGAATCCAAGGATTGACTAGTTTTAATCCTCATGCAGTCAAGTGTATTATTCTTAGTAACTCACGGTCTCAAAAGAGATATAAATGTTATAGTAAGGTTCTTCGTAAGCAATTTGTATCAATAGATGTTACATTTTTTTAGTCTACTGCATATTTCTCTGGTAATAACCCTCGATTAGTCTCCTATCCTTGATTCTGTAACATATTTTGAGTCTACTGCATTCTGATTTGCATGTGTATGTTCGACGATCCAAGCGTGCTATTACAGCTTCTGATCCTGCTCCTCCATCAACTTCCTCATTGTCTGCAGATCAAGCACCAGTTTCTTCAGCTCCATCTCATCCTTCCACCTCCAATTCTGATCTGGATCTTCCTATTGCTTTGCGCAAAAGTAAGTAGCTCATCCAACTACGGAAGATGAAATGTCTACTCTTCACTCCAACAGTACTTGGGAATTTGTCTTTATTCCTCCTAGAAAGACAGTTGTGGGGTGTCGTTAGGTCTTTACAATCAAGTATTTACCAGGTGGTTCTATCGATCGCCTAAAGGCTCAACTTATGGCCAAAGAATATACCAAACTTATGGGGTGGACTACTATGAGACCTTTCCATCGGTGACTAAGTTACCATCTGTCCGTTTTTGATCTCTTTGGCAGTTAATTTTGACTGATCTCTTTGCCGTCACGAATGATTTCACCCCACGTGTGTTGTATGTGTGTAGGGGAATCAGTAGGCCATCTTTTCTTGCACTGTTCTGTGGCTAGAGAGGTATGGGATTCCTTCTTATGTCATATTGGTGTCGGGTGGGTGATGCCCCAGGAGATTGGTGAGTGCCTGATCCAATGGAGGCTTCCTGGGCTATGTGTGAGAGGTCGTTTGATGTACTTGGGTGTATGGCACGCGACACTCTGGATTTTGTGGGGAGAGAAGAACTTAAGGGTGTTCGAAGACAGAACCAGATCGACCAAGATGATTATAGACTCTATCTCACTGATGGTCAGTTCATGGATGGTGATACTTCCTGCTTTCAGAGGCTTCTCTATGTTTGATATATTGGTAGGGTGGTCCGAGGTGGCTAGATCGTCTCCACACACAGTGCGTGACATAGGGTGAGGGAGGTTGGAGTTTTTGGGTGATATGTTCGTGGGTATCATTGGTGTTGCCTTGCTTTTTACTGTCTTTATTTTACGCCTTGCTTTTTAGGTTCTTGGTGCTCACCTTGCGCGCCTTTTATCCTTTATGTATTTGTATCGTTTTGGCTCTATTAATATACTGTTCGTTATCTATCAGAAAAAAATAAATGTTTGTTCAGCTACTCCTTGATTCTTTTCTGTGGTTATTGAGAAATCTTGCATCCATATCCTATATTCTAGGAATTCCACCAATTTAAGACACGACCTCCTCAGATGCCATCTTCTCATATGGGATAAACTTGTAACTAAAAATGTCCTCTAAATTGAGAACTGGCCCAAATATCTGGTCAAGTCCTCCATGTAACTCTAAAATTTCCAAATTAATAGCAAAGTTTTGATTATAATAATTAGAATTCCTGCTAGTTCCTCCATAGGGGGATCCATTATTTGGTTTCCTTTCAATCTTCTTGAAAAGTAGGAGTTTTATCTTCTATAAATTGATTAAACTTAGTTTTATAACACTGCAAAAGTTATTTTCCATGCCTAAAATAATCAAAAAAATCATAAACATACGCATTCATTTGAAGGGAAAAAAAAAATGAAGAATGATCTATATGCCAAATCTCTAATAAATGTTGCAAAGTTATTTTAAATTATCTGTAATATCAAGCAAAACCTTTTTTTCCCTCAATGTTTTGAAGAGGAATTCATAAAATGACCTAACCAATGAACGTTGATGGAGTTTGGATGTCAATAGGAGTTTCGGTTGATACCTTGTATTTATTGTTGAGAATTTAATCTTCCATCAACTAATTAATGCAGAGCAGCAAATCAAGTAGACTTGGATGTGAATTTAGGGTTGGAGACTTGGAGTAAAGGTTGCAGCCACTAATAATCTCCAAAAGTAACCTTCTCATTGAGTTCATGAAGTTTTGGAAGCTGAGGATGTAACTTTTTATCAATTAATTATTGCAGAACAGCAAAGCAAGTGGACTTGAACGTGAATTTAGGGCTGGAGTGAAAGGTTCTTCCAATCTAGGTGGTTGTTACCTTTTGCTATCAGGAAAATTTGAATAATCGAACTCTAGCATATTATACACACACACGCATACATAAAAAAAATCCCAACTGTTTCTCTCTCTTCTATGTGACAGTGAGGTAGAATTTTCTATTATTCGAATTTCATACATGTAAAAAATTAAATGAGTCCCACTACTTCTTACATCTCTCTCCCTCTCTCTCTCTCTCTCTCTCTCTCTCTCTCTCTATATATATATATATATATATATATATCCATTTTTCCTTACATGGTTGAGACCATTTCTTAAAACTCTTATCATTCTAGCAATGACTATGAGACTAATGTTTAGCCTTTGTCTATAGTTGTTACTTGGGGTGGTATGCTAATTTGTCTGGTTTGCAATTACTTACTCATTTTCACTGAAATTATTATATATTATGATAGAATTGTAACACAATATGCCAGTTACCCTGTTTTTGAAGTAATTATGACTTGTTGAATTTTTATTCTCTTTGTATAGAAGCAAACAATTGTCATAAGGGTGACATGATATCTGAAAGAGCTTCAAAGCTTAAAAAGATTTTATTAATAATTAAATAAACTGCTCAGTTCATAAATTCTTTGATATATATTTTTTTGATAGATTGTCTAGTTAATGCGTCATCGACAGGTGATTTGATTATTCTTATACCATAGCAGCAACTGTGTTGAGACTCTATATGCATGTGGTTCATTCGCAATTTGTTTTGGGTCATCCTTGCAAACTTGTCATTTGTAGGTTTTTGGCCTGTTCTGGACCCATGAAGAACCTTGCTAATAATTATGATATGGATAAGCAGTTGAAATATTTGCATGCTAGGGATCAATCTACTTACTGCGGACATTATTATAGTTTTCATAGCAATTATAATTACTATACAAAAGATTGATATTTTGCTCTGGCCTTAAGACATTAATTGATAGGGTTATGTTTATGGGATCCCAGTTTGAAGAATTTGGCCTTGTTTTTGGCTTCAATTTGATTAAAAACTAGGAAACTATATGAACTTATTGAAGTTACCCAAGGGGAAAAAAAATCTTGTCAAATTGTCTATAGTGGTTCTCCATGCAACTCTGCTGAAATCATGTTTTTGCTTGTAATATGAACAGAGTGTTGCCTATGACAGATCAAGCGCTCCAAAGTACTGTCGTGTGTCTGCATCGTTGGATGAGAATGCTTTTAATCCACCTATCCAGTCCGCAGGGAAGATGCTTGTGCTGGCAGAGTTTACTTATGACCTTGAGAAGAGCAACGCTCAGACCTTCAGTGTGGATTCTGCAGGTTTGGGCATTGTCAGCATGGTCAGGCTAGACTTCACATCGAACTACGGAGGCGCTTTCACTTGCATCTATCGCTTAAGGGTGCATGGTCATGAACCTGATTCAGATTCATTGTTGGCCTTGCAATCTTGAGTGCATACCACATCGATGACACACTTTCCATATATTTTTTTTGCCGAGTTTTTTTAGTTTGTGAAATTATTTCTTGATTTCTGAGCCCTTCTCCAATCACTCTGATTCGTTCTTAGTTGCTCTTCTTTTTACCTTATATCAGGCTTCTGTGTGAGGTATACTCGGCAATGTCTATACGGAAATATTTTGAAACCTGAGATTTTGAGCAGGTGAGGCCAACCTGAAGAATTGTGCGAATACAAGGGCCATAACCTAAGTCACTAGAACGCCGAGAGCGCGAGAGTGTCAAACTTGAAAATAAATTGTGGTTCAGAGTGTGTGTATATATATATATAAACTGTATTTCATGTACAAAGATATAGTTGTATTTATCAATTTAATTTAACCTTTTTTCACAATAAAATTCACTTGTTTTTGTAGTTTTCTTAAAAACCTCTAAAATAACAAAATTGATAATTCTTTTTTCAAACTTTAACTCCTAACTATTTTTAAATTATCTTAAATTACCCTGTTTTATTATTTACTCTATTTTATATTTAAACTTTAACTCATAAATGTTTAAAAATATTTTAAATTATCTTGTTTTAAGTTTTAAAAGTATCATAAATTACCTCGATTTATGCATTTAACCCAATATGCGGATTGAATTTTCAAATCTGCAGATTTGCAAAGTCAAATTTACGAGTTGGTGACGTTTCTACAAACATCAAAACGTCACCTTAAAGTAGCGAATTGTGTGACTTAGGTTATAATCTCCAAGATTGGAAGTCTATAAACGATCTTTGGTTGTGTTTTTTAATATACTGTTTTTTCCTTTTTTTCTCCTTGGATCCTCTGTGCAGCAACTTCTCTGTGAAACAAACATGGTATCCCAGATATAAGTCACGAGCACCCAAGTTATTTAACAGAATTCGATGTCCTATTGCCTTGTAATTCAAGCAGTTAGCATGTGTACAACACGTGATTTTTACATGGTACCAGCTACCTCTAAATTCATTGGGTACCCACAATTTATTAATTGTTACGATATTTGCTGCATAGAGAACACAACGAAGTTGTTGCACCCTTCCCCACTTGACATTATATAGAACGCTTTCAGCTATTCGGTCAGTGTAGCCCACCCGTCTTTCAGGTCGGGTTTATTAGTTTATGTTTAGCATCACCAAACCATAGCCGAATCGGTTGTCATTTATATATATATTTTTATATAAAAGTTTATATTTTATAAGTAAAATATGTTAAAAATTATATTGTGTACTTGAAAAACTTTGTTTTAGTAATAATACTTAGTCATTTGGCCCATACTCGGCACAGGCACACTCATTTATTAGCATAAACTTTTGTTTGTATCCCTAGATAATAAATATTTGTAGGTACTGTGTAACACTTGAATGACTTTGGTACGTACCAAGTATTGGTGATCTCTAAATTGATAGATAAACAAAGTTAATTAAGCTAATCAGAAGGGACAGGTGTCAGTATCTGAATGGTCTACCAATTGTAGGGAAGGTTCGAATACCCATCTCACACTGGCCTAAACCACCTGTGGGCCATTCCAGTGCGAGGTTTCCCTTGGAATTGGAAGAAAGACAAAAAAAAAAAAGAAAAAAGAAAAGAGGGACTAGGGATGCTTTAGGAATGTTCAGAGAGTGAGTTGTAAAGAAGCTTTAAAGATTACTTGAATCAATGGTTTCATTAAGTTTTTAAATAAAAAGCGAAGGTCCCCCCCCCCCCCAGTTCCAGGTTCCGGATCCCTTGATCCACAAGGGTAAGGGCTTTTATAGCCAAGAACCTCATGTCAAAGCTCTCATTTGGGTGACAAGTGTCGCCTATCTAAAGACCACGAGGGACACTTGTCACAATTATAGGGGGCTGGCACGCACACATTGCAACTAAACCGGTTCCCTGACATTACTTGTATGGATCTGTGCCGTCCACCAAGGTCTAACGGGACTATCACTCTGGGCCTCTATTCCTAAAGGGTTTCTCGATATTTACCCCCCTTTTTGTTTAGACTAAACCATGTAATTTTGGGAAGCGCGGGGTGAAGACCCCGAGTCGGATCATCAAAATGCGCTAAGCCTGCAAAAGGGTGATTCCCCAAAAGGAAAAGGCTTGGAATGTCAAGGCCAAGTAGGAATCCTGTGCACACATCTGGTTTGGCGTGACTTCCCATAAAGGGATTCGAGTTGCGGTTCCCAAGCTAGAATCACGCAAATATGCTAAGCCTACCAAGCATGACTCCCATAAGGAGATTCAGGATGGTAATCCCAAGCTGGAATCACGCAAATGTGCTAAACCTGCTAGAGCGTGATACCCTAGAAGGGGAGTTCAGAGGTGTTTACCAGATATGTCAATTGAGCACCCCGAGGCATCGGGTCAATGAATCCTTCATCATTATCCAAGGTTACGCTCTTGTCATGACCTGCGACTTCGAACAACTTTCGATCCAAGTTAGAGACCTCAGTCGAGCCCCGAAGAGCGATAATAACCTTGCAATGTTCAAATGGTTGCTTTTGCATTGTTCGCCTCTTTACCCGAGGTGGCTCCCTTGTCTAACAAGGGTCTTCATCTAGCAACACATGAAACAAATTTTTGACAGTCGCTTGTGTGAGAACCTACAAAAACAAATCCTAAAACAACAAATTTGAAACCAAAGGGTAAAATGGTAAATTGGTAGATAACCAAATATTATAAATTTAATAAAGCAATAAAATTAATCAAACAAAACAATTATAATCAATTAAGATAATCACAAATCCTAATTGGTAATTAAAACCAATATAATTGACTTGGTCATCAATATTGACTTGATGACTAGGCATGAGCTGTCAAGTAAAAATCAGAAGACAATTAGTAAGAAAACGTCATTAGAAGGTTTATAAGATTTCTTAAGGCATAAGACAACCCACATGAGTAATAAAGAAGCTTCTAGAAGTATTACCAATTAATTAGTATCTTATATTTGAATTTCCAAAGAAAAATAGAAACCTAGAACACCCATATGCAGCTCCAACAACAGTTTCTAAGAACACACCATGGTCTCTACAAACATATAAAAGGAGGCTTAACTAAGAGAATTCAAACACATCAACACACCAAATTTCGTGGAGAACCCCCAGAGTAAGAGGAGAAACCCAGAAACACCAAGGATGAAGAAGAAGAGGATGAATCGACCATAGGAGCAGCCTTACAACAATATATGTGAGTTTTTCTTCAAAATCTCGTGTATTTACTTTTATTTTAATGTTATGATCATGGAGATAGTCCATTATGATTGTCTAACCCTTTCCCCACCTTTCCCATTGATAAAACCCAAAAGTATGATTACTTAACACTCAACACCTTTCATGCTCTTATACTTTAAACATAAACCCAGAAACTGTAACTTGGAACTCAAGTAACCAAAAGGATCGTGGTATAGAACACTTCCAAAGACATAAAACATATTTTTAAGCATCCCTAGGTAGTTAGTAACCTCTGGAGGAAATCCCAATTGAAATCTAAGCACCCCGAAGTTTCGGCAGCCTCTTTGGCTGTAGTGACCCTAACCCTGTAACTAATTATTAAAAAGTTAATTCAGGATTAATTAAATGAATTTAATGAGCATCACTTGGGAACACACACCTAAACACACACACACACACACACACACACACACACACACATATATATATATATATGTATGTATGTATATAATTAGTCTATCTAAGAATAATCACAAGTAATTAGGATAACTCCAATTAATAAAACCAGAATTGAAATGCATGAACCTATTGCCTTAGATATGTACATTACTAACTAAGGATTAGAGTTGGGCTAAATTGGTAATTTTTGGGACTTCATTAGTAATATTATGTGTTTAATTAGTGTTATGGGGTATTGTGTTATATAAGTATGAGGTTTGGGGTTGTATCGATATTATAGAGACTTGGGGGCTGATTGAAGTATTTTAAATCCAATTAGTGAGCTGGGCGCGTGATCAGCGTGCATGCTGATCGTGAAGGTGACGAGAATGGTAAGAGGTTGAGGAGATGGTAGGAGGGTTTAAGGGGTTTGAGGATTTCCATTCTCACCCCATTATCCGTTTAGATCTTTATCTGAGTTTGGAGAGAGACTTAGAGGAGGAGAGAAGAGAAGAGAGTTTGGTTTTGGCTTGATCGTGTACTGAGTGGAAACACCTTGTGTTCACAGACTCCAGCTGATAGAGAAGAAGAAGGGGGAACGCTAGGGAAGCCTTTTCGAAACAAGAAGAAGATCAGGTAAGTTGTGTTAGACGGTGTAGTTCTATTATGAAATTTCAGATTTGTGTGTTCTATGTTCTGTTTTATGATTTGATTTAATATATTAATAACCATGATTAGATCTATGTTAAAATGTTGTTTCTATGATGATTTCTATGCTTGAACATGTTTTAGGTGTTTTAGACTTGTTTTTGTATGATTTTGAATTGATTTGAATGCGTAGAGTTCGGGTTTTGAAAACCCAGAAAGTATCCAGATTCGGCATTGTCAGTAGGCGTCAGTCCATCGACGACTCCACCAACAAAGACCGTTTTATAGGCATATTATGCTGTTCAGTAGGCTTCGGTCCACCGATGATGCCACCGACCACTTGAGAAATACACAGTGGAGTTCGGTAGACTTAGGTCCACCGACAACTCCACCGACAGAGACCAATTTGTAGGTTTAATTTGCTATTCGGTAGGGTTCGGTCCACCAACGACTCCACCGACGACCTTGTATATTGCACAATATTGAGTGATTTTGTGGATTGCCTGGGGTGGATGATGAAGGGCTTCGGACATTGGTTGTTGTTGAGTTATGGAAACAAGTTCTGATCTAAAGGCATCTAGCCTAGCTGCGGGGAGTCAAACTTGGTGTTCCAAAGGTGTTGTTGTGACCATCATCCCACCTTAGGTCTGATGTTGACTTGATATGGAGAATACTTGGTTGATTGATTATATGATTGTTTGTGGTGTGATAATTGATGGGAAGCTTATGATGGTGGGCAATCGGATTATCCGCGTGTATGGGCCCGTGGATAGTTTCCGCTGTCTATCTTCATTTGGAGTCCTAGCTTAATGCATGACATACAAGGCTGATATTGAATGATAAGTGAACCGGGAGGTGGAAATCTACGGAGAAACTGTGAAAAGCCACCGGTTGGGTTGACTATATACCCGTGGGGTGAAAGGGCCTACTTAAACTAGGTTAGGGTGCTGCAAGCCCCTATACCGGTTCGCTATCCCTCGAGTATGGTATACTTGTAAATTAGTATATGGTGGGCTTCATACCATGGATTAGCTCCTGGAATGAAGATGGGGCTTTCGGCAGTCCCTGGGATGATGTCCCGAATTGGTTTGGTTGGGAAACTACAAGTTGAGGTCCACTTATCAAGATATGCTAGTTTAGTTCATTCACTTTGCATATTCATAATGATTGTGTGTTTCTCATTGCATTCACTATAGGACATATGATTGAATCATCCATCTCATAATAAAATACTCATTCCATATTATAATTATTGCTGTACTAAGCATGTTAATCTGGTTTCCATAAGAGGACGGGCAATTGTCTATACTCTTACTGGGAATTCAATGGCTCACGCAACTTTCCATGTTACAGGATGGGAGGAGTGACTGCTTTGTTAGTTTGTGATGCTGGTGCTCCTGCTATGTGACCTAGCCTTTAATTGATTTGTTTCTTTTCGACTTGTGCTCCGAGGGAGCAATGGTTGTATTAAACATGATTGAGTCGATGAACTTGTTTGGAATTTTGTTATGACCCCTTGTAGATCTAGGCACAGCTGAATCCTATGGTCATTTTTATTCTTGTAATAGTTTAATTTTCACTTTGCAGTTTTGTTAGACTTCCGCACTCTGATTAGTTTTGAATAAAGGTTATTATTACCTTTATTTCTCCCTTGTGGTTTGGTAGCAAGCCTTGGTCCATGCGTGGATCCCGAAGGTCTCACCTCGATTTAGTGTCTTTACCTTGAGACCTATACTAGCCCTGTGAGGGAGTCCTGTAGATTTGGATGGTAGAGTGTGATCTTAACCTTCTTTCTAGAGTAATGAGATTAATGTATCTTCAGATACATTCGTCTTTGAACTCTAGCTTGAGGGTTTGTGACCACAGAGAAGGAGACCATTGACTTGCCATATACCATTGTCCGAGATCATCACTGCGATTCTTCATCGCTAAGGATTGGAGACTAAGATGACCTGTCCTAAGATTTTCGTTCTTGTGCCCCTGGATGGGACATGATTGATTGATTCGCCAAGCAGGTGAACCATGTTTTCCTGACTCACTTAGAATTACGTGATTAATCATGAGATGTTTGTATGATGAATGGTGTGAGATTCCTTGATTGCATTGTGATGTGTTGGTATAGTTTCCTGTTTAAGTATTTTGAGCGTGATGAGTGAAATGAATGAATATTGCCGTCAATACACATGGGTTATTTTTGCTACACTATGATACTTTAAAATAAGGTCCATTATGCATATGAATGAGTCATGATAAAATGCACGAATGACTTATGGTACGAAGTTCAGTACGTTAGGATAGGATTTATATGTTGCATGAACAACCTAATGAAGGGTAAACTTTTAAGATAAATTGTTGAGTGATTGACAGATAATAAATGAAAAAATGTAAATATGGAAGACAACAATGTAGGAACTGTATTAAACTTGCTGGTATGTTATAACTTGTTATAATTATTGTGGATGGTCATGTGATAGTAATGCAGAGATGGAACACTAGGGATGTCTTCTTGAGGATTTTCCGTGTGTATAGGCACATGAATATTTTATGAAGGTGGTATCACCGAAAGTTTCATAAGGTGTAGAATGATAGTTTTGTTAATTGATTAAAAATTTCAATCGCATGCATGTGAATTTCTAAATTATGATGATCGATTGAATTAGCAAACACCACGTTGCACTATATTGTATCTTGACGGTTTAGAAACATGATTGATTGGAGTCTGAAATTTTGCTATGGGGACAATAAAATGTATATTAAGGCACATAAATCATAACATGGATGCTGCTCATGTTGTGTGTAGTGTGCGTAGCATGATCACAAGACAAAGTTAAGAAGATTTGTTTGTATGTTAGACTATTGAGGAGAAATTATTTGGGTGGTCTTAAATTTCTGATATTATCCATGAGTAGTTGACTATTTAGTGTGTTGTTAAATTGTTTGGATGAAGAGAACTTAGAATAGGACATTAGGATTCACATGGTTACCAATGTCTTTTATGTGTTGTGGGTGTAAAACGATAATATGATCACGTGCTTACATGTGTAAATTATTATGAATAGTGCATGTGTATATACTCTAGGACGTGTACTTAGATTATTTTATTGGATTGTAAATGGCAGAGGAACAAAAATGGGTAGTTAGTGGGGACTTGCCTAGTGAGGAAGGGAAAAGTTCCTTGATGTCAGGTCTACGAAGGATTCTAGGAGATTTGAAGGAACTGGTGGAAGGGCAGGTTTAGCACGCAAGGAGGTGGGATTCTGAAGCATAGTGATAAAGATAAGGGTAAGAATGTTGGGCCAGAAAAACATTAAAGGAAGAGGTACTTGGACAGGAAGAATAGAAATGTAGAGGGACCCATGTGTGCCAACTGTAGAGGGGTAGGACATTTTCGAAGGTTTTGTCCTCACTCGTCGAGGAAAGATAGGGGGCAAAATTTTGAGAAGAGGCGGATGGTGGTAGAAATGCGGGTTCCAGTTAACACTACCGCGGAGGTGTTTTAACTGTGGAAGGATCGGAGATATCCGGAGATATTGTTGACAACCAGTGAGACAGAAGAATGAACGGAGCTCGGATGAGGGAGGAATGTCGGAACAAGAGAAGTAGAGATGAGATAGTCAATACATTCATATTGGGTGCCCAGAACACACACACACTTTGTTAACTATAGATACACCTATTGCATGAATTTATATGAAATAGCCGTGTTGGTGATGTGCTGTTGAATGCATTTTAAGCTTGAAAATTTCACAATTGAAACATAACAGGCTTTAGGATTGGGTAGTTTAGCAAATCTAGCATAATTAAATTTCGAGGACGAAATTTCTTAAAGGGGGAAGGTTGTAGTGACCCTAATCCTGTAACTAATTATTAAAAAGTTAATTCAAGATTAATTAAATGAATTTAATAAGCATCACTTGGGAACACACACCTAGAAACTATGATGTGCACATATAATAATCTACTATTTTTGCCATGTATTGGGGGATGAGTGAGCATCCTTGGGTGGTATGATTGAGATCATGTGTGAACATACATAGAGACGAATACTATACAGTGCATTGCATATTAGATTGTTTGTCTTAAATCACATGTGGTAATCATACGTAGGTGCACAACATGCATTAATAATTGAACCAACATATTGCATTGTATTATATCATTATTCATGTCACTTGGTTATCTGCATACTTATCACTCATTCATTATTGGTTATATCATGATTGCTTAAACCATAGGATTGTGTTCATATGTTTGCTGACTTGATTATGCCTATGAATCATTGCTTGTGTGTATCACATTAAACTTATGAGTGGTTTATATGGATCTTCTTGCTAGTATGACTTTGCTAGTATGACTTGTCTAATACTTTGTGTGATTCCCTTGAGTTTAGAGACTATTGTTCTTTAAATCATTGTTGTCCTATGGAAGGACTATATTGTTCTCACTCATATTTATTGCTTCTTAATAATTATTATATATTGATCACTTATCACATCTTTATTGCATATTGATCACACATCATATATATTCTTTCATTATTGTTCATATGGATTACCTTTG
>JAUPMG010000006.1:1106131-1116505 GCA_031762675.1 Pachysandra terminalis | reverse complement strand
TATATATATATATAAATTAAAGATCATAATAAAAGGAAAAAAAGGTTTATATGTGTACCTATCCAATTTTAATAAAATGCTAAAATAAAAGATAAAGAAAAATAGATCTTATCTTTAATAAAATTTGTTATAGTACCTCATCTTTAATATGTATATAAACTTATTTATTAGTAGTTGTAGGAAGGTATCTTAAATCTTTACCAAAAAGAAGAAAAGTATCTTAAACGAAATTTGTTACAATAAATGAAAATAAAAAATATATCTTATCTTTACGATCTATTTTCTTTAATATATATTTAAACTTATCTATTAGTAGGTGTAGGAAACTATCTCAGATCTTTATTAAAAAAAAAAGAAAGAAAAGTACCTTAAACGAAATTCGTTACAATAAAAAGAAAAATATATCTTATCTTTAATATAGATTTAAACTTATCTCTTAGTAGTTGTAGTAAAATATTTAAAATCTCTACAAAAAAGAAAAAAAAAATCTTAAATAGAATCAGTTACAATTAAATAAAAAGAAAAATTTAACTTATCTTTAAAATATATTTAAACATATCTATTAGTAACTGTAGGAAAGTATCTGATCAAACTTTAGCAGAAAATTCCCAGATCCGATCCGAACAAAAACAAATAAGATTACATTCAAGAGATTGGTGATTAAACATCTAACCCTTAAGAGAAGAATTCTTAATAATAATTCAATAAAGCAGATTACAGACAAGAGGTTGAGAATCAAAGATCTGATAATATAAAGAATTTTCTAGGACTAGCTATTGTCTAATAAAAACCATACAAACTCTTGGAGATTCCTGAATATTTTTTTTTCTACTTCTCTATTAGACCGTTTTGCAGATATATTCTAAAAAACAAATACAGTTATAAGTCATATCAAAAACATTTAGCAAATCTTACGATGAAGTTAAATAAGATATTTATCTTGTCTAAAGTTTTTAATAAAAATTAACAAAATTTGATGAAAAGAAGACTACGTAACTAATTAAATATATATATATATATACACTCTAAAAATTTTAATAAAAAGAAATACATAACTATTAGGGACTTGCCAATTTTTGACGCTTTTGAGATGAGTGAGAGAGAGAGAGAGAGAGAAACTATAGACATGGGGATAGAAGAGTTCCTATTGGAAAAGATTGGTCTAACAAAATCCTTTTATTTTTCGAGGATAAACTTATAAAATCTAATAGAAAGATAGATACATAACTAATAATCAAATCTAAAACTCTAGAGAAATACACCGTGACCTAAAAAATATATATTTTAAGAAATCAATAAAAATATATAAAAAATTTCATGTTTGTTAAAAATTGATAAGAATGTAAGTATCCATGTATATTTTGGGCTTAACTTCTTTCTTATAGATTTATCTACTTACTGGTTGAAAATAAAGACAAGGTTATGGGAGAAAAGGTTGGGATAAGAGAGAAAGAAAGGAAGAATTCTAAATGAGTCTTGGTAATCGGTGTGAGCTGATTCCGTACATGTGCTAATAGAGACGTGGGAACATGGATTGATATTTCAATGGATCAGAACGCAACATCTGATAGGTCCCACAAGTATATCGAAGCTTATTGCGAAAAAATAAATAGGACTTGTTACCACTGAAAGAAAAGACGAAGTAAATCATCACTTTCGATCATTTTTTTTATCTATCGCAATATTCTGAATTATTTTTTTCCACTTCTCTAGTAGAGAATTTTTCAGATATATTCTAAAATAAAATTAAAAAATAAAGTTACAAGTAAAATCAAAAACATCTAGCAGATCTTACGATGAACTAAATCTGTTTAGTTTATCATGAAAGCAAATATATAAAAAAATAAAATAAAAATAAAGTAAGAGTAAAACAAATTTAACCTGTATCCACGCTAGAGTAGTTGGAGACGAAAGAGACCGAATCAAAGGCAAAAAAGGGATTTGTCAGAATCTCAATATATATAAATCAAGTTGTTTGAATTGTTTTATATTGTGAATTTTGAGATGCAATGATTGGGTTTGTAACTGTTCAAGTTAGTTTGAAAATTGTAGACATCTAACTAATTAAGATTGGTTGACACATGTAGATGCTGGGGTATTTTAGAAAAGAGAAAATGAAGGTCCTTCATACTTTTTATAGTAGTAAAGATATATCCGTCCCTCCCCACCACTGGTTAGATACGGACATGCTCTTTGTTTTCCGGCGAATCGAGGTGTCTATATATGTCCATTTTACATTGGGGATTTTTCTTCTATGTTCAATGAGTGTGCTATGTTCATGGCATCGGCAAGATTTGATTTAAAAATCTGTAAAATCCCCATTTTGAAGTTATCTTTAGCTTCTAAACCCTTTTCTTACCTTTCATGTAGTTACCAAATATTTATGACTTGTTTTCCACAATGGTTTGCATTTTCTTTAGTTGTATATATCTGTTGTTTTCCTACCTTTAAGTGACTATGATAGTTGTGTGTTTTTACATTTTTTTCCCAATTTTCCTCTATTTGAATCTCTTCGCTGTATTTCTTAAACCTGAAATTTCCTTTTAAAAAAGAAAAACAAAAGAAAACTGCAAACATGGATGTGTTTGGATCAAATTAGGGTATTCTAATGCTGTTCTTACACTCATTCTCACTATGGTATGCACTATGCAGAGGTAGTGTAATTCGCAACTCATTTTCCTAAATGGGGTTTATGCTACTTTCCACCTTTTTCTGTTACTTGTTCAATCTATATTACTTGGGCTTGCATGAGCCGATAGATTTCTAGCCTCGAGTCAAAGGAGATGTTTAAGAATTCCATGTTGTCTTCTATAAAGAACACTTTTCTTTTTCTTTTGTTTGGTTCTATTTTTGGTTTATCTTCTACATGGTTTGTACTGTATTATTTAATCCTCAGAACAGCACTGAACTACATAACCGACTTAGGAAAGAAGCCATTAGATTCGCAACATATTTGGTGAATTAAGAATCATATGGATTGAACCAACCAGCAAACTGGAAATATGAAAAAAAAAATGCTTTTTGCAGGTAGAAGATTGGTTGGACTGAAGAAAGAATTTTAACCCAGTTGGGCTCGAAACACTTGATTGGCTTACAATCTCGGCCGACTTTTTTTTTTTTTTTTTCGACATGGTAAGTTCCAGTTTGTATTAAAAAATGATCAGAGACATATGGGTTCAAGTACAAGCCAAACCAGGTGGCCAAAGAAAAATTGGACAACAGCTAGTCCAAAAATTGAAATCAAATCCTAGAGTAAGGGGAATAAACCTGCAGCACTGCCAACAGACAAGCAGAGATCACTGGATCAACCAATCTTCAGCATCAAAGTAATACCAATGCAGAGAGCAGAACAGCCTGAAGCAAATATTTTCATTTAAGTGGGTTGAAATTCCTCATCATAATGGGGAATTGGTGGGGTTTCTTCATGTCATCCTCTTGCTTGTTAATTCCTGTTTGTACAGAAAGCATGTATTCTTCCCCATCTTTTTTTTTTTTTTTTTGGTAAGAGATTCTTCCCTATTCAATTCTGGGTGTCTAAAGTTGTGTCCATCTTCACTGGTATGATGTTCCTATTATATTGGATTGTTTGGCAAGAAAGAAGGAGCAGATCCCCTTTAAGAGTCTCTTTCCAGTGGTAGTAATTGTAGACATAACACTTCAAATACTATAGAAGAAATATTTGGTGATAGAAGCTATCATCATCTGAACCTCAATGGAGAGTAGTCATGCTCCCATGATTATTTTCTTTATGACCTGCACGTCCCATCAGAAGAAATTAGTTTCTTTAGTACTTTCCGAAGTGTAAAGTAATTTGCTTTCTTTTCTTTTCTTTTTGTTTTTTCTTCTGTATTCTTTTATTTTCTCTCAAAATTCAGGCATTCAAATGCAGGCTTAAAAGGTAAGTGTCCTCAAATCCAGGAATCCAAACTATCAATTCATGACCTTCAAGAAGACCTTCCAAAAAAAAAAAAAAAAAAAACTATGAGCAAGAAAAAAGAAGAAAAAGTGGTTTATCTCTTAAAAAAATGAAAGAAAAAGATAAAGAAAAAGCTATTTTTTCTCTTACTTATTTTTTTCAATTATTAATGGAATTTTTTATCCATCTATCTCAAGGGCTTACACGAGAAATAAGATTTTCTGGTTTGAAAGTTATTTGAACAAAACTGAATTGGTTGAGATTGGGGAGGTTGAAAATTTAGAGCATTTGAGAAATTCGCTGAGATGCAAGGTAGGGAAACTCCCTTCAACTTATTTGGGAATGCCTTTAGGGGCATCTTTTAAGTCAAAACAGGTATGGAACAATGTTGTGGAGCGTATGGAAAGAAAGTTGGCGGGGTGGAAAGGAAGATATCTGTCAAAAGGGGGTAAATTAATTCTAATAAAGAGCTCATTATCAAGTTTTCCAACCTATTTTATGTCTTTATTGAAAATGCCGATGTCGGTGGCCAAAAGATTGGAGAAACTTCAAAGAGATTTCTTAAGGAGTGAATTGGGGAAAGGGCATAAGTTCCATCTCGTTAAGAGGTCAAAATGCTGCACTCCTTTAAAGGAAGGGGGATTAGGTTTGAGAAGCTTATCAAAAAGTAATGTGGCTCTTTTATAGAAGTGGCCTTGGATGTTTGGGGATGAAGAAGAGTCTATATGGAGAAGGATCATATTTGCAAAATATGGAGGGAAAGGAGGGTGGGAGACAAAAAGGATATAAGGGTTCTCATGGTTGTGGGTTGTGGAAAGCTATTTGGGGGGTTTGAGATGCTTTTGTAAGAGGGATTAGCTATGATGTGGGGAAAGGGAACATTTAAGTTTTTGAAGGATTGATGGTGTGCAAGGAGACCTCTTGAGGAGCTTTTTCCTATGTTAGCCCCGATAGCAACTAATAGGGAGGTGTGGGTGAAGGATCTGATGTCGAACAGCAATATGGGAAGGGACTGCATCTAAAATTTAGAAGAAATCTATTGGATTGGGAAGTTGATGGGGTGGCTGAGTTATTGGATCTAGTGTATGCATGCCGTATTAGAGAGGGGGGAGATCTGAGGAGATGGCTATGGGAGGATTCAGGTAGGTTCTCAGTTAAGTCTTTTTACATCTCTCTAGTTGAGAAAAAAATCAGAGTTTGGGTGGAAAAATTTAGTGTGGAAACCAAAATACCAACTAAAGTAGCTTTCTTCATGTCAGTGATACTAGATAAGGTTTTAATGGTGGATCACCTTATTCATAGAGGGTGGTTAATCCCTAATCGGTGTAGTATGTGCAAATAAGAAGAAGAAACAACAATCCATTTACTAATTCACTATAAATCAGCTAATCGCTGTGGATATGAAACTCATCTTAAGGTCTTTTTCGACATGGATATGGGTGTTTGATAATGATGAAAGATAATTTACTCAATAATTAAATAATGATGAAACATTTTGCTAATATTCAAAAAAAAAATGTTTGCTTTGTGATTCTTTGAATCTTTATTATTGAACATTTAGGAAAAACAAAGGTTGACTTTTGGTTGCCTCTTTATGTGATTTGTATGATTGTCAATTTATTTATTTATTTTTTACTTATTTTCATAATAAAATGGCCATAATATATTGATGAAGTACAATATATTTGTTCCTGTCAAAGTGCAATGAAGTAGTTGGAAAAGAATAGAAGATGTGTAAATAGACAGACCAGAGTTTATGCTATTAGCCATTGTGATAGTTTGGAAGATGATGATGATAATTTCTAATACTGAAATATTAGATCCTGTCTTTTGATTATGTGGATGGAAGTAACTTCATTTTCTTATCCTTTAGCAGCCTGTGATTCAGGAAAATAGAGATGAGTGGAGAGAAGGGGTCGACTACCACAAAAACACCAGCAGATTTCCTCAAATCAATTCGGGGACGACCTGTTGTGGTTAAGCTCAACTCTGGTGTTGATTATAGAGGTTAGTCCATACTCTGTAGTTAAGTTCTTGCTTTCAATCATTCCCTTTTCTTATTTTTGTTGATGCGATTCTCCGCACCTTCTTCTGATGTTCTATGTTATTGTAAGAATGAAAATATTCACTACTTGATGCACCCTTTGATCTATATATGCATCTTATCGTTACTTCTCAAAAAAAAAAAAAAAAGTATACTAAATAAGTTGAAATTTGGCTTTCTTTCTTGTCATCACTTTCTTAAGAATTACATGCTCAATACATAAGCATAAAACTGATGTACGAGTTAATAGACAATAATGTGCGAACTACTGAAGAAAGCTTTTGTTATACAAGGGTAAGGTGTACCCTCTTTAGCCAAGCCCAAGGAGCCAGCATCATCTTCATCTAAATATGCTTAGTTTGTGAAAGCATATGAATTTGTGAGGTACAATAACAGCTATTGGAAAACCAGTAGAGATAACTGGAAAATATCCGATAATTAGATTGTTTGAAGTCCACTGCTTTATAATTAGTATATAAATACAAAATTAAATTGCTACCCAGCAGTGTATTAAAGATATTGTTGATGAAAAGAAATAGTTGATATATAATTATGAAGCTTATGTGAATATTTGATGGTTTTCATCAACATCATAGATATGGTTGTGCACCGGTGGCTGGAATTGAGTTATGCTAGAGTGTGGGATTTAATCAACATTCGGAGAGAGTGGTTTAGGATCGCAGTGAGCTGCAGTTGTTCTGCGCCGGTGCACACTGTTTGGTGTTCCCCAACGGCTGGGTGTGTGAAGCTTAACGTTGATGGCTTCTCTCAGGACTCTTCTGGTTCCTCTGGGTTTGGTGGTGTGTTTAGAGACAATGGTGGGGATAGGGGCTGTCCTCTATGCTTTCTTTGGTCCTGGTGGTGGCGGTGAGGTTGGGAGGGCTGTTCTAATGGCTGTAGTGGCTGGATTGAGGTACGCCAGAGTGCGGGATTATCAGGATTTGATTGTGGAGTGTTCCTCATCGTCTGTTATTGATTGGTTGGTGTAGATTGAGCAGTGTGGGTGGAGGTTTACTCATCTAGTTCATTTGGTCTGGTCTGATTCGAATATCTCGTTCCATCTCATGTCTAGGGGGGCCAATCGAGCGGTTGAGACCTTGGCTAGAAAAGGTGTGGGGAGGGGTGATTTGTTTGAAGGGGTTCCGACTATGGAGATGATGTAGGAGATGTTTTGACTACTTTTATGCTCTTTGTTATGATAGGATAGATTTGGTGCTTCGGTTTGGGTGTGTAGTACTGTTTCTGTTATGTCGATCCTTATTCATCTTTGCTCCAGTGGCTGGAATTCTTTTCTCTAGCCTGGGAGCTTGTATCTTTGTTTTCTCTATCCTCTTTTTATACAATTCATAATTTATGAAAAAAAAAAAAAATCCATGTTAAATTTGCATGTTGGAATTGAAATGATTATGAGTATGAGTGTACTCTATAGATTGTCATTGTAAAAAGTAGACCTACCTTTTTGAAGTATATTCTGTAAATCTTTTTAGACATGGAAAGGTAAATTAAAGGGAGCATCTGTAGGGTTTTGGGGACAATCCGAGAAAAATGGTGATGGATGGAAAATGTCTGGATAAGGTTGCACTCTCATTTTGCTACATTATGTACCAAGTACCCTTGTCCTATCAATATTTCTCCTTTTGCTATACGACTTCAGTCTTTTGCTTTTTGTTCTAGCACTATAATGTTTAAAAGCGAAAAGAGAAAACCATTACATCTCAGACATTGGAAGGATAAAACTATATGCATTATACATTAGAACATGACTTGTGCAAAATACAACTGAACGGTATAGTCAAAGTATATCCTAGGCATGAGATCCCAGACTCCTTCTACCTGCTTTGGAGTTAATATGTGTCACCTTGTGATTGCCTAAACATCAATATGTAGGTGCTAAGACACTAATGACAAAGGCAGCAATTCAAGATTTAAATAAAGTGTCTAGTGATTTAAACCACAAATTTAAATTGCTATCTTATTTTTATTTGGAATTTATTAGTTATTCTTATAAGTAAACTATAATTTTCTTTTTGCCTTTGCCTTGTTTTTTTCCTCATGGACACTCTGATGTTATCTATAAATGATTTCTAGTTTTAATCAATGTTTTAAATAATCCATGGTAAATTACATTTACCTTCCT
The DNA here is from genome assembly GCA_031762675.1 of Pachysandra terminalis. NCBI lineage: Eukaryota > Viridiplantae > Streptophyta > Magnoliopsida > Buxales > Buxaceae > Pachysandra > Pachysandra terminalis. The sequence continues at coordinate 1,108,408 of JAUPMG010000006.1, read as the reverse complement.
TGAGCTTTCTAATAACTTTAGATACTTAAGATCTAGTGCTCAAGAGGTTGTTGACCATGTCAGGATGATGGTAGCATACTGGTTGCATCTACGTCCGAATTTCAGGGATTTCTATGCTTCAGATGTGGTTAGGAACTGGAAGACCTTGGCATGGACCAATATGTATGATCAGATACATCGAGATAGTTGGCAGCCACCGACAACAGGGGTAGTTAAGCTACTTTTTGATGGATCTTCCTTAGGCAACCCATGGGCATCTGGAATTGGATGGTTTTCAGAGATCACAGGGGTTCCATTATGGATGCTTTCTCTGTCCCCCTGGAGGATGGGAGTGCTATTAGAGCTGAGATACGTGCATTATTAACAGGCCTGAGGAAGGCAAGAGAGTTGGGATACAGGAGGTAGTGGTGGAGGGTGATGCGGCTGTGGTTATTTCATGGATGAGGGAAAGAGCTCTTCTATCGTGGAGATGGTTGTATCTAGTCTGTTTTGCCTGGATGTTGTAGTGGGATGAATACCTCATTCTCCCATGTGTATCATGTGGCGAATGGGATGGCAGATAGGCTGGCCAGGGGTGGAGCTCATAGAGTATCTCTTTTTAGTGAGATTCCGATGGAGGATTTGGTGGTTGTGTAGTCTATCCATTCTGTACAGTTTTCTCTCATTTGTTCAGTTTTGCTTATATTTTTATATTCTCTTTTTCCATTAGCTTTATACTCGAAGCCATTGGTGCATGATCCCCTCTTTCTCTTATTTATTACATCTTCTTTATTCATTCAAAAAATAATAATAATAAAATAAAATCAAACTACTTAAGATTCTTTTTTCCTGCTGTTTGTGAAGCTACAGTAGTCGTCCCAATTAAGGTTCTCTGGTGAATTAATGGAATTGGAGCAATTATGGTTTTTCCTGAACACTGTTAAGGTGGTGTCTGGGATTGCTTAAATAAGTACTTCTACGTGTTTTTGGTTTAAAATAAACATCTATGCTGTGAAAATAGTGTTTGGTAATGCCAGATTCTACTTATCCAGATTCCAAAATTCCGAGTTAAGTAGTAGTAGAACAGATGCTTCTTCTAATAGCTTATGCAGGAACAGTGTTTTTAAACATAAAGTGTGTGGTAAGGTGTTTTGTTTGAGTAAAGTGTGAGGTGCACGGCATAAGACTTAAGCCTCATAAGCATACATTATTTTATTACATAAATATATTCATAAATATTATTTATTCCAACATAAATTAGAAAAATGTAGTTAAGGACATAAATAGTGCAAAACCGTAGAAATGTATATTCCATGAGCATTATCAAGTTTCAAGATTCTAGCTAGATTCTACTTATCCAGATTCCAAAATTCTGAGTTAAGTAGTAATAGAACAGATGCTTCTCCTATTAGCTTATGTAGAAACAGTGTTTTTAAACATAAAGTGTGAGGTGAGGTATTTTACTTGAGTAGTAGAAGCCTCACAGCATAAGACTTAAGCCTCATAAGCATGCAATTTTTTATTGAATAAATAAATTCACAACATAAATTAGAAAAATGTAGAAAAGTACATAAATAATACAAAACCTTAGAAATGTATATTCCATGAGCCTTGTCATGTTTCAAGACTAGCTATTAGATAAATTTTCAATTTTTTTGATGAATTCAAGCTTTGAAAATGTTTATATATTATAAAAAGAAATAGTAAAATTGAGTAGAGCTGGTGCAATTAAGGTTTACCTTTTCATATAAGTATTGCTAATTGTTGGTTAACCATCATTTAACATTGTGGACTCAAGTTCAACAATTGAAAGTGAGTTACAAAACGAAAAAGTTTAGAGTCCTCATCCTTTCAACAGCCGTAAGGGATCTTTTGATATGCTCATGAAGGTTCAAAACACAAAAGTGTAGAACTTAATATACGAAGAATAAGTTTAAAACATGCATGTAGATGATATTAGTCTCCACTTTTATGGCAAGATCCCTAATTTTACTTATTCTATGAGGCGCAAGCCCCAAATATAATGCAAACTCATGGCTTGAGGTGCGAGCTTCATGTGAGCCCTCCTACATTAAGGATTAATCATCAAGGATACTTGAGCCTGAAGGTTAAGCTTCAGAGTGTTTTTTCTTGAAGCCTCATCTTGAGGTGAGCCTTGAGGTGTAATTTTTTTTTTTGATAAATGATGAATTATATAAATGATAAAGAGAGGGGAAGAAAGCAACCACCGTTCAAGAGAGGCTGGTCTCAAGTACGGGGTAAGAAAGCAAAATACATAGGAATAACCACTCGAAAAGA
>JAUPMG010000006.1:1082951-1106031 GCA_031762675.1 Pachysandra terminalis | reverse complement strand
TATTTACATAAGTAATTGTTTTTAAAAATTAATTTATATGTTTATATTTTAAATTACTCATTATACTTTTGTATTTTTGTGTTATCTTTAACTATATAATAATAAAAATATTTAAATATATAGTCGTGTCCTTGAATCCTATTTTTTATGGTTTGCCAAATCCAACACCTGGTACCTGTGTCAGACTCTAACACACGTACCCATACCTACGAAACATAGCTTAAAACAAAACTAATTTAAAGGCAAAGTTGAGTTAAAAATATGGCATACTAAATATGGTCTGGTCTTTATGCTGAGATTGGAATATCTCGTTCCATCTCGTGCCTATGAGGGCCAAGCGAGCGGCTGAGATCCTGGCTAGAAGAGGTGTGGGGATTTGTTCGAAGGGGTTTTGACTATAGAGACGATGCAGGAGATGTTTGGACTATTTTTATGCTCTTTGTTATGATAGGATAGATTTGGTGCTTCGGTTTGGCTGTGTAGTACTGTCTTTGTTATGTCGATCCTTATTCTTCTTTGCTCCAGTGGCTGGAATTCTTTTCTCTAGTCTAGGAGCTTGTATCTTTGTTTTCTCTATCCTCTTTTAAACAATTCATCATTTATCAAAAAAAATAAATAAAAAATCCATGTTAAATGTGAATGTTGGAATTGAAATTATTATGAGAATGAGTGTACTCTATAGATTGTCACGGTAAAAAGTAGACTGACCTTTATAAAGTATATTCTTTAAATCTGTTTAGATATGTTGAAAGGTAAATTAAACGGAACATGTGTAGGGTTTTGGGGACAAAACGAGAAAAATGGTGGTCGATGGAAAATGTCTTGTTAAGGTTGCACTCATTTTGCTACATATGTACCAAGTACCCTTGTCCTCTCAATATTTCTCCTTTTGCCATACGACTTCGGTCTTTTGCTTTTTGTTCTAGCACTATAATGATTAAAAGCGAAAAGAGAAAACCATTACAACTCAGACATTGGAAGGGTAAAACTATATGCATTATCTAATTACAAAATCAATTAAATCATTAGAACATGCCTTGTGCAAAATACTACCGAACAGTATAGTCAAAGTATATCCTAGGCATGTCTAGCCCAGACTCCTTGCACCTGCTTTGGAGTTAATATGTGTCACCTTGTGATTGCCTACACATCAATATGTAGGTGCTAAGCCACTAGTGACAAAAGCAGTGATTCAAGATTTAAATAAAGTGTAGTGATTTGTAACTGCCTTTTTTACCCTGCTACTTACTCTCTGTGTAAGAAAAAGAGGTCAAAGTACCTCATTCTCTTTTGCATTTATTTATTTTTATTAAACCACATGCGAATTCCTATCTTAGTTTTAGTTGGAATTTATTAGTTATTCTTATAAGTAAACAATAATTTTCTTTTTGCCTTTGCCTTTTTTTTTTTTTTTTTCTCTCATGGACACTCTGATGTTATATAGTTGGTAGCCACTGACAACAGGGGTAGTTAAGCTAAATTTTGATGGATCTTCCTTAGGCAACCCATGGGCATCTGGAATTGGACGGTATTCAGAGATCACAGGGGGGCTCCATTATGCATGCTTTCTCTGTTCCCCTGGAGGATGGGAATGCTTTTAGAGCAGAGATACATGCATTATTAACTGGCAGGAGGCAGGCCAGATAGTTGGGATATATGGGAGGTAGTGGTGGAGGGTGATGCAGCAGTGGTTATTTCATGGATGAGGGGGATAGCTCTTCAATTGTGGAGATGTTGTATCTAGTCCATTTTGCTCGGATGTTGGCTGGTGGGATGAATACCCCATTCTCCCACGTGCATCATTTGGCAAATGGGATAGCAGATAGACTGGTCAGGGATGGAGCTCATAGAATATCTTTTTTTAGTGGGATTCTGATGAAGGATTTGGTGGTTGTGTAGTCTCTCCTTTCTGTACAATTTTCTCTCATTTGTTTGTACAATTTTGCTTATCTTTTTATATTCTCTTCTTCTGTTGGGTTTATACTTGAATCCATTGGTGTACGTTCCTCCCTGTCTCTTATTTATTACATCTTCTTTTATTCATCCAAAAAAAATAAAATAAAATAAAGCTACTTCAGATACTTTTTTCCTATTGTTTTGTAAAGCTACAGTAGTCATCCCAATCAGGGTTCTCTAGTGAATTAATAGAATTGGAGCAATTATGGTTTTGCCTGAACACTGTTAAGGTGGTGTCTGGCATTGCTTAAATAAGTACTTCTATGTGTTTTTGGCTTAAAATAAACTTCTATGCTGTGAAAATAGTGTTTGGTAATGCCAGATTCCAAAATTCCAAGTCAAGTAGTAGTAGAACAGATGCTTCTTCTAATAGATTATGCAGGAACAGTGTTTTTAAACATAAAGTGTGATATAAGGTGTTTTGCTTGAGTAGTAAAGTGTGAGGCGCAAGCCTCACAGCATAAGACTTAGGCCTCATACGCATGGATTTTTTATTGAATAATTCACAACATAAAATAGAAAAATGTAGAAAAGTACATAAATAATACAAAACCTTAGAAATGTATATTCCATGGGTCTTGTCATGCTTCAAGACTCTAGCTATTAGATAGATTTTCAATTTTTTTTGATGAATTCAAGCTTTGAAAATGTTTATATATTATAAAAATAAGTAGTAAAATTGAGTAGAGCTGGTGCGATTAAGATTTACCTTTTTATAGAGGTATTGCTAAATGTTAGTTAACCATCATTTAACATTGTGGACTTAAGTTCAACAATTGAAAGTGAGTTACAAAAGGACATAAAGTTTAGTGTCCTCATACTTTCAACATGCATAAGGGATTTTTTAATGTGCTCATTAAGGTTCAAAACACAAAAGTGTAGAAGTTTATACGAAGTATAAGTTTAAAACATGCATATAGATGATATTAGTCTCCACTTTTATGGCATGATCCTTAATTTTACTTGTACTACGAGGTGCAAGCCCCAAATATAATGCAAACTCATGGCTTGAGGTGCGAGCTTCATGTGAGCCCTCCTACTTTAAGGATTAATCATCAAGGATACTTGAGCCTCAAGGTTAAGCTTCAAAGTGTTTTTTCTTGACCCTCAAATTGAGGTGAGCCTCGAGGTGTAATCTTCATGCACATTTTAGAAACAATAGGCATGAAGTGAAGAAGAGAAGACTGTAGAATTTTCCAGGTAACAGAACTTTTAGATGGCAATTTTCCATCTAATTCTTCTTAAGATAATTTTTAAAGTATCGAACCAACCCATAAACTTTCACACGTTCATAATTGCCCAATCTGCCCCGTTTTTATCTGGATGCGATGTCAAAATAGGGGCTTAATAACAAGTGCTTATCCGATCCACTGATTCAACAGGAACAAGCATCTCCAAACACTGACTGAACTTTTCACAACAATAATAAACTTAGATTTGGTATTGGGCATGGTTTCCTCATGGACATGTATCTTGTAGAGTTTAGAGGAGTTCCGATATCAGATGTCATTAGATTATGGGAGTTGGTAGCATTGTCATCATCATGGATTGTCAGGTCCCTGGCCACATTTGAGCCACCAAAGGAGGGTGTTATTCAACTCAACTTTTGATGGGAGCTCCATAGGGAATCCGGAAGCATTAGTAGTAGTCGGATTTTTTAGGGATCACTGTGGCATGATACTCCATACTTTTTCGGGCTCGGTTGGAATGGGCCATGCAATCAGAGCAGAGATTTGGGCACTTATATCGGGTTTGAAGGGGGTCAAGGGAAGGTTTTCATGATTTTGTTGAGGGAGACTCTTCGATGGTTATAGCGTGGCTTACGGATGCTCAGGAGGTCTCTTGATGCTTAGCCAATCTGATTAGGCTTGCCATTTTCTGTGCTAGGGATTGAACATTTCCCTCTCTTTGATCCCCCTGAACAGCGAATGGGACAACAGATTTTTTGGCCTGAGGAGGTGTGGATAGGAGCATGTGGTTTAATGGGATTTTTGTGGACAATATGCTACATGGCCGATCTTACTGGATTATCTCTACATACGTGGTTTGGTTTTGCTCGTAATCATGTTCTGTATTTTTGTTTTCTTCATTCTCCCCTGGGGGAACCTTTTGTTTGTTTACTTTACACTCCTTTTGCATATTAATATATCTCTCTGCGTTGTTGATCAAGAAAAAAAATAGTAATTAACTAAGATGGAAAATATCCCTTTTTCAAATGGCAATTCACCCCTTCCAGATAAAGTGCACTTTTTTGGGGGTTTACTAATACTGATAATACATGCTAAATTGCTAAAAAGCAATCGAGTTCTTCCCTCCATCCCGTTTTTCCAGAACCATTTCTAGAGGAAGAGGATTTTCAAATTAAATTGGTAACATGCATCTCATATTACCTAAAATGCTCACTTATTCCTTTCCTTTTTCTTTGCCTCTTAATTAAGGTTCTACTAATTACTCTTTATAATCATGAAAAAAGGCCACAGAAGATCTCTTAATTAAGATTTCTAGCTACTCTGTTTCTTTCTCTCTCAATCCATCAAGGTCAGTCTTTGATTTCATACCTTATACCTGTTTACTATTGGAGACACTATCTTGATATCCATTGATATGTTCATGTAAGGCATCTATTTAGTTAAAGAAATATTCATACATCAATGCCTTTTCTCTACGGCATCTTTTTACATAAAGATATATTCAGACTTCAATGCATTTCTGTATGCCATCGTTGATATCCAAAGATTAACATGTACAGAACTTCATTGCTTCCCCCTCGCAAGTTGTGAACTCAAAAAGTTTTTTTTTTTTTTTTTGGAAAGGGTAATGATATATAAAAGAGAGAAGAATGTACAAGGAGGTCTTCAACAAGTGAAGACAGTACAGGTCCAAATCAGACCATACAAGATAAACACAGATCCAAGATCAACCCAACTTCAAGGAAAAACCAAGTACAACCCAAGAGCATGCTCAGCCCCTAGTGTACCAAAAACCAGTAGAATCTCTGTCAAGAATGGGGAGAATATCTGGAGGTAGGCTGTCCGAATCGTAAAGGATAATCTGATCAATCCCCTCCCTTCTAGCCACAAGGAAGTCAGCAGCAGCATTAGTTTCTCTCATCTGATGAGAGAGAGGGTCCAGCAGGCTTGGGAAGGGTCCTCAAGAACGCAAGCAACAGCATTTGTGGAATCCGAATAGACCTCAGCTTATCAACATTTAAAGATTTAGCCATCTCCTAGCCAATAAGGATAGCATCAAGCTCATGAAACAGAATTCTTCATGGATTACAAGAAACAGAGAAGGCCTTAAGACACAGGCCATGATCATCCCTCAGAATGCCACCTGCGCCAGCACTCAAATCCATCAAGGATCCATCAGTATTAAGAAAATAAAACCCCGAAGGAGGGGGAATCCATTTGAGTCGAAGAGGATTGGTACAAGTGAAATCTTTTTTGATCTGCCATTGAGTGCAAAGTTCCCTGTTAAGCTGGGAATCAGAAATACCAGATTGGTATTTACTCATCATTCGTATAGAAACATCAGATCTGATTTTAGATACAATAGCCTCCAGGGGGAGGACGCAATTGTTAAAAATTCTGTTGTTGTGCTCAATCCAGATGTAATATATAGAAGCACAAAGCCCCAATCTTCTAATGATGCCAGCAAAATCATTGGAGGTGAAATGAGTAGCACACCAGGTCACTTCCTCCTGCCACGGGAGAATAGCTCTGTCCAATCTGCTCATAAGGAGGATAGATGACCAGATGTTCTTGGTGTAGGGGCACATGAAGAAATGATGAGAGTGAGACTCCACTTCAGCTCTACAGAACACACAAATGGCCCTACCAAGAATGTCAAATCATAGTAGTCTATCTTGAGTCAAAAGTCTCTCGGTGCACAAAATTTCTTCCCTATCAACTTTTGGGTGGAGAGTCAGCTTTAACATGACCATAGTTGTTTGCATCATTGTTTTTTGATTTCTTTTGTTGATTTATAATCATATGATACCTGAAATGGTTCTTTGGATTGAGAAAATCTAATTAAACACTTTCTAGAGTGGCACTTTTTCTTCTCGTAAGTCATATCTTTGATTATATGGCGATCTTGAGGTTACAATACAAAAAAGTGCTTAGAGAAGGTTATCTAGACAGCATTCTTTCCATGCCAGTGATCTTTCTGAACACCAACTCTAAAAGTACTCTTTGTAAATTATAGCAATTGCCTTCCAAAGACAAATCTGTTTTGGGAGTTTTTGGAGGATATTAATTAGTAATAAGTATGGATTGGAGGAAGGGGGGTGGAGTACTAGAGCCTGCAGAAATTCACACGGGACTGGTTTCTGGAAAGCTATTTGCAGCAATCAAATTATGTTCAACAGGGGTGTTAAATTCAAAGTGGGTATTGGAGATAGGATCAAATTTTGGTCTGATATTTGGTGTGGGGAGGACTCACTAAAGAACAGATTTCCGGGAGCGGCGGTTTTAGCTGTTAATATAAATGCATGGGTGAAAGATTATTTGATTTTTGAAGGTGATGGATGGAGATGGGGATCTGCTATTTAGGAGAAATGTATCGGATTGGGAGGAGGAGGATGTCGTGGAACAGTTAGGACAGATTAATGCTGTCAAAATTAATGGTGTTAGAGATTCGAAATACTGGGTGTGGTCAGAAGGAAAGTTTTCGGTGAATTCCATGCATAAGTCTTTAATGGAGAGAGAGCAGTGGAATGGTCCATGGAAGTTAGTTTGGTATTACCCTCTAAGGTATCATTTTTCTTGTGGACAGCTGCGGAAGATAAAGTTCTTACTTTGGACAATTTAAAGAGTAGAGGCTGGAAGTTGGCATCTAGGTGCTACTTTTGCAAGAGAGAGGAGTCTTCCTCTCACATTTTTCTTTATTGTGAATTTGCCAGGTTTATTTGGGATACTTTTTTTGCAAAGATTTAAACTATTCTGGGTATTGCAGAAGGATTTGAAGGAGTCTCTAGTGAGTTGGGGTTGGAAGAGGAAGAAGGCTGGAAGGAGGAAAAGTATCTTTCTATGGAATGTGAGCCCGGCAGCTATTCTTTGGTCGATATGGAGCGAGAGGAATAGCAGGATTTTTGAAGGAAAGGAGGTGTCGGTTCAGGGGGTTGCAGATAAGGCTTTATCTCTTGTTTTCTCTTGGGCTTCAACAAAGTCAGAGTTTCAGGAGATAGCGTTTGAAGTATTCAACAGTAATTGGGGACTTTTCTGGGATTGATGGGGCCTTTTGATGTTCTTTTAAAGATGATGTTTTTAAATTTTGTTTGTTTTTTGTACAAGTTTTGATTTTTCTCGTAATAAATTTTCACTTTTACTGATAAAAAAAAATAGTTTACTGTATAGTCATGCTCATACTTGTTCCAGACTTGAATATAGTGTCATCCTATTATTGTGCTTAGTTATATCTAGCTACAAAGAGTTTTGGATTTGTTAACATTTAAATTTAGATTGTTATTGCTAATGATAGTTAGAGAGAAGCTGCCAATTGCCAGGGCAATGCTGAAAGATCCTTCCTTTTTTCACATGTTATGTCTCTAATTACGTTCTGATCCTCGCACTGTTACTTTTTTGAAATACATGTGAGCTTGAGTTCAAATACACACTTTTCTTCCGAACCTCTATGTGAATCTATGACATCATGTAGGTCTTTTCTCAAATCTTGGTCTGGCTGTACATCCATATGGCCAGTATGCTCTACAGATAAACAAAAGGCAGCTAATACATGGAAAATTTATAGCATCTTGAGTGACAGCCAACAATGCAGCTTACATTGTTTGGTTGCAATTTGATGATTATTTGACGTATTTATATTCTTTAGGTGCCTCATGTCTCAAGTAGGCATGTGACCTTATGTCAAATATTTAATTATGGGTTGCTACCGCTCCTCAAATGATTCTCTTCTTATCACTGATAAAACAGTTTAGAATCAGCATGCTCTTCTAATAGCCCTCAGATAGGAATATAATAGATCTGTACACGTTGACAATTTGATGCACATACATTTACAAGCACATTCACGTGCACGTATAATACATTTGTTTCAAAAAGGATTTGCATATTGGTAATTTGACTCAAGATAATAAGGTTTTCGACAGATTGGGATGGAGGAACAGGATTCTTGTTACCCCAACCCCAACTAGTTGGGATAAAGCATATATGATGATGATGGTGGTTTATTTATTTATTTATTTTTTGTTCAGGTATTCTAGCTTGTTTGGATGGATATATGAATATAGCAATGGAGCAAACCGAAGAATATGTCAATGGGCAGCTGAAAAACAAATATGGTGATGCTTTTATTCGGGGAAATAATGGTAATAATAAGCAACACCAATCTTCTATTGATATTTTACCATTATGTTCAAAACATCCAAATGACTTGAGGATTTCAATTTCACTGTGTATGCAGTTCTGTACATTAGTACATCGAAGAGGACCCTTGCAGATGGGGCTTAACCTTGCAATTGTGTTTCTACTACAAATGATGGATCCTGTTAAATCATGGAGCTCGATTTCAAACTCACGACGATTGTTACTGATTATGGAATTGACACTACTAAAACTATTCCAACGCGAAATAGAATGTAAAACTGTTATGATGACTTCTCGTGTCACGAGCATCAAAGAAGCACTGAACATGAAGAGCAATGCTAATTTTTGTCTTCATTTGTGATTCATGTACCAATGATACATATTTCAGATGTGTTAGATACATGTGTTTACTGATTTATAGATGCTTACAGTTATTTGAGTTTTTGCTTCACTGTATTTCCTTGGATTAGTAGCCAACATAATCTTAGGCTGCGTTTGGCCCGGCTTGTGCTTTTCTATAAGCGCTCATTGGATTAGTGGTTTAATGAGAGCACTTATCCACTGCAACAATCAACTGCTTACTTCAAGAAAATAGTGGTTGGTAAAAACATTTATGTAAGTGTTTATGAAAGTTTAGGGGTAAAATAGATATTATAAAAATATTATTAAAGTTCAAAAACAACATTTATTTAAGTGCTTATGGAAGTTTAGGGCCTCTTCATAGCCGACTGGTTTTCATAAGTTAGGCAAACATCTGCTCAAGGAAAACATGACCATAAATGTATCTTGAAACAAGAAAAGACGAGAGCCTTAAATTTTTAAATATGATTATGAGGAACTCCAGATGTCAGAACAAACTATCAAGGATCACAATCATTTGAGTTCACTGGCTAAAGAAAATATGCAGAAGATTTGGTCATGGGCGACGACGCGGCGGTAAGTGACTGCGGCATTGAGGACGCGTTGTGAGGGCTTGCAACAAAGAATCGCAGATCTCCTTGATGCCGGATATAGTAGGCACGAGATTGCATCTTCTCTGACGGCATTAAAGGAGAGGCAAGGTAAGCAAAAGATTGTGGAAACAGTAAGGGTGGTCATGGGTCCTACGCAGATGCTGTTGTTGGAGGTATCTCAAAGTTGACCTCACGGAGCAACGTTAATGGAGCTATTCGGAAAAGTCTTCGAGTGGAGAGCAAGATCATTTCTTTTGAAGGCTTTAAACATAATGATAGGATATGGATGAGAATCACTGAGAGGAGTGGCCCCTTGTCTAGCTGGCTTCTGCTACAAGGAGAAGAGGTAGACTGGTTTTTGAGGACGATGGAGGGTTTGAACTCGAATACTCCCCCTAAAGGTTTCATGGGGTCGTCGAGGGTGGCTGGAAGAGTTCTCCTGATGGAGCATAGGAAGAATGGTAGAGGAGAAGTCCTTATACTCACCTCACTCAGGAATGAAGTCAGACATTGTTTGGTGTTTTGACCAAAAGATATCCAGAGATCTGGGTGGAGGTATTTGCTGGAGATGGGAAAAGAAGTGCTCGACCTGGGTAGAACAGTCCCTTTGGTATGTAGAGAACAGGAGAAGGAGCCAGAAGCTACCTTCTTGTCTCAAATCAAAGGTTTGGTTGAAGAGAATGGAGTCGCGGGAGGAGTTTTGGACCGCGGTTGGAATCCGGTCATTGCAATCTGTCCAAACTCCTCTAGATGGGCTCATGCGATTTGTTGTTCCTCTCTTTGTGCCGATATTGATTGGAGGTTTGTAAACGATTCTATTCAGGCTCAATTTGCTGATGATGTTAATGGGAACCTCATAGTCCTTAACCCCAACAAAGCTGTGATGTTTTCTCACTCGGAAGAAAGTGCTCGGAAGCTAGCTCAAGCGGCGATCTTTCGCCTCAAGAATGGTCAGGGGGTTCCCCTTTCCCGATGGCAGCTAGAGTCGGGGTCTCTGGTCGGATCGATGGCAAAGGGGGGTATTTGGATGGTGGTAGAGGGTATCCCTGTCCAACTTTTGGCACTGTTCACCTTGCAACTCATTGGAGACCTTTGCGGTGGATTAGTAGATGTGGGTATCGTGGACTTGATCGATGATGGTTTGGGAAAAGTGGAGATTCAAGTTCGAGAGGTCTTCTATCGGAAAATTCCGCGGCAGATTATTCTTTGGGATGGGTCCAGCTCGTTCGAACACTTCATTTTTTTCCCCATTTCCGTGCCGGAAAGTTCAGGTTTCGTGTTTGCTCCAGCGAAGCCCTGTGGAGACGACGAGTGTACGGCAGGGGACGAGGATCAGTGGAGTGCAGTGCTGAGAACATCTTCGTAGGGTTGTATCCTTTAGCCCAATAGGTAGAGTTGCCTCCTTCAGAAAAGGGAGATCTCATTCATGCAGTGCAAAGGGTCCTGAGCGATCATTGCAGGCGATTCCGGCGAGAGCGCGAGGGCATTGGTTGATGCGGGATGGATTCGATCGTTGGTTGAGAGGGAGATTAAAAAATCCCTTCATTTCCTTCTATCGGAATCGACTCCGGCCAATTCTTCTTTTTCTTCCATCTCTTTGCCGACGACCGGTGGCTCTTGTCGTCATGTTTCTCCTGACGGAGCTTACCCGAGCCTTGCGAGGAGACCCCCATCCTCAGACGAAGAGCAGTTCGTGGCCAGTCAGTTAGGGATGTCGGAGGTTCGTTCATTGGGTTCGTAGCACTCTACCGCTACTACTCCTGCAATCCAAAGTGTCAAACTGGTTGATTACGACTTATCTTCTGATCGGAAGTGTGAAGGTGCATAGTGGAGCAAGGGGTAGCTTCGGTTCGGAGGAACCCCGCCGGTTTGGTAGCTGTGATGCAGTGTACCCACGGTTTCCTTCCTCACTCTCCCACTCAGATTGACAAATCTTGGGGGAACGATGTCTCTCTCTCAGCTTCTGTCTGCAATATTGATTGTGTCAAAGAGGTGCCAGTCTCTGTGCCAATGAGAGGGGTCCCTTTCGAATCCTCTGTGGTTTCTCCGGCGTCTAGTAAAGACTCTTCTTCTCTCGCGCCTATCGATCTTATGTCTAATTCAGTTTTCCCAGGTTTGTCAGGTAGGTCTAATCGTCATTTGATTAACATTCCATCTGTTTGTAATGATGCTGTCTTGCAGATTGATCGATCCAGGTCTGAGTCTCCTTTAAAATCTCCATATCCACTTGCAAATTCTGAGGGCTAGTCTCAGAAGATAGATGTTTTCCAATTTTCGACGTTTGAAAAGGATAGGACGATAGGGTTAGATGTTGTAGAAGAGGCAGTGTCGCCGAGGAATGAGTGGAGTGGGATCCTAGAGTTGGCTAAGGAGTTTCAGATTGAGGTGAGAGGGAGCCAAGGGGAATCTATCCCTTTGGAAGATGCAGTCAATGAGTTTAGAGCAAGAAAGGAAAGCTTCTGTCAAGCAGGCCATAGCGTAGAGAAAAGAAGTCCGGAGTGTGGGGTCGAGTCCAATGAGACTAGGAAATCCCAGTGGAGCTTGCAATATAAGAGAAAGAAACTCAGGAACCAGAATGAGGAAGAGATGGAGACAGTTTCTCAATGAAGATCCTTAGTTGGAATGTTAGAGGGTTGGGGGGTAAGGAAAAGAGGATAGCTGTGAAAGACACACTTAGAAGGGTTAAGGCAGATATAGTGGTAATTCAAGAAACAAAGTCCGAGAAGATTTCGAAGAGAATGGTAAGGCAATTGGGGGGGAGCGAGATATAAGGAGTGAGAGTTTTTACCTTCGTTAAGGGGGTCGGGGGGTATTTGTATTATTTGGGATGTGGATTGTGCGTCCCGTAAGGAAGTTTGGATTGGAAGAATTTTGGTTTCTATTAAATTCTGTAGTGTGTCTGATGGCTTCGAGTGGATCTTGACGGGTGTATATGGTCCCAACATTCCCAAGGAGAGAGGAGGATTATGGAGCGAACTCAAAGGATTTCGGAAATTGTGGGAGGACCCGTGGTGTGTGGTTGGGGATTTTAATGTCATTAGGTTCTCTCACGAGAAGTCGGGTCGAAGTAGAGTTACTAAGAGTATGAGGGGCTTTGGGGATTTTATCAATGAGATGGAGTTGATCGACTTTCCCCTCAAAGGTGGCAAGTTCACATGGTCCAATTTGCAAGAGAAGTTGGTGTGTTGTAGGCTTGATAGGGTTCTTGTATCGTCGGATTGGGAGGAGCATTTCCCTAATGCTGTCCAAAAAACCTTGCCCAGGGTTACTTCGGATCATTTTCCTCTTCTTATCAATACATAGCAAATTTTGAGAAATGACCCCTCTCCTTTTAGGTTTGAGAATATGTGGCTAGCCCACCCTAAATTCAAGGAGTTGATTATGAGTTAGAGGAATCAAGGAAAATCTGAAGATTTGGAACAAAGAGGTGTTTGGGTGGCTTCCAGATAGAAAGAATAAAATTATGGAGGAGATTCAGGTTTTAAATAGAAACAAAGAAAGCATGGCCCTTAATGGTGTTAATAGGGAGTTAAGGAGATTGTTAAAGTTTCAACTTGAAGAGTTGCTGAAAAAAGAGGAAGTGAATTGGAGGCAAAAAGCTCGAGTTAGATGGCTCAAAGACGGGGATAGTAATACAAGATATTTTTCACAAATTGGCAAATTTAGACGGAAGAACAATGAAATTGGGATGCTTGAGATCAATGGGGTGATGACCGAGGACCAAAAAGAGATTGAGGAAGGTATCTCTGGATTCTTTTCTGATTTATATCGATCCGAACAACATCATTCTTTCAATCTGACTTGTTTGGGTGGGACGAGATTGGATGAAGAATCAGCGAGAGAGATTGCAAAAGACTTTGAGGTAGAAGAAATTAGGAGGGCTGATTGGGAATTGGATATGAGTAAGGCCCCGGGCCCTGATGGTTTTAATGTGGCCTTTTTTCAAGACTGTTGGGATGTGGTTAAGGATGACTTGGTGAAGGTTTTCAGAGAGTTTCATAAGAATGGGGTGATCAATAAAGTCACAAATGCCACGTTCTTAGTGTTGATCCCCAAATTTGTTGGTGCCCTTCAGATTAAAGACTTTCGTCCCATTAGTTTGGTCACCAGTGTTTATAAGATTATAGCAAAAGTGTTGGCCAATAGACTGAGAGAAGTGGTTGGTCAAGTGGTGTCTCAGAATCAGAGCACGTTCATAAAAGGCAGGCAAATTTTGGATAGTATCCTTATCGCCAATGGTTGTGTTGAGGAAAAATTGTGATCTAAGGATTCGGGTTTTGCCACTAAGATAGACTAGGAGAAAGCATATGATCTGGTCGAATGGGCTTGTATGGAGTCGGTCCTTAGATGGAAGGGTTTTCCAGAGCAGTGGTGTCGTTGGATTAGAGGTTGTCTTAGCAACGTGAGTTTTTCCTTCTGCCTAAATGGTGGAATTGTCGGGTTCGTCCTGCGTTGAGGGGATTACGTCAAGGGGACCCTCTTTCCCCTTATTTGTTTACCCTAGTGAATGACGTGTTGAGTTGTTTCCTTAGGAAAGCTGAAGAGCTAGGGAAGATTCGAGGGTTTGTCATCGGTCGTAAAAAGGTCCCAATTTCTCATCTTCAATTTGCGGATGACACTATATTCTTCTTAGAGGCTTCTAGGACGACCATGTTCTGGACTAAGAGTATTCTTAGTTGTTTTGAAATGATCTCAAGGCTTAAAGTGAACATGGAAAAAAGCAAATTATATGGCATTAATGTGGGGGAGGACGAAAGAAAGGAGGGTGTGGAGGTGTTGGGGTGTGAGATTGGGGAGTGGCCTATGAATTATCTAGGGGTGGAAGTGAATGGTAACAGTAGAGGGCCTCATCTTTGGAACCCCATCATTGAAAAATGGAGAGGAATCTAGGTACTTGGAAGAGAAACTACATGTCCCTGGGTGGGAGAATAACTCTGATCCATGCCTCATTAGGAAACCTCCCAACTTATGCCATGTCCATTTTCAAGATGCCGAAGTCAGTTAGTTATAGGATTGAGAAGCTGCAGAGGGACTTCCTCTGGGAAGGCGGTGGGGGAGGTAAAAGGAAAGATCATTTAGTCAAATGGGCTGATGTGTGTAAGCCTAAGAAAGAGGGAGGTCTTAATTTGGGAAACATCCAATCCAAGAACAAGGCTCTATTAGGCAAGTGGCTATGGAGATTCAGTCAGGAGAGAGAGGCGCTGTGGAGATCTATCATTGCCAGAAAATACGACATTTGTGCTAATGGATGGGATGTTAATCAAGAGGCAAAGGTTCGATCGGCAAGTCCATGGAAGGTCATTTCTGGATTATTTCATATTTTCAACAAGTTCATGAGATTTTCTATTGGTACGAGATCTTCCGTTCGTTTTTGGTTGGATCTTTGGTGGGGGGACTCCATTTTGGCGTCTAGGTTCCCTACGATTTTCCGCCTATCAGTCAATAAAGAGTCTCTGGTATGTGAGGTCCTCAGTTGGTCCTCTTCCGGTCTCGTGGAATTTGCCTCTTCTTTGGGATCCTAGGTTGGTCGACCTTGATGAACTTGCATCTATGTTTCTGTTTCTCAAAAACGTGATCATCGACAATAGCCGTTCTGATTCCAGAGTTTGGTCGTTAGAGTCAGATGGTAGGTTCTCTACAAAATCCTTTCGGTCTTTTCTGATTTCGAATTCCTGTTCGTCTATCTCCCCTCCTTTCTCTACATCTTTGTTATGGGGTCCCAAGATCCCCCCAGAGTTAAAGCTTTTGCGTGGTCTACACTTCTTTATAGAATCAATACTGAGGACTTATTGCGAAGGAGGAGGCAATTCATGGCTCTTTCTCCCCAGATTTGCCATATGTGTATGAGTTGTGGGGGAACCGTGAATCATTTATTCATGCGATGCAGGTGGGCGAGTCAGATTTGGGGATCTTTCCTTAGGTTGGTTGGTGTGGACTGGGTGGCCCCTTTCTCAGTCGGGATATGCTAGATCAGTGGTGGTTTCCTTCTATTGGGAAGCGAGGACAAATCTTGTACCGATTTGTTTTCTTTGCTATATTATGGGGTATATGGGGTGAGAGAAATAGTAGAATCTTTGATGCTAAAGAAAAGAGCATGGGGAAACTCATTGACTCTATCATGAGTATGGCGTCGGTTGGGCATCTTCTACCCCAGAATTCAAAGATTTGCCGTGGACTGACATTACGAGATGTTGGGAGCTTGGAGTTTTCCTGTAACTGTGGTGACTGTCGTGGTTGTATTTGTATGCTTGCGAGTTTGTCTGGTCCTTTGGAGCTATTAGGCTGTCCCTATTGGTGGTGTCTTTTATGTTTTTTTTTTCTGGGTTCCCCCTTGGGATCCCTATTCTTTCTCTTTTCTGTTGTACTTTCCTCTTCTTCCTTTGCAATAAAACTTTTCGTTATCGATCAAAAAAATATATATATATATATTATAAAAGTATTGCTAAAATTTAGAAATAGCTTCCCACATGTGATAAGAGAAGCTGTTTTCAACAGCTTCTCCTTGTAGGTAGTCTTCCTCTATTACTTATGGGCACTTACCCATTAGTTATTATCAAACACACTTTTAATTTTAAAAAGTGCTTTAATAAGCTATAAGTTGAAATCAGCACTTACGTAAGTCAAGCCAAACACAGCCTTGTCTTTTTTACTTATTTATAGATGCTTCAATTATTTGTGCTTGCTTCACTGTATTTCCTTGGATTAGTAGCAGCCAACATGATCTTACAGTGTTTTTGGTTTGCAAATTGAAGTACTTGCCTTCCATTGTGCATGTTCCATTGATTGCTTGAAAATGGTTTTAAATGTTTCTTTCATGTCATTGCATCCTAAACACATTTCATGGCATTCACATCGGTATAACTATATGTTGTGTATTATAAGTGAATTTTGACATCTACTGGTTAGCAATAGCTCACACATTCATGCAAAAAATTTCAGGTCTTCATTATAGCATCAGAATACATGAAGTGGACATGAGATGGCTTATGGAGCAGTTAGCGGATGATCTCACTATAATTTATTATTTGTTTGATTTTGAATGAACTCTAATCATTAGTGAATGGAGTAATATTGGTAGCTTAGATAGCATGTTTTATCTTAGTTTTAAATATTTAGAATTATGCCCACCATAGATGTAGTTAATTCCTTAGTCAATATTAATATTAATTATAAGGTAAGATTTTTGCATCTAATCATAGGATTACTTGTGTTCTATACCAGTTAACCACCTCCATGGCAGGGGTGAGAGTCTCATTGGGATGTAATAGGTTATTTTTTCTGCAACACCATTCTGTTGAGGTGTACTAGAGATCGTCAATTGCCCACGGATTCTTTTTTGTTTACATAACTCGAAGAATAAATTCGATAAATACTCACATTCTCTATCGATACGGATATAATGCGTCGATCTAATTGATTCTTGACTTCAATTGCGAAGAGACTAAGCAATTTAATACTTCTGACTTGTGGGAAATCAAATACACACAAGTGAATCACATGTGTCGTGTCCTAACGTTAATTGGTCTACAGATGTCAAAATGGATTAACTTTAAACGTATTGGTGTTCTTACTACCTTAATATAGGACCGGAACACTTGTGCTCCATGTCCTTGCTATCCGTTCTTTGTTATCTTGTAGGTCTCAATATCCCTTAAAATCTCTACCACGTTATCACCCGAGTCGACAATAGCGACCTTGCTCAACTCACTGATTTGCTGCATCTGCAAATCATTGATTGCAAGCACAATCAGCACAGACATGTTAATGTGTTACGATCCTAAATGTCAAGGGTATAATCAAATAAGTCTCCAAAGTCCTGGGGTTTTTGGAACAACGGTTAAGTCCGTAACAGATGGTATCAAAGCATGCACCATATCACGGATTCGACCTATAGGCCGGATTAAAATGCTTTGGTATAATGTATAGGCATGGTGCCAAGTCATTGTATACTGATAAGTGAGTGGAACCGTCAAATAGAGAAAAAACTACTATCGAGTTAGCGTCGATAAAGTGAGTTGTCGTAGACGTCGGTTATGAAAGCGTGGTGGTTGTTACGATCCTAAATGCTAAGGGTTTAACCAAATAAGCTTCCACAAGCCCTAGAACTTTTAGAACAAATTGAGCCCGTAACATAACGACAGACCCGTGGCCTAGCCTGAGCAAATTGAAAAAGTGTTTGGAGAAACTCGTGCTCTCATAAACCCATGAAATGGACTTGCCCGACCTTCACTGAGAACGTGAACCCATTGAACATCGATGCGGGAAAGCTTAATTCTAGAAATTGGCATCGATTCCTTCTTCTCATCCACGAAGAGCTCAACGAGCTTCCCGCCATCAGGTTCAATCAAACCGCAAGAAATTCGAAACTGTTGATGATTCTTCTTCTTTCCAATCTGGGGATGGAGAGAAAAAAGAAAAAATTGAGATGGGTATTAAACCGTGTCATGTGGGGTTGAGGGAATGAGTGAGATGTGCTTGGGGTTTTGACGAAGAGAGTCCCCGTGGATGCCATTAGAGATGGAGACCAGGGCTAGCATCGTGGGTCACCTGGTCTCTCTGTGAAGTGGATGGACAATGGAGAGAGTTTGACAGAGTTTTTTTGGAGAGAGTGATTTGTAGAGAGAGAAGGGAATTTTAGGTCCTGTATGGTTATATTCATATACAAATACAGATAAGACCCTTTGTCATTTGGCAGAAAGACCAAAGAGCAAATATTTTTATAAAGGTATACTCTTCTGGCCATTTGTCTTAGTCTTAGGATGTATAGGCAATAAATTCTCTAAAGTAGGAGCTTTAAGTAATTTTCCCCAATTTTAACTTATTCGCATCCGGTTTCATACTGGTCTGATGCAGCTCACACTGGTTTTATATACTAATATATGATATATTGAAGTGTCCCATCGGCATTCGACCAGCAGCTGATCTAGTCTTTAAAACACTGGAAGAAACTACTTCCAAATAGGTCCTGGGGATAGAGAAAATGAATAAAAAACTAATCACTCCAGCTTTGTTCACATGAAATGCTACAATGACCGAGAAAACGCATACCTCAACAATTGAAACTAATACATTATCATCTTCACTTGGAAAGATAAATAATTTAACTCGTATATTTACATATGGCACAAGCAGTATTACAATACAAAGTGGTACAATTAGTATTACAATCAGTGTTAGCTGCTCACCAACTCCTGTGTTAATCATTATCAGTTACACGAGCAAAAAAATAAACATAAATTAGTACCAAAAAAATTATATCAAGAAAATGCTACGTTGATCCCTACGCTCGAGTGTTAGGCAACTAGAGTTGCATGAGTGTGCGCTTGTGACTGTTCAACATGCCTCTCTTTTTGATGGGATCAGAAATCCGATTTCATGAGCTTTACGTTCGGTTTGATATTAATAGTTTTGAAGGGGTTGTCTTGTTCTACATGAATATAATCCCTTGTTTTAAGAACCTGTAAATGTGCAAAACATCAACATCAATGTCAACAAAATGCCTAAATCCGAACTAGTTGGGATCAGCAAAAACGAAAAATTATATAATAGTAAAATGAAAGTAAAAGCGAAAAAAATGGAAACAAAGAACAAATTTTGGGATGAAAAAAAAAAAGATCTTGTGGAAAAGCCTAGTATGAAAATTGATTCAGCTAGAAATATAAAGCAAGCAAAAGAATAAAGAAACCCACCCAAGCAGCTAGATCAAACATATAACCATTAAAGAAATGTGTATCGCAAAGCAATAACTGTCAACAAAAACAGAAAGTGTTACAAGTTAAAGTGAGGTATTCAGCAACTGAAACAATCTTCAACAGTCCTATGGTATTATAAATTTTGAACTCCTTGCCATTTACAGGCTCAAACTCAATCCCATAACATTGTTACGAAATCATCTCTGAAAAGAGACTGATTTTCCTGGTACTCACAAAATCAGATGTCATAACAGCATTACCTGTAACGAAATCTTCATTTTCATGCTTCTGCTATTCAAGTAACAACAAATGTTCTACGTAGAAGACTTCCGAAAACGATTTCCTCATTTGACATAAGATTCAACAAATGTACTCCACTGTATATTTCCACACTGGCTTATAATCTACCATTGTATGCACACTCTTTCGCTCCATCTCAAGTCAACAGTTAGGACTCTCTCACTGTTCCGCTGGCATCTGATACCCTGCGTCATTCTACATCCTCTAGCTACATATAATTGACAAAGAAATAAGTAAAACTGCTTGTTTAGTGGTTAAGCACTCAACCTTCTCTGCAACAAGCCGACTTAGTTCCACAATTTGCCACACTCTAAAATGAGAATCAGGGTAGGAGAGGCCCACAAATACTGTTTTAGTGACATTAGTGGCTTCACTTGGTAATAAACTCCATCCAAGTAGGTCAACCATGCATAGATAATGTGCGAACTCAACATCAAGTTTCTTTTCTATAGTAATAAATTTTGAATTGCCAAGAATTACACATATAATGGGAGACTTATGTAATGAAGTTCCATGATTACATAGCCAGCCACATTGTTCAAGGAGCTCAACTGTGCATATATAATTTGTTGGTTTAATTTACCATCCTTGCCCACTAATAGCCAAAGACCTTTGTGGCACAAGCAGTTGAGAAACTGGTCGAGAAGCCTACAAGATTCACATTGTCTTTCAAAGAAAGATTATATCTGGGTCACATGCAGGAGATCCACGAAAAGCCTATTCATTATTTCACAATCTTGGCATTCATGTAGCCTTCCAAATTCCACCATAGCACCATCCATGACACCAAATTTGAGAAGCAAGATAATAATAAACCCTTGACCATTGTATAGAGTTTATGGCCATTTTTGGTTACAAGTATGTGTATAAACTTCACAATACCAAAATTACCCAGGTAAATTTCCCTAGATCTTGCCACAGTTCATCATGCATAATCCTGGGAGACAAAATCAAAGCTTTCCCAGTTTGACAACGAGAAAGTACTGTATTCATGAAGCTCACTTTTATGGAATTGTTCAACACCAGATGTATGCATCATGCTACATGAACAGTTGCAGAGCACCTCCCAATATCTTATTCTTCCAACACTAACTACAAATGAATTTTCACAAATCAATATCTCCATAAGGTACCTTCACAAAAAAGGCGCAAGGCTTCAGTCCACCCATTTTACAAATAAACCCAGATGACTGCAACCCAATCTGCCACATCTATTTAAGGTAACTGCACTACAATATTCTTTAGGTATTTATTGTAGGACTTGTTATAGAACCAGGCCAACCCAATTTACCAACTGCACTACAATATTCTTTAAAAAAAATAAAAATAAAAACTTGGATTGTTCCGATCGATCTCGGGATCGGAACGATCCAAGGGATTTGGGGTTTTTCTCGGATCGGGACCAACTCAGGGATCGGACGATCCCTTACACCATGCTCTCTAGAGTTCGGCCTCTCCTTTTTTTTTTGGCCTCCAGCTGTTTGTTCTCTTTCAATGTTTGGACTATGCTGAGTTTTTTGATCCTATTCTGAATCCTTGGTGGTTGGATAAGGAGTTTGTGCCTTACATTGGGTTGTTCAGAATTCTCTTGGCTCTTCCTCTGTTATTGGCTGGTTAATCTATTCTCTCTTGGTTTTACATTGTTTGAGCTGTTTTATTGGTTAAATTGGATCTATCATGGCCGAGGGAAAACCTCCAGTACTTAAGGATGATGATATGCCTAAATCCATTACCTCAAGAAGATTGAACGGCTTGAATTACCTAGCTTGGGCACATGCCATGAAATTTTTCTACGTAGAAGTATTTGACTGATGATCCTCTGCCGAAAACAAATGTCAAATATGAAGACTAGATGTTTGAGGATTTTGTTGTTATGGGATGGCTTTGGCGTAGTCTGGAACCTCATATTGCTACTATAGTTGAATTTTGTGACTCTTCTATGAAGATTTGGGACTGTTGCAGAATCTTTCTCGAATCAGAGTATTGTTACTCGTCTTTATGAGCTATATGAGTAAATTTTCACCACTAAGCAGTTTGGGAAACCATTGTCTGAGTTTTACAACACACTTGAGAATTTGTGGGATCAACTACTCCAGCATCAGCCCCTTTACTACGGAGTTGGAGCAACAAAAACATCATTGGGAAGAATTTATGATTGCTACCTTGCTATCTGGTTTAGATTTTGATCTACATGATTTCAAAGACCAGATCCTTAATAGTGAGATTTTACCTACTGCTGCAAATTCTTCTTCTCAATCGTTGCGCTTAACTTTGGGACAGAGCTCCAATGCAACCGGTTCCACTGTCTCCACTTTAGAGGCGTTTGCTTTAGTCTCTAGCAGTGGGAGTCGTGGGTCTAGATCTCGTGCCAGTGCTCATGGAGGTCATGGCTTTCGTGATGGTCGTACAGGTGGACGTGGTGACAAGAAGTGCAATCATTGTGGTGGTACTAATCATACTGAACCTTATTTTCGGGTGAAGTATGGTAAGCCAGATTATGAGCATCAGGTTACAGATGATTCTTCAAAGCCGCAGTCTCTTTCTACTTCCTCTGGACATGTTCCCCCTAGTTTTGATTCTTGTGCTGCACTGACTACTTAGCTGAACTAGTTGGTTCAAACATTGCGCCCTTCTCTTCTCCTCTTCATCTACTACTGTACTAGTTGATTCAGGTAATATTTCATGTGTGGCCCATTCGCCTTCGTCTTGGATCATTAATTCCGGAGCTAGCTCAAATGTATGGTATACCATATCTCCTTTCTGATTTACATCATATTGTTTTAACTGATGGTTCCTTCTTGTCCTATCCTTGGAAAAGGTGTTCTCAGTCCTACTAATTCCTTATCCTTACCCTCTAGTCTCTATGTTCTTAATTTTCCTTTCAATTTACTTTCGGTTAGCCAATTGGCGAAAACATTACATTGTTCCGTAACTTTTTCTCCTACCTCTCGTCTTTCAGGACCTCAAGACGAAGAAGATGATTGGTTCGGGGCACGAAGACATCTTATACCACTTGGATCCTGATGATTCTTCCTTTCGAGTTTCATCTACTTTGAGTGCTACTATTTCGCCCCTTCAATGGCACATTCGCCTGGGTCATCCGTCTCTGGCCAAACTTCAACAAGTTATTCCTACATTGAGTCATGTGTCTAGTTTAGCGTGTGAATCTTGCCAGTTGGGTAAGCATCACCATAGTTAGTTTTCGAGTAGTGTTCATAGTCGTCAATCTGAGTCCTTTGCTATTGTCCATACCGACATAAGGGGGCCTTTCCACAATTCTACTTTGAATGGATTTCCTTATTTTTTTTTTATATTTGTTGATGATTATTCTCAGATGGTATGGTTATTTTTTATAAAAGATAGATCAGAGCTTCCTAATACTGCTTCTAAATTTTATAATGAAATCTTTGTTCAGTTTGGTAAAGGCATTAAAATTCTTCGATATGACGATGCATTAGAATATACACAGTCTGTCATGAGTTCCTTTTGTGCTGATCATGGGATAATTCATCAAACCAGTTGTGCTTACACCTCTCAACAAAATGGAATTGCTTAACGGAAGCATCGCCATTTGTTGGATGTTGCTCGCACCTTGTTATTCAATATACAAGTACCCAAACATTTTTGAGGTGATATTATTCTCACTGCTTGCCATCTCATCAATCGTATGTTGTTTGCTGTTTTACATCATCAATCTCTATTTTTTCTTTTATATCTTGGTCTCTCACCTTTTTCGCTCAGCAATCATGTGTTTGGTTGCAGGGTTCGCAATGTCAGCGACATTTAGCGAAATGTCGCCGACATTTCGCCATTTCGCACCCTGGCGACACGAAATCTGGGGGTAAAATCCCAG
>JAUPMG010000006.1:1051678-1062834 GCA_031762675.1 Pachysandra terminalis | reverse complement strand
TAAAACTCACAGATACTTGAAAGACTAAGAGTGATAACTTATCAAAGAAACAAACAAAAAGACTAGTGTCATTCGAATGTTGAGGTTCCCTTGCTCTATGGTGTGCATTCTTATTGACACACCTGACATCTCAACCTCCTTTCTTTTTAACTCATTTGTCTTATTTACAGATCACATTCAGGAAGAAACGCTCAAGATAGAACGGCTACGAGACAGTTCAGGCTATCCTGGGACAAACTCTTCAAACTTTATGTCTGTTGATGCTTTTGTATTAGTGAATTCAACTTTACTGAATAAAGTATTTGAATTTCGGGTTGTTACAAATTCTGCATCACCAATGCTCAGTGAAAGCAGTTTTTACGACGGATTTAAGTGAACTTAAAGAGAGATTAAGGCTGCGTTTGGCCCGACTTGTGCTTTTGGATAAGCACTTATGTGATAAGTGGCTCAATGGTTTTGGGTAAATACATTTATTTAAGTGCTTATGAAAGTTTAGGGGTAAAATAGGTATATTAAAAATATTATTAAAGTTTAGAAATAACATTTATTTATTTAAGTACTAATTAAAGTGTAGGGGTAAGATAGGTATTATAAAAATATTACTAAAGTCTAGAAATAGCTTCCCACATAAGTGATAAAAAAAGTTGCTCTCAGTGGCTTTTCCTTATGGGTAGCCTTCCTCTACTGCTTATGGGTACCCATTAGGTGTTACGAAACACACTTTTAATTGTAAAAGGTACTTTAATAAACTATAAGCTAAAATAAACACTTAGATAAGCTGGGCCAAACGCAGCCAAAATCTATATGTTCAAAGAGTAGTAACAATAATATCCGAATAAATAAATAAATTTCGAATAGCTTCTCAAAAAAATAAGTGTAAACCGTATACTTTTAAATTATGAACACCAAGTTTAGTTACTCGGTGAAACATATAGATATCGTGTGTTGTTGTGTGCATATATGTAATGTATATGTTATATGTAAGTGAAACATACTTAGTTTGTCTCACCAAGTTTTACTTGCTTGGTGAGAATATATTTTTTGTCACACAGTGATGATGTGAATGGATTGTGAACTTGACATGAAGCATGTTTGGATAAATCATGTAGATACATAAGCCCCAATTTTTTCATGTATAAGTAATTATAAAGAATTTAATATTTTTATAATCTAGGGTTACTTTTTTGCCATGTGGCAAATGTGTCAATAATTGAAATTAACCAAACAAATGAAGTGGAAAAATATTAAAATAAACTTGGACAAATGAGGTTTGCCAAATCATCTACCTATGTAATAATGAAATTTGTATCTTATCAGGTTTCTAATTATAGTTTGTCTCATTAATAAAATCATATTACTAGATGTTAAACCACATAGACAAAAATTCCCAATACTGAAATAAACCAAGTGATATCATCGCCACAAATACCTTGATCGATGTAACCAGCATTTTACAACTGCTTGTCTTGGACCCATCGCGTCTTCAAGATCCTACCAGCTTTCTTGCTTTGGCGTCTTTAGGCTTTTTCTTTTTTTTGGTAGAATTTGGCTTCTTTAGGCTTAACTCCGAGTAAAAAGCATTGGTCAAAGCCGATTTTGTGATCAATGAAGCCTTCAAAAGCTTCAAAGCCTTCACCACAAAAAACCATATCAATGCAAGGTTTTCTACCTCACCATTAACAAAAACACAATTACTTGCTAGTTTTAAGGATTTAAAAAAATTGGAAGAGGTCATCACTTTTGGTTTGGATTGATCTTTTGATCAGAATTACCTAATCAGAGTTGCACCTGATCAGAGAGGTGTCAACCGATCAAGTACCCATACAGATGAGATCCTGATAGTAGGATTGTGCACACAATTGATCGACAATACGTGAAGAAGGGTAACATACCGTTTCGAATTTGATCCAGTTCATTGGGATCAAGATCGTACCTGTTGGTAAACAGGTACATGACCAACACGTACATGCAAGTCTATAAATAGAGTGGACATCCAAACCATTTCATCCATCCAAATTCAAAACAGAGTGCCCTATTATGATCGGACGATGCATCACACATCTTTTCAATAGAAAATTGAACTGAAAACTACTTACCTCTCGCTTGCCCACCCTCACAATATGCACCTCTAAGTCACTAGCCTGAAGCTTCATTCTCTTGAGTAAAGTGAGGCTTGAGATAGGGGAAAATGGTGTCACTACCAAATCATCCGTTACCATGAACATTGTGGGTCCTTTCACAAATCCTCCACCACTACTCCTTTCACTGGTAGGCGATTTGGGATTAATGATAGATCTCCCCATAATCAACTCAGCTTCCTTGATATCTAATAGTTGGTTGTCACAACTGAAATTTGGAGCAATCTTGGGGTGGATTAGCTTGGCTCTAAATTCCTTAAACCCCAAGCACTTAGCGACACTTGAGTTGCAAACACTATTGTAAAGATTATCAATACAAACCAACCCAGAACTGGCACCCAAAAGTTCTTCTACAGATCCCAGAGGGAAGGTTAGGAGGCTAAAGATGAAATCAATATAGTCTTTTCTGGCTTCGGCGTACAGTGCCTTGTTGTTATCTTTTCTTGAAATTACCTTTATAGTAACCTTGCGGTTTGAGTCGGCGGAGTTATCAATCATCTTGCTTCCATCTTGAAAGCTTATAAGCTATGCATATTGCCTTTCAAATTCTATGTTACTGGAGCATCCTAGATTCCTCAGAAACACGTCCGTCAAAGGCATCTTGGAGACAAGTGAACGGTTGAGGAGATGTAATACCTGAGAATAAGACAGATTTGTTTAAATCCCAAATGGGAATTCTAACTTACTACAAGAATTGAAAATCAATAACCCCTCTAAATAATTTATACTTCATATCCCAAAATTGAAATGAGCCCAAACAAACTTCCTACCGCTTGATGCTTACACTGTTATAGGGAGAAAAAAAAAATATTACCTCCTCCAAGCCAACATTGAGAATTCTCTCCTCAATATTATGTAGATCTCTGATTCCAAAATGGTTTAGTAGTGAGAAACTAGCCGCACTAGACATTGGCATTACCTGTAAATCATCACTCATCATTAACCTTGCTGTTCGCTTAAGAAAAGCATCTTCGCCGCTACCTTTTATATCGTCATCTTCAACATACTTGGCTCTGTTGTTTAATCCGTATTCATCAACATACTCGTTAGACATCGGTGTTCCGCAATGACATCTGGTATTTTTGAATGTAGTCAATGACAAACAACTGTTTCTACAAGAAGTCTCGGAACACCTGAAGTACATAGTGGGCTCAGTGTCGTCTATATTCAGCTTGAGATTCCTGCATTGTGTTTCAGATGAATTTTGTGGACGAAGCAGCATGGCTTTGCATGCACCTGTCTTCAGATACCGCGCCTCAAGATTCGAAATGCTCTTGTATAAACTGCTCAAGCATCCGATCATGGCTGGCGGAGATTGGTTGCTCAAAAGTCTAATGACAGTTCCAATGGGCAACGGCAAGAAGCTAAAGAGAACGTTGACGAAGTCCTTGTCGGACTCTGCAAACACAACTCGGTTTTCCTCTTTGTCGATCAAAACCTTCAAGCTAATAGTCGGTTAAGGCTGTTGGGCAGCCATTATAGCAGATTCAATGCAAAGAACTCGAATGGAATGGATAGCAGTTTTGAGTGGGTTATTAGTGGCGCTCTTCTTCCACACAATCAATCAATGCAAACAACTGGTTCTTGGAATCAAGGCAGTTCATCAATGCAAACCCTAAATCTAAGTCCTCTAATTTGTCTAATTCTAATCTATAAAAGAGAATTGGGAAAGTTGGGGGGAAGACGCGCATTTCGTTACCAATTTTGCCCTTCAAATTTCTTTTTAATTCAACTTTCCAACTTACCCCCATTATTTTGTCAAAATTTCTTCTGATTATACTCAAATTTGTCTTTTATTCTTCCCAAAGTTTTATCAGCTTTCGTCATTTCTTCTTCACCTGCATTCGAGGCTTTCCTCTAGTTAGTCTTCACGAAAATGAATATTCAATATATCCTTAGGCTGCGTTTGGTTCGGCTTGTGCTTTTGGATAAGCACTTCGTTAGATAAGTCGCTCAAAGGGAACACTTATCTATAGCAGAGCAGCAATAAACTGCTTATTTGAAGAAAATAGCGTTTAATTAATACATTTATTTAAATGCTTATAAAAGTTTAGTAGTAAAATAGGTACTATAAAAATATTATTAACATTTTCAAATAATATTTATTTAAGTGTTTATTAAAGTTTAGGGATAAAATAAGTATTATGAAAATATTATTAAAGTTAAAAAATAGCTTTCTGCCCAAGTGATAAGAGAAGTTATTCTCAATAGCTTTTCCTTATAAATAGCCTTTCTCTACTGCTTATGCTTATGGGTAAGCACTTACCGATTAGATGTTATCAAACACGCTTTTAATTTTAATTGGCATGGTGCACTGGTGTTTTATTTTAGTTTATTGACCTAAATAACTATTTTTTTTTTTTGGTCCCCAAGGTATCGCCGGGTTTCGCCCAAGACTATTCCTCCGAGGTACTGTCGGGCGCCAAAGCGGGGACCTCTCCCAATAAGGTTTTCTGCATCCACAAAGACTCAATACCGAGACCACTTGCTTAAGCGACCCGAGCCCCTTCCACACGGACCAACCTCCGTTGGTGACCTAAATAACTTTTATTGCATAGGAAAGTATACCTGATTTGTTTGTTCTGGGATGATGGAGGGGAATGGCCAAAAAAACATATATCTTTTTCTTTTTTCTTTTTCTTTTTTTTTTTTTCATTTTTGTTATTTCTAAGGGGTTACGGAATTCGTATCTTCTAATTCATAAATCTCAACCTGTGTTATTTTTTTATGTTTCATTATAATGACCTTTTTTTTTCTTTCTTTTTTATGTGCCATTGGATCATTACACGACTACACGTTATGGGTTATAGTCAATGTTGGAAATTTAAGTTGTGCTACTGATGGTTTGTCATTTTAATTGGAGGATGATTTTGTTCTTCTAGCTTTGGTTTAGTGCTACAATTTGATTCTTTCCATTCAGTTAGTATTGAAAAATCTTTAATAGTTATTTTTGGTGTTTTGATGCATTTTTTTAGTTTACATCTACTTCTGAAACATGGGCTCAATCCAATTATTAAATCATCAAAATATATTATTTTGTTTTGATAATTTAGTTCGAGAAAATAAAATGGAATATAGATAGTAATTAGTAGCTTAGATATTCCCTGATCACTCAATTTAAGTGTATGATTGTAGCAGGTTTGATCTGACGATGTATTTCTAAACTTGGTACAATTTTGTTTTCTTATCAGATTGTGTGAAGGTGGAGAACTACTAGACGGAATTTTATCAAGGTGAATGAATCCTTCATTAATTTGTAAAGATTCTTACATCTATTGTGAAATTATACCAAGCTTCTCCTTGTTACAGAGGTGGTAGATATTCAAAGGAAGATGCAAAAGTTATTATTAAACAGATTCTAAGTGTAGTTGCATTTTGTCATCTTCACCGTGACTTGAAACCTGAGGTTTGCTTCTTCAACTCAATGATTTGTTTGAACTAGAATCCAATATTTAATTGTAAAATTTCTCTTAACAGTAACTATTGAGAAAGGTCAATGACATCCCGATTGTTATGGGATAGATATGCACTATTCCTAAATTAGTTTAGCATGGTTATAGGAAGTTTCTTGTATAAAGTTGTATTCTCAGATTCAATGAATTCATTCAAGGAAAAGTATTTTTCTTACATGGTATCAAAGCAGGGAAAACAACCCTAGCCTTTGCTTCTTCTTTTTTTCCAGCCGTTTCCATCACCATGACGAATGAGCAGTCTTCGGAAGGTCGCAAGCATGCCGCCAGAACTTATTTTCTTCACCATTCTGATCATCCTGGATGGTGCTTGTTTCTAAACCTCTCAATGGGGATAATTATTCGACTTGGTGTCGAGCTATGACCATCTCTTTGAATGCCAAATCCAAGTTGGGCTTCATAGATGGTACTGTCAAAATGCCATCTGCAAAGACCAAGCCAGATGAACATGCTTTGTGGACAAGATGCAATGATATGATCCTATCTTGGATCCTCAATTCACTAACACCAAATCTTGCAGATAGCGTTATCATTCAACCACTGCCCAGGAGGTTTGGCAAGATCTTCGAGATCGATTTTCTCAAAGCAATGCTCCTCGTATTTTTCAGATTGACAGGGACATTACTTGTCTTAATCAAGATCAGATGACTGTTGCAGCCTACTACACAAAATTGAAAGGATTATGGGATGAACTAGGCTCCTATAATGATACTGTTTGTTCTTGTGGAGCAAACCATACGAGACGCAAATTGATGCAATTTCTCATGGGACTCAATGCGTCCTACAGTGCTATTTGAGGGCAGATTCTATTGATGAGTCCGCTGCCTGATGTTACAAAAGCCTATTCTTCCATTATGCAAGAAGAGAAGCAGCGAAGTATGGGGGCTGCACGTGAGACATCAGAAACTGTAGCAATGATACAGGAAATGCAGTCAGTTATGAATGGGCTTTCTGATCTGCAATTTCAGCAAATATTATCTATCATGAGGGGTAATGAGACCTCACAATCTGCCACCCCTTAAGCCAATGCTACTGGTACTTCTTCAGGTTTGTCACAAACACAATTGCGCCCCCCTCGATTGATCATTGATAGTGGTGCAACTGATCATATTACTTCATCTCCGAATTTACTTATCAACAAGAGTAAGAATACCTTCTTGCCACCAGTTATGATGCCGAGTGGAGAGCAAGCTCCTATTATATCAACCGGAACTTTACCTTTGAATTCAGCTTTCCATTTAAAAAATGTGCTTGGTGTGCCATCCTTTAAAGTGAATCTGATGTCTGTGAGTCGTATTACAAGAGGCCTTGACTGTTCCATAACCTTTTTTCCCTATTGGTGTGTTTTGCAGGACTTGACGACGAAGATAGTGATTGGTTTGGGTAAACAGCAAGGCGGACTTTATTACTTGGTTGGATTAGCATCGGATAAACCAAAACCAGGACCCTTGATAGCCGTTGCTAATCATCCATCATGTTTTCAGGCTATCTCCTCCACCGACCTCTGGCATCGTTGATTGGGGCATCTGTCTTCATCTAGATTAGACTTTATGGCAAAAAATTGTTAAGTTTTCCTTTCAAGCCACATAGTGCATGTGATGTTTGTGCATTTGCAAAACAAAGTAGACTTCCATTTCCTACTAGTTCAATTTCGTCTGTTCGACCTTTTGAATTAATTCACTGTGACATTTGGGGTCCTTATCCCATTGCCTCGCTTTCCGGTGCTAAGTATTTTTTGACTATTGTGGATGACTACTCTAGATTCACATGGGTTTTTTTTTTTCATGCAACGGAAAAGTGAGACACAACAATTACTTGCCAATTTTTTCTCTTTCGCCAAAACACAATTCAGTACTCCTATAGCTACTTTTCGCACTGATAATGGCACGGAGTTTACTTCCATGAAAACTTTTTTTCAACAGAATGGCACAACCTTTCAACATTCTTGCGTTTACACCCCTCAACAAAATGGGGTTATAGAGCGCAAACATCGTCACATACTTGAATCTGCTCGGGCTCTCCCTTTTCAAGCTCATCTTCCTTTACATTTTTGGGCTGAATGTGTTCTTACTGCTGTCCATCTCATTAATCGCCTACCCACACCACTTCTCTCATAGCAAACTACCTTTGAGCGACTTTATGGCAAAACCCCCTCTTATTCTCATCTTCGAGTCTTCGGGTGTCTTGCATATGCTACTACTGTACGTGTTCCACATAAATTTGCTCCTCGTGCCAAACGTTGTGTTTTTCTCTGTTACCCAATTGGCTAGAAAGTTTGCAAACTCTATGACCTTACCACCCATCAAATTTTCACTACTCGAAACGTCGTTTTTCATGAAAATATTTTTCCTTTTGTATCCACTTCCTCAAATGCAGAACCAATACTCCCTCATTGTGTGGCCGACTCTCCTCTTTTGGATTCTTTTCCTACAGTTCAACCCACTCCGTCCCTAGACCCTATGCACACCACTTCCCCACTAGAAACAACACCTCCTGCTGGGTCTACACAATCATCTTCTTAGCCTACTCTAACCAGTCCATCTCATGTCTCCGTCCTACGTCGTTCTCAACGTCCTCATGTTCCCCCTCTAGCTTTACGTGACTATGTTTGCAACCAAGTGACGTCTCGTAAGCCATTGCTATCTTTGTCGTCTGGTCCACAAAAAGGTACGAGGTATCCTCTTGATAACTTTCTCTCTTACCATCGTTACTCACCAACACATCGCTCTTTTGTTGCTACAATTAATCAAGACATTGAGCCTACATCATATGCTGAAGCAGCCTCTCAGTCAAGAAGCCATGCAATCTGAATTGAAAGCTTTGGAGGCCAACAATATTTGGTCTCTTACTCCTCTTCCTCCTGGCAAACAAACCATTGGTTGTCGTTGGGTTTATAAAATCAAGCGCCACTCCGATGGGACCATTGAGCGTTACAAAGCTCGCTTGGCGGCCAAAGGTTATACCCAGTTGGAAGGTATAGACTATCACGACACCTTTTCTCCTACTACCAAAATGATTACAGTTCATTGTTTATTGGCTTTAGCAGCTGCCCACAATTGGTCCCTTCATCAGCTTGACGTTCACAATGCTTTCCTCCATGGTGATCTACGTGAAGAAATTTATGTCTCCGCCTCCTGGCCTTCCGCGACAAGGGGAGAATCTAGTGTGTCGCCTCAACAAGTCCTTGTACGGTTTAAAACAAGCTTCCCGTCAATGGTTTTCCAAGTTCTCTACAACCATCCAACCCGCTGGTTTTGTACAATCCAAAGCTGATTATTCATTATTCACATGTCAGCGAGGCAAGTCCTTCACAGTTTTGTTGATCTATGTTGATGATATTCTTATCACGGGCAATGACTGTATTGCTATATCTGCTCGTAAGCAATTTTTGCATAGACGCTTTTGGATCAAAGATTTGGGTGATTTGAAGTATTTTTTGGGCATTGAAGTCTCTCGATCAGAGAAAGGCATTTTTATCTCACAACGGAAGTACGCTTTGGAAATACTAAAAGTTGGTGGTTTTCTGGGTGCTAAACCCATATTTTTTCCAATGGAGCAAAATACAAAGCTCTCAGATGTAGGAGAATTGCTTAAAGATCCATCTCAATATCGGAGGCATGTGGGACGCTTAATCTATTTGACTATTACTCGGCCGGATATTACTTATGCAGTACATGTGTTAAGCAGATTTATACATGCACCACGCAAACCACATATGGAAGCTACCTTACGTGTGTTGCGTTATTTGAAGAATAGCCCGGGACAAGGTTTGTTTTTCTCTTCACAAAATGATTTATCCTTGAGATCGTATTCTGATTTGGATTGGGCTGGCTGCCCCACATCTCAGAGATCCACTACCAGTTATTGTGTTTTTTTGGGGCCTTCTCTTATTTCTTGGCGGACGAAGAGGCATAAAACCGTGTCTCTCTCCTCTGCAGAAGCTGAATATAGAGCCATGACAGGTACATGCTGTGAATTATCTTGGTTACGTGCACTATTGAAAGATTTGCAAATCTCACATTAGAAACCGGCATTGTTATATTGTGATAACAAAGCAGCCTTGCACATAGCAACCAACCTGGTTTTTCATGAAAGGACTAGGCACATAGAAATAGACTGCCACTTTATTCGAGACAAAATACAAGACGGTTTGGTAGCAACCAAGTATGTGGCTTCATCAAATCAGCTTGCGGATATGTGTACCAAGCCTTTGGGAAGGATACTTTCTTAACTATGATACGCAAGTTAGGAGTTCTTGACATTCACTCTCCAACTTGAGGGGGAGTATTGAGAAAGGTCAATGACATCCTGATTGTCATGGGATAGATATGCACTACATTAGCTGTAGATATGTATTGTGCTAGCTGTAGAGATTTACATTCCTAAATTAGTTTAGCATGATTATAGGAAGTTTCTTGTATAAAGTTGTATTCTCTGATTCAATGAATTCATTCAAGGAAAACAGTAATACTTTTTTCTCCTTACTTCTGAACAAAATTTTCTTTTTACCGCTAGAGATGAAGATGCTTCGATAAAACTTATTGATTTTGGTCTTTCTGACTTTATCAGGCCAGGTAACAATTGCTTGTAGTTTTTACTAATTTTTCTCTTGAATAAACTCGTCTCTTACAAATTTCTTGCGACGATGAGACCATGTTGTTGTAAGTTCCTATTTGGTATATTTAATTATTTATGATTCTTTCTAGAGATGATTGTCATTCTGTTACCTATTAGATTTATTTCTGTAAACTATCAATGCTTGAGTTAAGAGGTCTAGATCATATATGGTTCCTTCACAGGCCTTGGTTTGGAGATTCATTTACTTCATATTTTACTTATTCTTTTTCTTTTCTTTCTCTTTCTTTGGGCTTGCGCACTGAGCTTTTTCAAGGCCTTATGATGGAAAAGAGGCAAGGATGCCCTCATGTAATCGATATTGAAACTTCAGATCTGCCACGATATTTCGAGAGTGTGACTGATGGAAGGTCGAGGGATTAAACATAAAAGTGTGGCCCCTTTCTATCTTAGTATAAAAGACAAGCAAGAAAACCTTCCAACTCAACCAATATTGTTTGCACTAAAATTAACTTGTATCAGTGGATTTTAATGATTTTCAGGATTCTTGAGCTATTAACATAGATTCCTGTCACGGGATTAACTTGTTTGGATTGAGTTGTTGTAGATTCACGATCATTAAGGCATTAAGGTGAATTATAAACAGTTCTGGAAACAAAAAGCTTTGTTTGTTTGTTTGTTTTTCGTTAATTTTTTTTACAATGAACACATATTTTGAGAAAGATTGATTTGATTTGAATTTTTTTTTTTAAAAAAAAAGCAAAGGGGTGTTTATGTGGATTAATTCAAAAAGAAAGTCGCTAAAACTTTCATCGTTCAATGAATTCGTTATTTAATGTGATCTGTTACCGTGAAAATTACAATTCACTTATTTTTGTTGGTTGTATTGATTTATCTTAAGTTCAAATAGTGATCTTTCTTGTGGGGGGGGGGGGGGGGGGGGGGGGGGGGGGGGGGGGGGGGGGGGGGGGGG
>JAUPMG010000006.1:1022624-1034515 GCA_031762675.1 Pachysandra terminalis | reverse complement strand
ATGAGAATGTTTGAATGTAGATACTATATTCTCTAGAGAAAACATGGAGATGAGATGCGCGAGATGAGAATGGTTGGGTTGGATAGAGATGGAGATGAGATTTTGTTGGCAACACAGTCTTTACGTCAAAAAAGGAGAGAGGAAAAAAAATTTAGGTGAAGTGAAGCCCAACCTTTCCCAATATCTTTGAGAGACTTTTGGCGGGAAGTCAAAAAGGAGAAGAAAAAAAATTTACAACAAAAATAAATACATAACGCCGTTACGTTATGTAATTTTTTTTGCGAAAAAATAACCTTGGGTACCCTCCTTTCACCTTCGTACCCCTTCTATAACATTGGTACCTCTTACCTGTGCACGTGGCGGCGATCCAATGGCATTGTATGGATCGCTGTAAGTAGTTCGCTGTAGAGAATACGAAGCGGCTTTTTGTGCGCCAGGATGATGACTTGGCATAGATAAGATTGTTGATATGAAGGCTTCCTCAGAACTTCGGATGCTGAAATCAAAACTCCTTTATTTAAGGTTGTTGATTGGTGATGATGTAGCAAGCATTTAGGATCCAACGCCCCTGTCAAGTTCCTTTTGATCTTGGAGATTGTTGGAGATGACATAGGATCAGAAGTTGTCATTGAGTGTAGAAACTCATTTGAATTTGAAGTACAAAGTCTATCCTTAGAATTAGGAACATAGACTTTCATTGGTGACAAACTGCCGTTGGAATTTGGATGCAGATAACGTGGAAATTTCAAAAGATTTAATGAACCATACAAATCCCCTTGAAGCTTTGAATTTGTTGGAGAAGAATTTGAATGCAGATGACGTGACAATTTCAGGAGATTTAATGAATCATATGAATCCCTTGAAGCTTTGAATTTGTTGGATAAGAATTTGGATGCGGATGACGTGGCAATTTTAGGAGATTTAATTATCCATATGAATGCCCTTGAATCTTTAAATTTGTTGCAGAAGAATCTGAATGCGGATGACATGGCAATTTCTCACTTTGACTCTTTTGAAATGGAAATTTCCCTTCATTAAAAATAGCGTGCCTTGATGTATATTCTCTTCCAGATTTATTGTCCATGCACCTATAACCCTTGTGAGTAGGACTATACCCGAAGAAGATGCATGATGTAGATCTAAACTCCATTGTATGAGAATTATAAGGCCTTAAGAAGGGGAAACGTTCACACCCAAAAACCTTGAGGAATGAATAATCTGGCGATTCATTAAATAATAATTCCCAAGGAGATAGAAGATCATTAACTGTAGAAGGTAACCTACTGATAAGATAAACTGTAGTTAGGAATGCATCGGTCCAAAATCACATAGGTAGAGACGCATGCGCAAGTAGTGTTAGACCAGATTTTACAATGTGACGCGCGGTGCTTTCATTCAGCTAACTCACTTGGTTCATGAGTGTGAGGGAAGGAAACTCAGTAATTAATGCCACGTTCTATCAAATAATTATGAACTTATCTGTATTCACCACCCCAATCAAAATGTAAGTTCCCTAACTTTATGACCCAATTGTAACTCAACATAAGATTTGAATTTTTGAAAAATGAGGAATAAATCAGATTTCCAAACTAAATGAAAAAATCCACAAATATTTACTAAAGTCATCCACAAAGCGTACATAGTATCAAAAACCTTTGGAAGAAATAATAGACGAATCTCCTCATACATCAACATCAGAATAGATAATTTCAAATGGGTTCTTAGATCTCTGAGTAGAAATACGAAACGGAACTTGTGACTCTTTCCAAGTTGATTGGCTGAACAGAGAGACGAGCTTTTATTCAAAGAACTGGTAGATGATTCTTATTGATAATATACTCAACAATCCGAGAAGTAGGATGTCCAAATCGACTATGCCACAGTTCAGTTGATGTCCTCTCTCTTACTAACGCATGTAATCCTGAAGCATCGGATGTAGACACAGCCGAAGATGATAGTCCTTTTTTAATCTATCCTCAAAGAAGAACCTTCTCCATTGCCCGATCCTTAATCAAACAATCAAATTCATCAAATTCAAATATGACTGTATTATCATGAGCAAATGGTTGCACTGAAAAGAGATTCTTTGTGATAACAAGTATGATAAGCACGTTATTTAATTTAAAATCTGCAGTCGGAGATCGAAGAATAGATTGACCAGTATGTAATATTGACAAACCTGTACCATTACCACTCTAACTGTGCCATGTCCATTGTATTCAAATCGAACTGAGAGGTTGTTGAGATCTGCAGTTATGTGATTTGTAGCTCCAGAATCAGGATACCAAGTGTTATCCAATAAATCTGGATTTTGATTAATCATGGCAGCCAGTGTTGTTGGATTTGTTCGTTGGTAAGAGTGACTGAATCGGTTGAAGCAGTTGATGGCAGAATGACCCGGCCGCTAACAGACTTGACATATTGTTCGTGGTTGTTGAGTGGAAGAAGAATGATTTATACCATGAAATAATGATCACCTCGACTTAGAGAACGATCATGCCTACCAGAAAAATTATGATGTGATGGAGGCCGAGAGCATCGCTGATATGATTGATAATGCGTGGAAATATTGACAGATGCAAGTACAGGATTAGAAATTACAGAATTATTCTGGTCCAGTCAAATTTCCTAATTAAGAAGTAGATCATAAAAAATGTCTACTGTTAGAGAATCAATTCTGGTGGTGAGGGATGTGGTAAAAGATTCTTAATCTGGTCCAAGACCAGCAAGAATGTGAAGAATTAGATCTTCATCAAAAACAGGTAGGGATGCAGCATCCTGGCCGTCAGCGATGCGATTCATCTTTTGAAGATAGTCGGTCATCGAAAGTGAACCTTTCTTTGAGGTCTGAAGTTGAAGATGAAGCTAGTTGTATAATACAGGCTCAAGACTGAGATGCAAACATATTTTCCAGAGTGAGCCAAGCATCACAGGAATTAGAGATGCCAACAATATGAGCCAAGACGTTCCCTGTCAGAGAAGAAACAATCCAACTTAGTAGAAGTTGATCATGTTTATGCCATGTAAAATTGATTGGGTTAAGATCGTTGGACTCATGTCCATCGTTAGTGGCAAGAAACTTTGGAGGGCAAGGAGAATCTGCTGTAAGAATTCGCATTAGATCATGTAGACAAAGAATAGCAAGGAACTTTGATCGCCAAAGGAGGTAGTTGTGATGATCAAGATTGATGGAGCCGAAGTGATGAATGTTGTTGATAGCAATACCGGTGGGAGAAAAAGAGTTCTCAGTCATTGAACCAATAGTAGAATAGGATTCCATTTGAAGAAGGAAGAAAGAAAAAAAATTTATCACAAAAAGAATCATTAATGCCCCAATACCATGTACTTTCACACTTTGAATTTAAGTTTTCTCTCACATTCTTCTGAATGGAGTTCACGTATTTAATACTAGCAAAAAGTACACGTGCATTGCACGTGACGGTGTATCTTGTAATACATGTTATAATTAAAAATTAAAATAATGACATAAAAAATATATTTTTAAAAATATATAATTTTTATATTATCATTTTGGTAAGTTTTATATTTAAAACTATGTAATTCAATAAAATATATTGTATTATCTTATCTTTTATTTTTAAATTTATCTATTAGCCTTTTTAATTGTATAAAAAATTATATTAGATTTTCTTTACCTTTGATGTATAAATAAAATAGAAGGGAATTATGGCATATAAATTTTAAAGTAAAATAACTTCATAAATTAAAATATAAATATATATATATATATATATATATATATATATATATAATTTTATTATAGGGAAAATTACACTTACCTCTCTTGAGGTTTCTGACAAAAGCAATTAGACCCCCTGACGTTTGAAAAATTACACTGGCATCCCCTCACATTTTCATGTAAGCTACGCTAACCACCCCTCCAGTCGTCCGTTAGTCTCTCAAACAAAAAGTGCTAATGTCAGCACTTTTTTGAGATGAAATGACAAAATTAGCCCTAACTGAGTTAATGAAGAGGTAAAAGATGATTTTGACCTCATCTTCTATTCCAATTTTACCCTTAAACCTTGCAATGGATTTTAATGGTTGTTCTCCTTGTTTGCAGCACAGTACCTATGAGGGATATATGGAAAGTATTTAAGAAAATTTTTGTCAAAAATCTCAATAAAAGTATTTTAATCGGATCCTCATAATCCTTCGAATATGGACATAAATCAGAAAAAAATTCTCATTCTGAAGCATGAATCTCAACTGGTTAGGCAATCTCTCAACTAGAAACACATATTCACCAACACATATCAATCTACAGCAGAAATCGATGACATTAAAACACCAGATGGAGAAAGTGGATTGAAAACCCTAATTGCACCCTCAGAATCATTCAATGTGTAAGTATGATCAATCCATCCATTCAACGACAATAGTAATTTTTGCAATTTATAATAGATTTTATATTTTGATAATTTGAATCTTAATTTTTATGAGTTAGATTCTTTAATTCATTAATAAATATTCTAATAACTAATTAGATTTAATGTGCTCATGATCAGTTTTGGTCATTCATTTTCTTCAAATATTACCACCATCCTACAGTTAGACCAGTCAACGTGTTGAAACCTTTTTACATAATTAATCACTATATTAATTTTTTCATTTTTTCATGGATTTTTAAATCTTCTAATAAACTTTTCATGACTTTTCATGAAGGGAAGGAATAATAGTCAGTTGTAAATGAAATCGATCAATAGGATCTTAATAGTCTATTTCTTCATGGATTTTTAAATCTTCTAATAAACTTTTCATAAAGGGAAAGGAATTTGTCAATAAACAAAAGAGGCTTAGACATCAAACAAACTCTTAAAAAAAATAAATAAATAAATTTGAAAAACTAAGATGAAGTTGGTAAGTTTGTAAATTAAGACCGACCTTGGTAAGTTTGGTAGCCATGTAAGACTTATCAGTCTAATTTTGATTGGCTAATCCTCCTTTCCTTTTTTTTTTTCAAAGGACCTTAGATAATTTGAACCTTTTTTTCGGTTATGTATGCTCAGCGGCATTTTCCTGCAACATATAACGCAGCAAGCCCTATGATTGGTCCCTTTTTTATTTTTATATGATTTTGTTGTAAAACTAATTATATTTTTAATAAAAATGACTAATCACGGCTCTTGTTGTAGGAAATGCTGCACGATATTGATACAGATGATACGCGCTCTCTCAATAGTACTATAACTGTATGTACCCTGACTCAACCCTATGTCGATCATTTAAATAATTAAGTATTTATAAATCATATGCAAACCAAATGGGCGATGATCTTGATCCTCACATTTGAGAGCTAAGAACACCTTCAGGTGGCAGTGATAAGTGTGTTGTTATGTGCAAACCGATGCTATTGAGGCAACCGGGAAGTACTGATGATCCAGCCATCACAGTCGCTAGTCGAGTTGCTTTATTATGTTTAGCCCTAATTATAGAGTATTTATTCACAATTTTGTGGCTGCTCTTTGTAACATATTATTATGAGCTTTGGAGAATAGTAAAACTGAGCGTGCATCTGTGAACGTAGGCACTATTTGCCGAACCACATAAATTTGTGTCTTTCTGTACTTCATCCAGCAAGTACACAATACACTTCCTCTCAATTATAAAAGTTTAACTTCCATCACAACCAGGTGGAGCAGAGATTTCTAGTGAACAAAAACAATGGAAATGAATGGGAATACTCCTAGAATTCATGTTCTTGTCTTTCCTTATCCTTCCCAAGGCCACATAAATCCAATGCTTCAGTTCTCCAAGCGCTTGATCTCAAGAGGACTCGAAGTCACACTAGTCATCACCATCTTCATCTCCAAGTCCATGCAAGCCCAAGCTGGAACATCTGTAAGATTCGAGTATGGCTTCGACGAAGGTGGTAAAAAGGAAGCCGAAGCCGTCGATGTTTATCTCGAGCAGTTTAAAGCTGTGGGTTCGCGAACATTGGCTGAACTCATT
The DNA here is from genome assembly GCA_031762675.1 of Pachysandra terminalis. Classification (NCBI taxonomy): domain Eukaryota; kingdom Viridiplantae; phylum Streptophyta; class Magnoliopsida; order Buxales; family Buxaceae; genus Pachysandra; species Pachysandra terminalis. Next base: position 1,028,542 of record JAUPMG010000006.1, on the reverse strand, counting down.
GAAAAACTAAACTGTTGTGGAAGACCTGTAGCATGCCTCGTTTATGACCCGTTTTTGACATATTGGTCAGTCGACATAGCCAAGCAGCTAGGCTTAGCTTGTGCTGCTTTCTTCACTCAATCTTGTGCCGTCGATGTCATCTACTACCACATACAACGGGGATTGTTAACTACTCCGATTCAAGGGCCAACGATTTCAATTCCTGGATTGCCATTGCTTGGAATTCATGACTTGCCGTCTTTCATTTATGCGCCGGAGTCTTACCCATCCTTGTTGAGCCTCATTTTGAAGCAATTCTCAAACATTGAGAAAGCAGATTGGCTCTTGTTTAACACATTTGATAAGTTGGAGGAAGAGGTTTGCCTTCCAATCTCGGTGGATCTAATTTATATAGTTTATTAAGGGCGTGTTTGGCATTGTTTCTTCAGGTCTTAGAAGTGATTCTTGAGTCAAAAAGCGCTTCAAATAAATAAGTGTGGTAAACTCAAGTGAAAGGAATCATTTCATCCAAACCTTGATTTTTTTGAAGCTGCTATTTCCTGCTTCTGAAATCATGTTTGCGAGAATCAATTTAAGGTTTTAATGAAAAATGTCTTATGGTCTTATTATGCCCCTTTAAAAATTTTAAAATACCTATTTTACCCATGTTATCTTAACGAAACAAAACTCCTACTGAATATAGATTTTGTACTCTACAAAAGCTTCTTACAAATCCAACTTGAAAGCACTTTTTCAATATATATTTACCAAACATCTTTTATTCCTCTGAAGTAATTCTTATGAGGCGCTTCATAAAATTGTTAACGATTGAGATTTTATATATAAAAATTTTTGATAGCTTAGATAAAGTTCTCCACTATACAGACGAGAACATGTTGGCATTATAGACTAACTCCATGTTGTTTTGAGTTTCATTAGGCAGTGAAATGGATGGGGAAGCAATGGCGAATCAAGACAATCGGACCAACTTTGCCATCTATATACTTGGACAAGCGGATGGAAGATGACAACGATTATGGGTTCAATCTGTTTAAGCCGAATTCCAACGATTGCATCAAGTGGCTGAACTCGAAGGGAACTGGTTCTGTTGTTTACGTCTCATTTGGAAGCTTCGCAACACTAGGGGAACAGCAAATGGAGGAACTAGCATGGGGACTTGAGGAGCAACAGCTACTTCTTTGGGTAGTAAGAGAATCAGAGCAGTACAAGCTTCCAAACAAGTTCAAAGAGGAGACATCAGAGAAAGGCCTAGTAGTAACATGGTGTAACCAACTGAACGTATTGGCTCATAACTCAGTGTGATGTTTTGTGACTCATTGTGGATGGAGCTCCACCCTAGAAGCGTTGAGCTTGGGAGTCCCAATGGTGGCAAGGCCTCAATGGACGGATCAAACAACTAACGCAAAGTTTGTTGTGGATATTTGGAAAGATGGATTAAGAGTGAATGTGGATGAAAAGGGGGTTGTTAGGAGAGAAGAAATCGAGCTGTGCATAAATGAAGTTATGGAAGGAGAGAAAGGGAAAGGAAACAGAAGGAATGCTATTAAGCGGAAGGAGTTGGCCAAGGAGGCAATGGACGAAGGTGGAAGCTCAGATAAGAACATTGGAGAATTTGTTGCAGCACTTGCATGCGAATAATTTCGTTTCTATGCTCAGATACGTGCTTTAACTCTTTTACATAGTTTCGAAACTTGGTGAATCATCTTGACTTGTGAACTTTGAAAACTTTTGGTGTATTTGTAGTGACCACAAATGCTTATTTAAAAGCGCTGGATCAAAATAAGATGCACCGTACACACTGTGGCTTCAAACGGACATAACTTTAGACTTCGGTGTATGCTTATTTAAAAGCGCTGGATCGAAATAAGATGCATCGTACACACTATTGCTTCAAACGGACTTAACTTTAGATTTCGGTGTCAGAATTAGACTTGTAATACCATTTCGAAGAGCTATGGACGAGAACCACAACTCACGTTATGGCGTGATGTTAGATGCATATCGACCGTTTAAAGTCGTTTAGACCTCTAAACAGCCTCCAAAGTTTTTTACCCATTTTAGTAATCTTTGCTTACTTATTTCTTTGAATATTTTTTTAAACAATTTAAGGTTTCATTTGAAATGGGATTTTCTTATAAATACGAAAGAGATTGTGGAGATAATTAATATTAGATATTTTATGAAAATTAATTGAAAAGTTTTTCTCTTTTATTCCTGTTGTTCTAAGGTTTTTCTCTTAATCCCTAACAACTCTAGAAGGTTATGTATTCCACGACCGGATGCATCAACCCTATTCTTTGTCGTCCTATATCAACTTCCCAGAGCGCAAATCCGTTCAATGTTAAATACGTAAAATATGTGCTTTAAACTCAGTTTTTTCTTTGGGAAAGGATGCTATAATATGTAAAAACTTTAGAATCCTCACCAACAGCAAGGATGCTAGAGATGCAATTATGAGAAAGAGACTTCTTCACAAATGTCGTAGATTAGATGCCTATTGAGACTGGATTCCACGGACGAGGATCTTTGTCCGGAGTGTCAAACCTCGTGTGAGGTTCACAGGAAGTTGGTTCACAGAAGATCCTTGTCCAAATAAATCACCCACCATAACTATAAGGCTCTGGTCGAGTAAATAAAGCATAACAAAGATATATCTGAAAAGCTGTTCCAATTTTGTTGTGTACAAATGCAATTATTTTTCTTATATATAATTAATTTTACAGCTGTAACAAATGCATCCATTTATAGTCAACAATAAAGAATCAAAAAGGTTTTTAATCATGCTGGACTTGAAAAGTTATCAAGGTACATGAAACAAGGCCAACATGTACAACTTTGGCACTTGGACTTCAGGTCTCAAGGCATTGGTGCAGGACCCATTCTGAAATCTGGAGTGTCCAGGTAAACCGTGATAGGCACTATAGAAGACCAGCCTTGGAAGATACTATCAAGCTATTAAGTCAAAGAATATATTTTAACCTCTATATTCACCTAGCTTCAGTTGTATTGGAATTGTCTGCTTGACTGCCCAATTTGACAATGTCTTCGACGAGAATCTTCCCATCTGTTGAAGGAAATTCATGAAAGTTAAAAGTTGCATTCATAGATTAAAATTAAGTTTGAAACTTACAAATCAAGAAGAGTAAGAGAGGAAGAGAATTGATTGGATGACAAGGCGTAAAGTACAAATGAAAAATTACAAACAATAAATAAATGGCAGATAAGTGATTCAGAATTCTGATCTAAAACTTTTTCTGGACTATTAGGATATTTACTGTCAAAAATGAATAGTAGGTTGGATGGACAATTTAATCAACAAAAGTAAGTTCAGTTCATCAAATGAAGATAAATAACATGAGAATTAAGATGAGAAACGAAATTTTAAGTCACTGACCTTTATCCTTGGAAAGGTTGCTGATGAGTTCTTGAACACCCTCCTTGTCTATGGTGTCCTTGAGGTACATAGCTGCAGCTGCTACCTCGTCAGGACTAACTTTTCCATCATAATCTCTGCAGAGAGAGGAAATATGATTTATTTGACAATCTTCTGTGGTAAAGAAAGTTTCCCAAAAGACTGATACTGAAACTAAACAGGTCCTCTCTTTTGTCAGACAATGAAGATACATCTGCTGGTCAAATATAATTAGATAGTCATTATCATGATGATTGATGCAAGTAAAGTAGGAGACCAGATCAGGATCACCTCATCAAAATCAAACCAATCAGGTAATGTAAAAAAGATCAATTAATTGGATGACACAAAATCACATTAACCTCTAAGTTCTAATAAAAGACGACTCCTAGGTGGATCCATCAAATGCGGGACCAGGTTGATACATGAGGCAATGTGTATTGATTTCATGTGCCACTAATACCACCTAAAACGCTTCAAATAGCATTCTCAAATATCACTGATAAAAATGGTACACTAACTTTACCAAACAAAGCCATTCATCACTTTAAAAAACAAACCATCCAAGCTGCACTGTTGATGTAAACTTTTAGAAGCACCCAATAGTCCCTGAACTTGAAGTACCATGAATTCCAATGGCTGTCACTTCACATTGTGACATACTCAAATTGGTTGAGGCATTTTACCTCTTCTTGAAGAGAAAGAAGAAGATTTTAGGGAACACTGTAGATATGTTTGTAATTAAAAATAAATAAAAAACAATATATATATATATATACATAGTTTTCAAATGCAGAACATTACATTTTTTTGGCTCTTAAAGGCAAAAGAAATTACTTTAAGAACACCTACGAACTAGGCTGTCTCCATGTATTTGTTCAGTTTTGAAATTGCCTGCCTTAATTTATCTATTTCCACAATTACTCTATTAAATAGGAAAAGTACCAAATCAATGCATATCATCAACCTTCTCATTTAAAATTTTTAAAATCTCCAAAAAAAAAAAAAAGAACAACACTTTAATGAATAAAAAAATCAAACACTTGTCTGTTATGGGAAGATCTAGGGTCTGATTCTAGGCTAAGAAGTCACATATAAGGGGCCTTAAGGATTATTAATATAAAATGTGGCAAATGTATGAAAATTCAGGACCCACCACTGGATAGGTCCCACCTATCAGAATCTCCATACAGATTACTAAATTGATTGCATGATTTATTACGTCTATCTGAATCAATTTCTTGATTTATTATGTCCAACTGACATTTTATTCCATAACTGCCACCTACAGTTCTCAATAGTTTTCCACCATTCAGAACATAACAGTCAAGTCAAATGGCTAACATCATTTGTTCAAGCTAATATCTGACATACTTGATCTCTTCAATAAGACCCTTCACGTCAGACGGTGGGACCTGATATATTTCAAAAGCAAGAGATGTCTGAATCTGGTGTGTGGGGCCCTTAATGGGTTCTCAAGAACCACACCAAGATTTTTATTTTAAGTCGTATCTTTTGCACATAGCCGCATAATTCATTGAAGGGTGTTTTGGATATTAGAATTAAGTTTTAATATCAAAGTCACTTTTCTCGAATGTTTTCAACATACAATCAAACATTGTAGCTTTTTTCCAGGACTAATATATGTAATGGTGAAATCATTTAGAAAGATGAAAATATGTATATGACATGGCTAAGGCAGACATCAAAAAGGAACTGCAAAAGAAACACATAATAGAAAAATAAACAGCAAATATAGTTCAAGGTGGATATTCTACATATCTACATTGAAATGCCCCTAAAAAATCCTCTCTCAACACCACCCTTGGCCAAGATATCCGCAAAACTATTGGCAACTCTAGGCACCTGATTCAAGGATATGTGCATCAAGGATGCCAAGGAACGTGCCAATCTAATAAAATGGGCCAGCCTTCAATAATGGACATGAGGCTCAGGGAACGAGGAGATGATGGTGCTCTAAGTCTCCCTCAAAAATCAAATGAGTAGTTACAGTCGTTGTTGCTTTCCTCAAACGTGTCAATAATACTAGCATCTCCGCCATGTTGAATCACCCTCTCTTATAGGTCCAGTTATAGCATGTAAGATCCATTCCCTTCCCCCCCAACACCTGATTCCTGAGTTATCGAAAGAGCATCCATCAAAAATTCAGTTTGATCATTCCTTCCACAGTAGGAGAACAAACTGACCAAGTCATGTTCATAGGATCAGTGAATGCAATGTCGCCGACATGTTGGGCAACATGTCGCCGGCATGTTGGGCGACATGTCGCCATTTTTGGTATGGGCGACACGAAACCTCGATTCTAAATCGCTTTGCAGCGACATGAGCGACATCTGCGACATGTCAGCGACATGTTAGGAGTATAAGTTAGACACTACTTAGGGTTGTTTAAAGCTTGAGGGGAAAATCCACATTTCCCCAAATTTCCCCATCATTTCTCCCATATTTCCCTTTTCCCCCTCATAGATATGGCACTTGATATCAA
>JAUPMG010000006.1:1001921-1017528 GCA_031762675.1 Pachysandra terminalis | reverse complement strand
AAAAACAAAATTTCTCCAACCTGGCGAAATATTTCGCCAGGCTGGCGAAATTTTACACCATGCCGGCGACATTTCGCCGGCATGCCACCGACATTTCGCCAGACAAGTCTGGTGAAATGTCGAGCGAAACAGGTATTTAGAACCTTGGATCCAACTGAACCCTTTCCGTTGCAGCTCTCACTTTCTCCATCCGAAATTGAAGCAGTTCATCGTCTGTAACAGGTATGTTTCTGATTTTTTTTTTAATTAATTAAATCAATCTCTTCTAATTGAATGGTTTACCATATTAATGAAATGGGGATTTTTATGGTAGACAATGGAAACATGATTTAATGGATTCTTTTATTAGGTAAGTGACTCTTTCCAAATTCCAACTTAGCTTATCACAGCTGGTTCGGTCAATTTTCTTCTTTTATTAAATTCTCAAGGGGTTTTTATTTCTGTGAAATCTTCAGATCTGTACAGCTATTTTCTATTTTTTTTTTTTAAATTACAAGTGAATGTTTGGATCGCCGATCCAACTCGGTATCAGACCGAGACGATCCCCGATCCGATACCGAGTTTAAACACTATGCTCCAATCTTGCCTCTCGTTTCCCTAGAACTTTTTCTATATGTACCCGTAAGGACTCCTCCGTCTCTAAGGTCCTTCGTTGGTCTCTCTCTGGCCTTTCCTGGAATCTCCCCTTCAGAAGGGACCCTAGACTAGTTGAGTTAGAGGAACTGGCTTGCTTGTTTGAGTCTCTAAAGAACCTTGCCTTAATTGATAGTTCTCCTAACCATAGGGTGTGGAGTCTTGAGTCTAGCGGGACTTACTCCTCTAGATCTTTTCGGCAGTATTTGATGTCAGTTGAGCCTTGTCCTTCCCCTACTTTTTCCCGGTCTCTGTTGTGGGGTGCTAAGACTCCCCTAAAGTCAAAGCTTTTATTTGGACTGATCTCCCTCATCATATTAACACGGCTGATATTCTCCAAAGGAGGCCTTTCATTACTTTGTCTCCTCAGGTGTGCCCTTCGTGCTTGACCTCGAGGGAATCAGTGGACCATCTATTTGTGGGTTGTGCTTTCACAGATCATGTGTGGAACCTCTTCCTCCTTGCCATTGGTTATGTTTTGGTTATGCCGAATTCAGTTAGAGATTTGATGACCCAATGGGTCTTTCCTGGATTAAGTAAGAGAGGTCAGATTATATACAGAATAGTTTTCTTTGCTACCCTTTGGGGGATTTGGAGGGCGAGAAATAGAAGGATCTTTGAAGATAAAAGGAAGGGTGTTGGGGCTACTTTCGATTCCATTATGACTATGGCGGTTTCTTGGTTGACTTTCCTTCCGGAATTCCGAGACATGGCATGGACTGATTTCACTAGATGTTGAGCCACTGTGGCTTTCTTGTAGTTTCGGTGAGATGCCTACTTGTTTCTTTGGTTCCCCATCTCATGGTGAAGTTTTAGATTTCCTTGAGCTTTGGAGCCCGGTGTATAACTTTTGCTTTCGTTTTGTTTTTTGTTTCTTCACATGTTATAATCCTTTTTCTCTCATTATATATATCATTGCGTTATCGATCAAAAAAAAATATTCGACAATTCTATCATAAGGTAAGGCTGGATGAGTCTTATAGGCCAAATTCCACAGGGAGACCAACTACTAACCACTTTCCACTTGCTGGGATACCAAAAGCCATGTCTAATGGCCTCCACTGAAGGTTCCTACCTCATAATGATTAGATTCCTCCAACAAAACCCAACTCCAAATCAACACCAACCAACCAAGGGGATTAAATGATATGCATAAAAACAGAGAAAAGAAAGAAATTGACTGATTATGTGCATCTGAAGGGATGCATATCTTGACACCTGAGACATTAGGCAGAATCAATTTTTTCCTTGTGTGTCCATCTTCCATTAAAAAAGATTACCATTTAGTAGGGGGGAAAAAACAAAAAAGAAGAAGAAGAAAAAACAAAGGTAGAAGAAGCGGCAACCAAATTGATCAAATAGTCATATAGCATCTTCACTTTGGACAACTATTGCAAGTTTGTAGATCATATTGTCAGGCTCTTTGGTAGGTTTCTCTAATACTGTAGCCACTAAAAAGACCACACTTGGATGTACCTGATTAAAGTAAAAATACCTATGTCATGACTAATAATATTTGTCCCATTTATTAATTAAAATAAGATTCACTTGGTCCAATCTCACTGTTTTATAACAGAACCATACATTTTGAACACCAAAGTGTACTGAGTAGAAACATATGACAGAAGCAATTATTTACCTGTCAAGAAGCCGCCAACGGTCACCAATTGTGGCATCCACATCATCGATTTCTTTTTCAAGTTTTTGGAGCATGGCATCAACCTCAAGTATGAAAAATCAGTATAAATAATTAGTACAACATGAAAAGTACAGGATGCATAAAAGGACATCAAGACCCCGGGACAGGAGCTTTCTATCTAGAGGTCCTTCTGGAAATTTCTTACCCTGTCTATGAGCGCGGAAGAAACCTCGTCACCAACAGCCATTTCAGCAGCACGGCCGATGTCTTCCCTGGCAGCTCTGTATGCCTTCTTAGCGTCTTCTTCGCCTTCTGTACCTTCTTTATCTACCATGCGATTATACAGTTCTATCTGCAAATAACATTATAGTAATCATATGTGTAATGTTCAGGAAAATATAAAGGAGATTTGAAGTGTTTCACAAAATATGAAGTGAAAAAGAAGAAGAAGAAGAAGAAACATATTGATAGCTGTTATTTGCTATGTGAGTAATACAGGTCACCTTTTAGAAGCATATAAATCATTAACACAATCACAAATGAAAAATAGTAGCAAATTTTGAAGACAACTGCTATCAACTGTCAGAATCTAATAACATAACGTTCAAATACCCTATAGATAAAGGTCAAATACATCTTTAAAACATAAAAACAACAGCGATAATGAACTAAGCATTTTTCTAAGGACGGTCTCCACCAACAATCTCCGGTACACAGTGAACACGAAGGAATTTCCATCAAACAATTTTTACCTAACTATTTACAATAAAACTAGATGAATCAAATTACCATAATCATTTCATGCAAACACTTAGAATAAAAACTCCTTAAACCTATAGAATTACAATGAATCATAGGATTAATCACATAACTCGGTTGGCTTTGGACTACAAATTGGAAGTCATTCAGTGTTATGGTCCCACCGTACAGGAATAACAGGGGCATAGGACCCCATGGGCAGACTATTTTGCTGGTAAAACATCTCACATTTTATCAGGAAGGTCTTCGCATGACATAAGAAAGTAAGACTTAAGAGGAGAAAGGAATAATAACGAAAATGCTTTCAAGACAGACAGATCATGTCCCCATCAAGATATCCAGTCAAATCAAGGCACGTGGAATGGGGAAGGCTGACAACTCCCATTTTAGTTAGTGACACAAAAGGAAAGGAAGAAAAAAAATTGATAAAAATAAAAATATTTTTTAGCATTAACTAGGGTAGGATTTAGAGTTTCAGTGTTTTTTTTTTCCTTAATTGGTAAAATAGAATGTATATAATATAATACGAAAAGGCCCTCCCTATGTACAAGTAAGGAGCTTAGGCACAACCTTTATACACAGACATGATACATGCAGGTTGGCTGAAATGTATAAAAAGAGTTCAGTTTTTATGCTCATACTTTTCCTAGGGGTTTAGATTTTTTTTGTGTGTGTGTGGGTGGGTGGGTGGGAGGGAGGATTTTGTTTACACTTTCATACATGTAAGGGATTTGGAAAATAGGCTGAGTATGGCCCCTTTCCATCATTTGATTGGTTGGTTCTGGAATAGCCCAAGAATCCATTAGTCCCGGCAGGCGGCAGCACAACTCATATAATTAATAGTCATCCTAAATAGGAAGATTGACATACACTGACCTTCAAGCCTCGTATAAAGAGAAGCAAGCTATAATAGTAAATTCCTTTCATTCAGGTTTTCTGATTTGAGTGTGACTGTTCATATGTCGGATATAAGAAATTAATTAGAACCAAGATTTTCAAATACCTCTTTATTGACAAGCCTCAAGAACTCTTCTCGCTCCCTGCTCACTGACTGCAAGGAATAGTGGAAAAGGCATCTTAATATATCGCATCACCCCAAACATACAAACATTCTATTGAAGTATCTACACAACTGAAAGCTTGTAACATCCAATCCTTACAGATGCCGAAGCTAAAACAGCCAATGCTCGACTGAGCTCACAGAGATGCTCCTGTTTCTCCAATGTTTTAGCTTTGACCTGTTCGTGTGCTTCTCTTGCTGTTGGAATAGTCATCTCTTTCAAAGCCACATCTTCCTGAGCCATTGCAGATTCCTTCATTCTAGCTTGTTCTTCTTCTTCTTTCTCTTCCTCCTCCTATAATTAATTACTCAAGAACCATCTATTAGTATAACAGCAAACTGAAGATAATACGACATAAATATGAACTGAAAACATCATTAAGAACTCATTCATGTAAAAGCCCAAAACAAGTGAAAATGCAATGCTTTCTGCAAATTTCAAATGACCTAAATAAAGAGGTACTTGAAAACCTCGATTATTTTCATATGCACCTGAATACAATAAATTTTTAGCTTTTATCAAGAGATTGAACATATAGCATAATAGGAAGAATTAATTTTTTTATCAGCATATGGAAAACTACAGACATGTTAATAATTGAACCGACTATATTAAGGCTCCGTTTGTTTCAATGTAAAATATGATACGGAAAACATTTTCAGTAGAATATGTATTTTCCGAGTGTTTGTTTCAATGTAAAACTAGATCCGTATGTATTTAATTTTCCAAATACGCGACAATTTTCTGGAAAATGAAATACCTTTAAAAATTCCGTATGTCATTTTCCAAAAATTCAAGATTGAATCGAGTCAACACCATTGAAGTTATTTCTTTTCATTTTGTTTCAAACCCAAACCAACATGTGTAGCCACCTCCACCACCTTTAGTGACATTACCCCTACCTTTGGTGGTTGTACCACCACCACCACCACCATTGTCACCGCCGCCACAACCACCACGACCACCACTGCCACTGCCACCATCACCACTACTACTATTGCCACCACTACCGTCACCACCGCCATCTCCACCACCACCACTGCCGCCGCCACTACCACTACCACCACCACCACTACCACCACCACTACCACCGCTACCACCACTACCACCACCACCATCGACACCGCCACCACTGCAATCACCATCGCCACCACCATTGTCACAACCACCACCACCACCATTGCCACCACCACTACTACCACCATCACCACCACCACCACCACCACTACCACTGCCGCCACCACCAACACCACCAACGCGACCACCACCACTACCGTCACCTCCATAGTGTTAAGTATCGGTTTCGTATCGGGGATCGTCCTGGTTTGAAACCGAGTTGGATCAGCGATCCAACGCGGGATCGGATGATCCGAGACGATCCGAAACCGATACAAAACATTAGAACCTGTAATGCAGTTCCACGACTTGAACAGGTGTTATTTAACTTTTTAATAAAATAATATTTGTTCTATTCCCTTCCCTAACAAAAGCGGTCAACAAAGTCGGTGGGATATGTGTTCAGCAGAATGAACGCGTGTCCAGTGAAAAATTACCTTGGACATCAAAATCACATGAGCAAAGACCAGCACCTGCTTTTGATTATTGCTGATTTTGTTCTTGAGTAGACTTTGTTCATCTGATTTCACCATGGTCCAAGAAGCTGATGAAGACGACAACCACAGCGACAATGAAGACAAGCATGAGGTCGGATTAATAGGAGCCCTAGTAGAAGAAGAGGATGAAGAACTTTTGGAAACTTCTGAGTTTCTTTTTTTTTTAAAACCAAACGATCCAAACTGTATGGACGATCCAACTAGCCAATTCTGAGACGGATCGTCAGGATCGGCCGATCCGTATTGGGATCGGACCAAGTCAGTACTTTCTTAGGTATTTTGGGATCGGTTTTGGATCGGGGATCGTCCCTGTCCGATCCCGAGTTGGATCGGACGATCCAGACAGGGATCGGACGATCCTTTACACTATGGTCACCACTGCCACCACCACCACCACTGTCGCCACAACCGCCGCCACCACCGCCACTACCACCCTCACCGTCACCACATTATCCTTACCACCATCACTTCTAGCAGTGGTGCACCACTACTACCACCACCACCACCGTCATCACCACCGCCACCACCACCACCGCCGCCACAGCCATCGCTGCCACTACCACCGCCACCACCACGTTTACAAATGGATTGGAAAAGCCTAAACCCAACCCAACTAATAAATAGGTCAACTCGAACCTGGATTGCAACTCATTTTCTGTGATTATTTTCATGTACACCAAACATAAGAAAGAGAAAATTATTTGATTTTCAACTCTATTTTCTAACTTCCAACCAAACAGCTGAAAAATTCTAATTTTCTTGAAAATATTTTACACTTATTTTACAGTGTAAAATGTTTTCCATGTGAAAACATTTTACATCAAAACAAATGGAGCCTAATATATTCTTAGTTTCAAAATAAAAACAAATACATTTCTTCCTGGAATTTTCCAGGGATTTATCGAATAAAACGAGAAACATTTAAAACTAAATATAAATTCTGAGAATAGTATCCAGAACACATAATATGATCAAAAATCATAGCAACATTTCTCAAAACTGAAGCTCCTTTTCAGCCAAATTTTAAGAAATTAAGGCCATCAAGGTTTTCAAGAACCGACATATAAACACCGACCCACGAAAAAAAAATTAGGAAATTGGTAAAGATGAAATCAAAATGTTCATGCAAATCTGTAGGTTCTCGAAATCATTTAGTAGAAGAACAAGTAACTCAAGAATTAACCAGATTAACAAATTAGCTGTTTTGTAGTAACCTCATCACTGTAAAGATTCAGTAAAAATCAACATAATAAACATTTAAAATGGGCACAAATACACACATGAACATATGAATGCACATCTCCCTGCATCTAGAGTGTCCAATGCAAACCACATAATTGACAAGCAAATTCTATAAGATGGCTATTAGATTTGCTATGATGAATAGAGTCCAATATTGGGTAATAAAGAAGCAATACATTCATTAAATCAATGTAGCTAAGGATGATGAGATTGACGTGTGAATAAAACTAATATAAATAAGTTGAGGAGAATTTCTTTTTCGAAGGTATCAACTGTAGTAATTACTAGAAAAAGGATTGAGACCCATGTTCATTTTTCCTTGATGAATGCTGAATATGATATAAACATTACAATAGTAAAATTGGACAAGTACGGTATGTATAGTTAAACAAGGCGCATGTTTAACATCTCCCTCCACTTATTCATAACATCTCCCTCCACTACCATGTATTCATAACATCTCCCTCCACTTATGCCCTACCCAGCACACATGTTTATATAATACATAAACATCACTCAAGCTTTTTATATTCTTTTTTTTTTTTTTTTACTTCTTATTTTCTCTTCGTAGCTAGGAACCTCCCTCCGCATTAAGACAGTGCAAAGTAATTTTATTCACCAGCTAGGTAACCCACCAAGCAGTCAGAATCAGATGAAAGAACTGAAATTTAATATAGCAAAAGCATTAATTGTAGATCATCTGAAATATAAAAAGTAAGCTTAAACATTAGATATGAGATGCTGCAGATTTGCCATTATCACAAGAATGAACTTCTCCGCTAAGCAAATAGTTCTTGTCAAATTGCTTCTGAACACATTGATCTATTAGATGCACAAATCAAAAAATGGCATGTTCAAAAGACACCGCAAAAACAATCCGACATGGAAGGCTTGAGACATGTGATGCAACATAGAGTAGATCAGGATTGATTATTATCAAAAATCAAAAACAAAAAATGTTTATATGCTTCTAAATGCACATTTTTGTTTTAATGATTACCAGACATCAAGGATTTACAGGATGAGTAAATGTGTAGATAAGACAAACTTGTTTATAAGATAACATATGAAAGCATGACTTAAAAGTGGATGCACACCACAAAGCAAGAACTTAGTAACTGAGCCCCCAAAGAGAACCAGTGGGGGTATATTCAAGAATTCAGGTCTTGGAATCCAACAAGAGACCCAAGAAATTGGAAGATGTGTCAAATGCATTTTGATTCAAAGAGGAAACAAGGCAAATATGTGATCAACCTTGATAAGTTCTTCTTGCATTTCTAGGAACTCCAATTTCCTCCTCCTCTCTGAAACAGAATCTTCAGATGGCAAAGCCGTAACACCAACAGTATCCACAACCTCATCCGGCAGTGAAGACAATGTAGCTTGAACAGCCTCCTCAGGCCTCAGCTTTCCAGACACAGTGAAGGCTCTGCAGATGATATCAAACCAGAACGCAGTCAGACATAGTGCAACATAAATTGCACGAACTTGTGAGGCTTTAACTTACCTGGAAAGAATCAGAAGAGAAGATGGCACCGAATGATTGAGTGACAAATCCAACCAATCATGAAGCTGCAAAGAGAAATTAAAGCTCAAATAGCCAGATACATTAAACTTTCCCCCTTTACTGGATGAAACTTGTAGAAAATTTCAAACAGAAAAGTTTCCAGTTTTTTCCCCGTCAATGATAAAGAAAATTCAATAGAAATATAGTCACAACAATACTACAGAATTCTGTATGCATATGACAGTTCTAGCTAGAAAGCTTTAATGACGAAATTAGTGGTGCAGGATGAGAAAAGAATAAGTCTCTAGATATTGAAAGATGTGGTTTGCAAGAATGGAAAATATCTCTTCCTTGGTTCCCTGAAAATAGCATTCAGGCCCCACAAATTTCCTAAAAGAATCAGAGGCTTTCAAAATCCAACATAGAAATTGCTCTGTTCCAAAATTATAGGCACCAGATGAGAAAAATATACAAAAGCTCCATACTTAGGAAATATTATCAATCCCCACTGCTGATCGACCGTATTCATCACGCAATACAAAGGAAGTTCTGAATTTGTTCTTCTCTTGAAGACTGTCAGCTATTTTATTTCTTTTGACGGAAACAAAAATTTATTAAATGAAAGAAAGAATTCTTTTTTTCTTTTGGTGAAGAGAGACTTAAGATAGAAATATGTCTCCCCACGTAGAAAGGAAGAATGCTCAGTCACTCTCCTAGTAAACTCATTAAACCTTTAGCATATCTAGGAACCCAAGAAAACAAAGCATTCACATTGATCGCAAGGTTGCCAAACAACACAGTAAGCAAGTATTTCCTCTTTTTTATGGTTCTTCGCACATTGAATTTGTGATTTTATCTAATATATTAAGAAAAAAGCCTAGTTGGTGCCTGATAAAGTGCCTGATTGAGGATTATAGAACAGAGGAAGAGGGTCTAATTTTTCCTTCTTTTGTGAACCATATCTACTTACTTACTCTTTGATACATTAGGACCTTTCAGAAAGTTTGATCTAAATTTTAGGAAACAAATGATGATAATGATATTAAGGTACTGTTTAGACAATGCAACTGCCATTTTGCAGTGCAAATGGCAACGATCCATTTGGTATATAGATTGGGATTGTTCATATAAACTTTGCACACTGATACAAACGATTCATTTTTTTGTCGCTTTAGAGAGATCAAAAGTTAAGTTGTCTTCGTGAAGGATTGCCTCTGTTGCTTGATCCTAAGAGAAAATTTGTACTGTGCATATAAATGGTTGCTTTTCTTATTGCTTCATGTGGGTTATAAAGTCCATTTGTCTTCATGAAAGATTGCATCTGTTTTTGGATCCTAAATGCACTTTCTGTACTTGCCAAGTTCCTTTTAGTCAATTGCTTTGACCCGAGCATGAAGTCTTATCCAGAAGCCTTTCACACAAAATTGAGGGAACAAACTGAGAAAACCTAAATACATGACAAGAAACAGCCTAATACAATTTTGATTCCCTTGTTTCTTTCCTTTCTCTTCATTGTGGAGCCTCATTATTTTTTTTTTTTTTTTGATAACTTGGGTGTCCGGGCCTTAGGCCCACTAATCCCAAGTAGGAGGCTTGCGCAGCAACCCACCGCCACGACCTCCCACTTAAATCCGAACCTGCTCAGCTGTAGAATCGAACTTGAGACCGTGCGCCTAACCCACACAATCCCCTATTCGCCCTTACCAACTTGGGTGTCCGGGCCTTGTAGAGCCTCATTATTCCATTCAGAAAACACATTCTTATCAGATTCCAAGCCAGAAAGAGATGCGGAGTAGATTTTCATGTTAAATCATCAGGGAATTAAAAGCTAACACCTCCTAACGATAAGCTACAAAATCTTGAAGTTGCCGGAATGTTCTATTCAGTGCATAATTACTAAATATTGGATTAGATATTAGTTAATTTAATTCCTATTATTCAAAGAGTGAAGTATTGCAAAAGTATTTTTCTTCTTGAAGCCACAAGTAGTTCACTACAAACAACTTTCAAAAGCGAACCTGTTCATGGTCATGACTGTTGTTAACATATTTTGTGAATTATATAAGCCACCCAAAACGCTCAAGTACATACTACTGAACATGCTGTGAACTTTGAAGCCGTGAACTATGAAAAGTGTCAAGTAAAGATGCCATATTCTTCTTCCTTCCAAACAAACTCAGGTCTCCAATTTTCTAGTATATTTGATTCATCCATTTGTTCTAGAATAAAAATATTTACACAGCAGGCATACGTGACATTATTCACAATGACCAACTCATGCCAAAGTACCTTTATACCTGGATGTGACTTGCACATGCAGACATGGTTTCAAGTTTTGGTCAATACTGAAATAATTGGCCAATATATTTCAGTTTGGGACAGAAAATTCAAAATCTAAATATTGTAACAGCCAAAACATCATTCATGATCTGACTCTACATTTTATCGGCAAGCCATATAGAAACCAAGACTTAACCACGTGTGCAGGGTCCAACCAGTAAAAAAATTAATCAAGATGAGAACATAATTTGGCAACAGTTTAATTGTCTCAGCATAACCTCATGAAGCCCAAGATACATCATAATTCCATATTAGACAGGGGGATCCTTTACCACTCTTCTTGTTCACATTGGTTAGTGATGTATTGAGTTGTTTTGTTAGGAAGGCTGAATCATTGGGCACATTAGAGGCTTTTGGCTAGGGAAGGACAGAGTTCAGGTGTCCCATTTACAGTTTGATGATGACATGATATTGTTCCTTGAAGCATTGGAAGAACAAGTCTTTTGGAGCAAGTGTACGCTTAGATGCTTCGATATGGTATCGGGTCTGAAAGTAAACCTGGAAAAGAGTAGCATTTCTGGCATTCACGTAGAAAGCGATACATTAGAAGCTTGAGTCAGGATACTAGGTTGTAGTCAAGGTGAGTGGCCCATGAGATATTTGGGCTTACGGGGGGGAATACGAGGAAGCCACACTTATGGAGTACGATGATTGAAAGGTAGAGAAAAGGTCATCCACACGGAAAAGAAAATATTTGTCTCTTGGCAGAAGAATTACATTGATCTAGTCCTCACTTGTTCACATTCCAGTATATTAAATGTCGGTTTTTAGGATGCCTGGAGTGGTGAGCCATAGGATTTTGACACTCTAGAGCAGTTTCTTGTGGGAGGGAGAGGGAATCGGAAAGATCATCTGGTTTAGTGGGATTGTGTGTGCAAAGATAAGAGGGGGGGGGTCTCAACCTGGGTAACTTGGTGGATCGAACTTCTTGGAAAATGACTAGAGATTCAGCGTAGAGAGAGTGAGTTTTTGGCTATGGTGATAGCTAGCAAATATGGTACGCATGAGAACGGAAGGGGCAGCAATATCTGTACCAGGATTCACGCAGACAGTCCTTGGAAAACGATAGTGGCATTGCATTCTCTGTTCTTGACTCTAGTCAGATTTCACATTACATCTGGTCAAATCTATGGTGGGGAGAGATACCTTTTTCCATTCGGTTCCCACATTTCTTTAGACTAGTGGTCCATAAAGATTCATTAGTGTCGGATGTTCTATCCTGGTCCTCTAGTGGGCTTGTATGGGATCTCCTTCGGCATGATCCAAGACCTACAGATGTGGAGGAACTAGCTTCTTTGTTCAATTGTTTGCGTGATGTTTAGATTGACCCTTCTATTTCTGACTCAAAGGGTGTGGGTATTGGAAACTAGAGGCAAGCTTTCTGTCCGGTTTTTTTTCAGCTTTATCCAATCAGACCGCATTTCCAGTCAGCCTCCTTTTGCTCATAAATTTCTTTGGGGCTCCCGTGTACCTCTTAAAATTACAGCTTTTGTGTGAACTACACTTCTCTACAAGATCAACACTGCTGACATGTTACAGAGGAGGAGGAAATTTTTGGCGCTATCACCCAATGTCTGTTTCATGTGTATGAGGCAGTGTGAGTCGATTGATCGCTTGGTCCTTCAATGTGATGTGACATCAAAGGTGTGGAGTTTCTTTATATGGTTGATTGGGGTCCAGTGGGTTATGCCGAGGAGAGTTATTTCATTGTTTGATCAGTGGTGATTTCTTCATGTTGGGTCAAGAGTTAGATTGATGTATAGGGCATATTTTTCGCACGTGGTGTATATGGGGAGAATGTAACAGGCATAGATTCAAGGGTAGGAGGATGGGGGTACAGAGTATTATTAACTCAGTTATGGATTTAGTGGCTTCTTGGGTCTGTATCTTACCACAGTTCCATAGTCCTGGCATTGGAGATTATTAGAAGTTAGGGGTTAGTTGGCATCATCATTATGTAGGACTAAGAGGGTATCAGTTGCATGGAGATCAACGAAGGAGGGTAACATTAAGCTCAGATTTGATGGTAGTTCTATGGGCAACCGAGGGCATTTGAGGGCTGGAGGTATTTTCAGAGACCATCATGGTACCGTTGTTCATGCTTTTTTTCTGGCTCGATTGGAGAGGTGACTGGAGTAGGACAGAGATATGGGCCCGCCTGATTGGGTTGAGGGAGATGATACTTCACGGCTTCCAAGATATTGTTGTAAAGGGAGATTCATCATCTGCCATTTCGTGGTTCACTTGGTCATGAGTATCCTTGGAGGTTAGCCCATTTAGTCAAACTTGATCATTCTTTAGGGTTGAACATCTCGCTCTCCCTTATCCCTACGCTTGCTAATGGGCTAGCTATACCCTGACCAGAGATGTAAAGAGGGATGTATGGTTCAAGGGTATCATGGACGAGATGATCCATAGTTGACTGTTGAGGGAGGACTCTAATGTATATTTTTCCTTCTTTAGTCTTTTTTTTCTATTCTTTTTTTTTTGTGCCTTTGGTTAATGCTTTCTTTTGTACATTCTTCCTTTATTCTAATAAAATCTTAGTTATCAATAAAAAAGAATAAAAAATAAATTCATATTTTTTTCAGGAGTCAAAAGGATTCTACATTCAATTTGCCTAGGCCGCAAGGTTATAAATCAGCAAATATTTCCATTGGGATTTACAATGGGCTCAAATTGAGATTAGGTTTAATCCTGAGAACCCTTTCGCCTAAGGATTCTGCATTCAATTGCCTAGGTCGCAAGATTATGAATCAGCAAATAATTCCGTTGGGATTTACAGTAGGCTCAAATTGAGATTAGGTTTAATACTGAGAACCCTTCCCCTCTTAAAGTCCCTTCTCTAATAGGACGCTTTCTGTATACATGCTCTATTTGGGAGGAGAGTAAACGCAGACAAACCCCTTTTCCTCAAGAAAATCACTAAAATCAGAGAAAAATAAGGGGCTGCATGAATCCCATTGGAAGTAGAAGTCATGGTTATTAAGGGAAAGATAACATGGCTTCTCAAGAGTGGCTTCTCAAGAGTAGACAGGGTTTAAGGTAATGGTATCAGTAACTGTATCAGTTGGCTACGATACCGATATGAATCGACAGAGCCAATATAGATCATCCAATCTGTATTGGCATCAATCTAAGAAATTGGGTGCAATCAAGACAACTACATACCAGTTGTATGTCTCAAATAAGTTCAGTCAGATCAACGACTCCACATCTATGTTCTTTAACATGTCAAAACGGATCAGGCAAGGAGATCCATTGTCTACTTTCCTTTTTTGCAGGTTGGTGAAGTTCTGAGCTGAGAATTTACAGATTTATTCTTGGATGCTTCAAGGTGGTGTCAAGATTGAGGATCAACTTATTGAAGAGCACAAACCCTTTGGTGTGGGAGAAATGATGAATTAGGAGCAGTTGAAAGTAAGTTTGGTTGCACTATCAGGCAGCTTCCAAGATCTTGCTTGGAATGGAATTGCCACTGAGCCTCCTTCAAATCCAAATCTATCCAGGATCCACTCATTGAGAGGGAAGAGAAGTAGTTGGCAATGTGGAAGAGGGGTAACTTTTTTTTTTTTTTTGATCGATAATGAAATGTTTTATTGCAAAGGAAAGAGAGAAAAAAAGTACAACAGTAATAAAAGAAAAGGGATATGAAAAAAGACAAGGATCCCCCAAGCGGGAGAACCAAAGGAGAGAACGATAATGAAAATAAATCTGAATACAATGGGGAGGAAGTCTTCACCACTAGAACCAGAAACTCCAACACTACCTCACAACCGAAACAACCCCTGGTGACATAGTTACAAGAACACTCCTATTTCCCAGCATCTCGTGATATCTGACCATGTCACATCCGTAAATTTCAGAAGAATCGTTGCCCATGCCGCCGCCATACTCATAGAGTCAATGAGCTTCCCCATGCTCCTCTCTCTCTTCAAACATTTTACTATTCCTCTCTCCCCAAATGCTCCACAAGATGGCAAAGAATACAAATCTATACAATATTTGACCCCTCTTCCCTATGGAGGGGAACCACCACTGATCAAGCATATCCCTGATAGAATAAGGGGCCACCCAGTCGACACCAACCAAATTAAGGAAGAAACCCTAAATCTGATTCGCCCACCTACATCTCATGAATAGGTGGTCCATAGACTCCCCACAACTCATACACAAATGGCAAATATGGGGAGAAAGAACCATGCACGGCCTCCTCCTCTGTATCAAGTCTGCAGTATTGATTCTGTGAAGAAGGGTACACCAAACTAAAGCTTTAACTTTAGGGGGGACCCTGGTACCCCAAAGCAAGGACGTGGAGAAAGGAGGACAACTAGGTCTAGAATCCAAAACCAAGAAAGACGGAAAGGATTTGGTAGAGAACCTGCCTCCCGACTCTAAAGTCCATCGCCTGGAATCAGAAAGACTCTCTTCAATAAACACATTTTTAAGGAACGAAAACAAAGATGCTATCTCGTCAATATCGACCAACCTAGGATCCCGAAGGAAAGGCAAATTCCAAGAGAGGTCAGATATGGACCAGCTTAGGACCTCACAAACTAAAGACTCTTTATTAGCAGATAGAAGGAAAGTTATAGGGAATCTGGAAGCCAAAGTGGAGTCCCCCCACCAAAGGTCTAACCAAAAACGAATGGATGATCCCAACCCAACAGAAAATCTCACAAACCTGTTGAAAATATGAAATAATCCATCAATGACCTTCCAGTGGCTAGCCGATCGAATCTTTGTCTCGTGATTAATGTCCCATCCGTTAGCGTGGATACCATATTTGCTTGCAATGATTGATCTCCACAAC
>JAUPMG010000006.1:982507-1001821 GCA_031762675.1 Pachysandra terminalis | reverse complement strand
CCTTCGAAGGAAATATTCTTTCTCTCCACTCGAAAGTTCCTCCGGATAGCTCCGTTGGCATTATTCCCTGGGTTGGCCGTTGTTGTACCTCCGACGGTAACGTCAGCATACGACCGGTGTCCTTTGTTTCCTTTTACAGGCTTCTGCTTTCCATCCCTACCCTCGAGTGCCTTTAGGTAAATTCCACCTCCTGCCTACTGTAACCAGCACCGAAGAGAATATCGATCCGTTCTTTCAATCCCTCGTAGTGGTTACTCGTCGCCTCGCCGTAGCTCACCGTCGCTCGAACTGCCATTTACCGAGTAGGTAAAGGAGTCTTGGAAGAGGGGTAACTTATCTGAAATAGGAAACTGACATTGATAAGTATATCTCTTTACGATCTACTAATGTATTTGTTATCTTTATTCCCTATTCCTGTCTCACTAACTGAGAAGTCAGAGGTGTGCTTTAGAATCAAGAGATTTTGAATTCTTTTGGGTGAATTGGAAGGAGAGAATCAAGAGAATTTCTTACGGGCAGGAGTATTCAGTCTCTGGATCTGTTCATCACATGCTCTATTTACTTCATCATTGGACACTTTTTTCTGCCGTTTTCATGGATGTTGAGTCTTTTTCTTTTTTGGTGATTGTAATCTTCTTTTTGCATAATCCTTTACAACTTGCCACCCTATATGGTTTTTCTGAATGCTAACCTTGATGTATACCGCTTCTGAAGATGAGGTTTGACACCTTCTTCAATATGATTACAATTTTGTGATGAAACAAAAAATACCATTTCCAAACACAGTCGATCAGCAGCACCAATCCTTTCTTCTAATTCAATCAAGCAAGAGCCATAGATTTAGTTGTACTGTGTCTTCATTTCTTTATGCCGTTCCTCACCTACTTTAAGCACATTCTCTTGGTCTTTCCATTGGCCTTTAGAGCCTTCAACAAACACCAACAGACACCTTCTCAGTCGAGTCATAGCTTTTAGTTTAACATGCCAAACAATCTCAATCAGCTTTTTTCTTTTTTTCCCATATTAGGGCTACATGCTACTCCACATTTTCTGATGCATTCATCTCTAATTTTATGTTTCCTATAATTTCTTCCATTCATATCAAATCCACATTTTAGTCACAGTTATCTTCTAGATTCCTGGTTGCATAATATTCTGCTCCAACAAGCTTAAAGCTATCCATGCCTGAAGGTTAGTCAACCTAAAATGCTTCAGGAGTCGGATTTACTAACCAATTTGCAGTTACGAAGGGATTGAAGCACAAACTGGAGGCATGATATCAACTGTCTAGTTTTTAGAAAATATTTTTGGGTAAATTTATAAGTGAAAAAATAAAATGTGCTGATCACAAGTATATCTGTAATATATGCACCATCAAGATTAAGCAACCATGGATCTTCAAGTCACAATAATGTCAATATCCATATAGCTTCCCAGAAAGAGCTAAATTTGTTTCATCAAAACTCTCATCTCTCAGTCATCAGTGATCACCCCTTGGAAACATTTATTAATCAAAAATAAATTAAAAAAAAAAACATATATACTATCTTA
The DNA here is from genome assembly GCA_031762675.1 of Pachysandra terminalis. Classification (NCBI taxonomy): domain Eukaryota; kingdom Viridiplantae; phylum Streptophyta; class Magnoliopsida; order Buxales; family Buxaceae; genus Pachysandra; species Pachysandra terminalis. Next base: position 1,000,270 of record JAUPMG010000006.1, on the reverse strand, counting down.
AGCCAAGAGCACAATGCCTTATCCCAACAAACGCCAAGACCAATAATCTCGTCATTAATCCTCCCTTTCATGATTGAAAAGGTAAATGCCCATAAAACCCTAGTTCCATTCCTACAGCTGAAGCTTGGTCACACATCAAACTTTCCAGACATCTCCACTCATCAACAGGTATAGATTCTAGGATGCTACTTCCAACCTGTAGCTTCTACTCATCTGTGATAGAGTCCAAGCAATATATTCAGTTTGCCTTTTCATTTTGATGAAATTTTCATTAAGGACAGATAAGGCCCCAAGAAGTGAAATGCCTTACAAGAAAGCTATACAACTGGATTCACAGCCATCTCATTGTATAATATCTTCCTATCTATACACAGAAAACTAAAGATGCACTCAATCTGCCCTTTTCCACTCTTCTGCCAGCTTAAGAATAAACAAATCCATTGATTGATCAAGTCATGCACCATTACCATCAAGGATGGTGAGACTGAGAAACCCCCTGACAGACAGACTCGATCATGGAGGAATCAGATCATTTCAAAAATATATAGGTTAATGTGAATACAAGCACCTTACCAGTTTCCACAAACGCTGTCAAGAGAGTTATCAGCAGATAACAGATACTAAAGATATAAAATCAGGTGAACTTCAAGATCTCATGTTGTCAAAAAGAATCCCTAACGAGCACAAGATATATCAAGAAAACCATATGAAGAAAAAGGATTTGACACAAGAACAACTCCAGGTAGTTATCCAAAACATAACAATACAGAAACCATATAACTATACACAAAATCTATGATGAAAACTGATAGATGAATTACTGTATGATATGTAATTTGTGTTGGGCTTGCCATTTCAGCCCATCTAATGCAATCCCCAGGTAAACACCAAACACTATGCCTAACTGTGTGCCGGAGCAGATCCAACTTTGGCCTTCTTAACTCTCATACACCTCTAGCCTTGATTTTGGTACGGGTATCCATCAGGGATGTCATTTTATGGGGTTAAACAAACATGTGTCTCAAAAGGCATCAAGCTCATGCGTAGTCTACAATGACTGTGTGATGCAACACGATACATTTTATTGTCTTCATTTTATATGTTATATATGTATAGCAGGATACAATGCTAGTGCAATATCATATCATCTCCTAAACTAATCTGATAATGAATCAATGCAGACATAGAGTTACAATGTTCAAAATCCACTGGTCAACCAAAAAACAAAATGAGCTATAAGATTCAGAAGAAACCTGTTGGCGCATTTCCTCAACAGAACGTAATCCAAGTAAGCCACGATCCCTACAAGCTTGACGAAGTTCTTCTTCGGAAAGGGACTCCATTCCCTCCGCTTGAATCATCTTATCATCACTCTTGATCCTAAAAAATCCAAGAAAATTAATGCTTTATCATGAATGATATCCAATTAAATTTTTCAGCACTTTAGATGCACAAGTTCAGGTATCTTTTTCACAAAGATAGTTCTCAAAATATTGTTTTTTTTTTTTTTACCAGTTCTCAAAATATTGTTGCTTCTCTTTTCTTTTCTTTTTTTCTTTTTTTTTTATCCTATATCTACCGAGGGAAAGAAAAAAGAAAATACAATTATATAATCGAAATTTTTTGCATGCTCTATGCTAGGGGGGAAATACGCAATCAACTTGTAGCAAGAAGCATTTTACACCATGGTATCCGGAAAGACATCATATTTTTATTGTTTCTTTCTTCAAGGATCAGAAAATATATCACACGAGATTTTAAGAATATAGATCTCTATAAGGAACCCACAAAAGGCATAAAAGTCAAACTCAACTTGAAGTGCTAAGAAACTTTTCAAAAAGTTATAAAACATAAAATATCTAAAAAAGAAAAATAATAAGCCTACGACAACGAAATGGATCTAATAGATGCACAACAAACCATATAATATATAAGTAAGTTTTTAAATAAATAGAGAGAACAGTGAATTTATTAAAGACTATAAGAGTGGAAGAAGATGGGATATACAACCATATTACACATAAAAAATGGTCTTCAAACATTTTGGTGAATGATCTACGTAGATCAATTTATTAAGATAAACGAACAAACAAATGCAAAAATAAATAAATAAGATGTATTGACTTGAGGCTGGAAAAAAATTAGGGTTGACAAAATTAATTCAAGTGCTGGAAGATCTCAACGCCACTAACGTAAAAATGGAAGAAATGTAGATGGGAAAAAAAAAATAGAAAAAAAACAAATAGAAGTTATTAAGGTTGTTACATTCAAATTAATATTCAAGAGTTTGCTTTAAAAAATAAGAAAAAAAAAATCATTCAAACAGAAGGTAAAGAATTCTCAAGATTAAACAAACCCTTGGAGATGCTTTTTGACAAATCATACAATCAGACAAGTGGAGATGAAATTCACTCGAAATAGTATTCTACTTCTGCCATTTTTCTAGCAAGTTGATGGGTAATGAATTGACATGTTACCCTGTCTTCTCACATAAGTAAGAGAGGCACAAAATCCTTTTATATAAGGACAATAAATTAGATAAAATAGGGATGTCGTTGGAAAATTTTATCACATTCTTCGAATGCTATATTAAAGTAAATAGGAGTAGGGTGGGAAAGAGCTGCGCTTCACCCAGCTCCACTTGTACTCCTTAATATTAGGATAGGTTCAGGCTCTCTGTGATGCAATTGGCTCAGGCTCATTAAAATTCAGATATCTCAGGCTTGGTTCATCTAAAGCTCGGTTCAACCCAATTGCATCAGAAAGCTACAAGAACCCAAAACGTCAGTTAAGTTGAAGAAGCCCGTGAACTCAAAACGATGCCAATGTAGAAAACTTGGCTACTCCATCATCTTCAGCCACAAGAATGCTACTTGGCAAACATCAGAATGCAAAGCTTGGAATAACCGTTCACAGAATAAAATGTTATATCAAGATATGAAATGCATACAATTCTGCTGTATTATTTCACCTTAGCCAATTTCAAAATGCAGTTAATAACCATTTCGAAATGTAAAATCATTACTTGGCACATCCCCACATACATTACTGTCAAGATCTTCAAGAGCATGAGAAAAGAACATAAGGTTGGAACTACATAATCAACATAAATATCAACAAGAAGGAATCCATGATAGCTGATTCAGGTATTTAGAGAGAGAGAGAGAGAGAGAGAGAGAGAGAGAGAGTAATACAACAACTACATTTGTGACCAACCTAATGCTTACTATAGTTATTTTGTCACAACTTCAAATGCATTGAAGTTGAATACTTATGGCTAAGTTACTTAAGTATACACAATTTATCTTACCATTGGAGTCTTTTCCGAAGCATATAACGCAAATAAGCATCTGTTCCATATGGACTGATTCCCATATATTTGCACATATTCACTAACCGAGGCCTGTAGAAAGCAGAGTTTTAGAACCAACACAGATCATCATGTGAAACAAATATTAAGTATCAGTCAACAAGAAAAAATTTGAGCCAAATCGCAAAAGTAAATCTAAATAATGAAGCAGCCACAATAATGAAAACCTGCTAATATTATCAAGAGTGAGCTCATCATTGAATAACTTGGCAAAACCTAAAATTTCCTCATTAGAGACACGTGCTCCCCTTCTAACCTGTCAAAACATATTAATACACATTCAAATGTCTAATCAACAATATATATTATATTAAAAAAAAGGTATTCATGTAGAGGAGGATCTAGTGAGTGATACATCAACATTACTTAACCTTATTCAAAAACTCATCAAGATCTTCTGCTGTCTTCTTATTTTCTCCACTTCGTGAGCTTTGGACTTCCTTGGCCATTTCCTTGACTGTGTCCTGAAGAAACTTTGCGTATTCTATTCGTGCGTTTAGCATCCTTTTCAATGCTTCCTACAAGTTGAGAGTTTAAAGTGAGACCAGATGATATGGACACAAACACGCATAGATATAGACTGATTCCCATATAATATACACACAGTGCATCACATATATGTGATGCCTATGCACACATTCATGACCATGCGCATATGCACGCATACACTCACACCTGCATACACACACGCTCACACAAATATATGCACACACTCATGCAAATAGACGAACATGAACACAAGCATCCACATGTACATGCACACACACACAATTAAGGTAGCAAGGCCAGGGTCATAGACTAGACATGGCACACTGCAGTAAAGCATACTAAACAATCATCAGATGAATCTCACCAAGGCGAACATATACATGGTACTTATGAGAAGAGCATCAAGAAGAACCACCATATGACGAGTTCCTCCATGGTGATCACATGGATCCAAAATCAGTTCAACGATCCCAAAAATTCAATCTTGATCCCTCGGATGAATAAATACATTTACAGCTAATGATCCAAAAACTAATAATAATAATAATAATATTAATAGATGAGTAAATATCCTGATTATAACTAATAGATTTTGACTTGGACGAATTCCTTGGAAGGATGTATTGGCAATTCCCAAAGCTCCTCAATGTTCACAACCTCTCATACCATAATATCAAACAACTTATGCACAACCTCTTGTCGCATATCTAAGTGTGTGTGGGTATAATGTCCAAATCAATATTTCAAATCTTCCGAAAGCCGGAAGATTTGAAGAGATCTAAGGAGACGATAGAGGATGATGATGATGATGATGAGAAAGGACAGAGGCAATAGGAGGATATGGAATGACGTGATACTAAATCGATCCCCCAAAATTGGTGGGGTGACCCCTATTTATAGGTGTTACCCGCTTGCCAAACCCATCATAGGTTAGACCACCATTCCATAGCGTTGGCAGAGCAACCCGTATACCCAATCCTACATATCGTTTCCAATGGCCCTTTTCTCAATTTAATTGATTTCCATGAAGCAGGGCGACTTCATGGTATAGTTTTGTTAGACAAGAAAAGAGTGGACCCTCTATCCACGCCTACCAAAACACAAGCCCCTTTGGTCCCCTATATGGTCCAACCCTTGGAGCTCCTTCCATCTTAGAAATGGAGACGAGTATGTTTGCAGATGTATGCTATCATCATTATAGTCTTACTATGGACATTTTTGTCCCTTGCAAAATACTGATTCTAGTTCTAAGATCACTTCAAATCATGCCACGTGTCTATAATAGTTACACCTTCATACATTAGCCCCTAGTCTTTGGCACTTCGGCATACAAGGTGGCAAAAGACTCGCTCCAATATTTTTTTTTGAAAGGTAACTTGCTATTTCCTTAAGAGATTTGAAGCGTCACTTTCCTTTGGCGACATGAACTATTTGTCATTATATAGCCTTCTTTTAACATTCCATCTTGTTTGTTTTTGACTTGGAATAATTACTACGACTACCAAGTCTGTTCATCCCTCTATCCTTCTTTTTTACTGTGCTGTAAAAGATTTTTCTTTCCCTTTCTTTTTCATGGCTAAGAATCGTGACTGTGTTACCGCCGATACTTCAGATGAAGAAGGTAGCGTTTTCTCGGAGATTTTGCCTTCATTGAAGGATCAGCTTTGGGAAAATGCTACGGGTAAGGTATCCCAAATCACTATTCCTTCTTACGGGTTTGTTATAGGTCAGGGCACCCACGATTCCATGTCCAAGAGAATTCCTGGCCCTCAAGACACACCCCGATTGTTGGAGAGAGACGATTTTCCTCCTCTTCCCAAGTTTTGTTCTCATTCAAAAGAGATATCAGGCTGGGCTGACTGGGTTACCGAAGTTCTGTCCAATGCCAATGACATGGATATCTTGAGGATGGCTGGCATACTTCATGCTATTAATAACTTCAAACTTTCACTATCCCTATTGATAAGAATGCATTGATCCCTCTGCTTTACCGTTGGAATAGATCAACACACACTTATGTGACTTCTTGGGATGAAAATTTTGGTGGGGTGGATCCTTTTTCATATTGCTTTGAAAAATAGTGACCAGCGTCTTCTTCACCAATTATCGTGTGCCCTGATGGATTGCAGAAAGCAAGAAAGAGTTTTTACAGAGGCTTCTGCATGTCGTTGTGCTAATTTTTCTGGCTGGATACATTACTTCTGTAAGGAGAGAGAAATTATTGACAAAAGCAAGAACATGATTCCCAAGGAGGTACTAGGCGCAGGCCATGACAGTCTGCCATCTAGCCGCATTATTTCCTTATTTCATTCTTGTTTTTTGTTTGAAGGTTACCCCAAAGAGAAGGTGTTGACTAAACACTTTCCTATGGCGATCAAGATGTCGTCGGGTATAGATTTTCCTCTAGCACTGATGTTCTTGGGGAGTTTGTACAAAAAAACGGATTTCTTTCATGAACAGATAACATGTTCTCATAGGCGCTTCAATGTAGAAACTTTTGTGCATTCTCCCTTTTTGCAAATTTGGCATTATGAAAGGATTTCTGGTTACGCAAGGCCAGTAGAATTTAAAGCTTTTGAAAGTCGAATGGTTCCAAATCTTGAGGAATCCAACATAATTGATCGCCCTGAGCTGGTAGTAGTAAAAAATCCTAGTTGTTGGCAGTGGCATGGGGTGAAACCAAATAAAGGAGTCTGTGCCATTACTTTGCTTGATGATGCTTCTAAGTTTGTTTTTTATCCGTATGCATACCTTCCCACTGGTATTTTTTCATCGTATATATTGTTGCGTTGTTGATTCTGATAAGGAAATGGAAACTGTCTCAATGCAACAATCTCAATATTTAGACATCTGCCATTTCAATTTCATGGCTGCGATTACTCTTGGCTGCATTCTTGGCTATAAGAATGATTCTCTTTTTTACGTTACTTAAAACCCTCATCGTTTCATGCGACAATTTGGCCTAGATCAATCTTCCCCTTGTCATTCCATCGGCCAATTGAGTAACATCAGAGCTGGTCACTCTCACTTGTTCGGCGAGTTCCATAAATTCCTGATGCCGATGTTTTCTAACATTCCGTAGCCAAGGGGCATATACTATGGGGATGGTTAAGTTTTGGAGGAAAACATTGAACACCTATCAGTCATTTATTCGGGACAAGCCGCCTTTGCTTATGCCTCCTAAAATTCCTGCCAAAGATCAGCATTTGAAGTCTCACTCTAAAAGTGTTCGAAAGAGAAATGCTGACCGTTCTTCCAATTTCCAAGTGGGGAGTTCCTAATGCTATTTCTTCCTCTAGGTGCCTATGTACCAAAGTATGTTGCTTTACTTTCTTGCCTCTTTTTCTTTTATCAAGTGTACAATTTCCACGTTACTACGTTTGTATTAAATCACTTTTAATTCCTTGTCAAGGTGAGGCTTCTCATCGTGACTCAAAACAAGGCACCAACATTTCAGACGAGTCTGTCACTGGAGATCCATCAGAAGATGGATTCTCAGCGGGAGATTCGTAGGCTGTTTTGGCAAAGGAAGCCCAAGTAAGAGCAAATTCTGCTCAACTTGCAATTTCCTCAATCCCTCGAGTGTTTCGTGAAGAGTCCCAAGCGTCGTTAAGACCTTCCTCTGAGAATACTGGCATGATGTCTCTGTGATCAGTTCCCTCTACACCTGGCAAGGGAATCTTTTCTGGCAATTTCCATGTGGAGGTTCCACATTCTGCTACATTGCAATCGATGGGAGCTCACACTCCCTCCTATTTAGCCAATCCCTCAACGCTTGGGGGGCATCAGAAAGCAGCCGACTTGATTGATCCTTTGCATTCACTTCCTCTCATCTTCCAATTGAAAATATGCCTGGACATTCTTCTCAGACTCCTATCTCTGTAGACGATTCAGAGAACACTGTAACTTCTAACCGTCCCTTCAACGTGTCTTTATCATCTAGTGCCGCAGGTAAGGATCTAAGTCTTCAAGGTGCTCACTTACTCCTCCAATACCTAGTGCCAACGAAAGTCCGTCCCTCCTAGTGCTCCCATGCAACTTAGTCAGGAGGCTATCCCCTTTATGTCCTTGTGTTGTAATCGTTTATTTGTGATGAAATAATTTTTACTCCTCTTCCTTTGTTTCTACTAGTTCACTAGCGTCTCTTCCTGCTACTCTTAATGCTTGTGCTAATATGGATACGTTAGCTACCTCTCCTCAAAGGGAAACACCTTTGACCTTACCTTCAACAAGGCATTCACTTATTGATTAGCACTCTTCCTACAGGAGAGGGTATCAGCGAGTCAGGTGTCAAACCTATCAATGATCCGCCAATTACAACTGATGATGGCAGAAATATCCCTGATGATGTGTAGGCTCGAGATGAGGAGGTTTCCCAGAAGCAACAATACTGCTTATTCTGATATTACTAACATTTGTGGGGTGAGGTTTGACAGAGTCGGACGCAGCTTCCATCCTCAAGCAACGTCAAAGTTGCTGGCAAAATAGTATCTTCAGAATTTGCTGATCAATCAAAGCCATCAAATAGAAACATTGAGATGTTTTAAAGGATTTCAAGGTCCCTAGTCAATTGTGGAGGACTTATGCTATCTCGTACTTGTGCACCACTGTATGCGTTGCAGCATCATTGTTTTTATCAATTTACCCCTTTAGTGAGAAATTCATTATCTTCTTCTATTAAAGGGATTATTATGATTGGCATTGAGGTGAATTGTTTGTGTATGTTTCCAATGTGTCAAGGATATTGTGCATAAGTTCCACGCTACAGAGAGCTAAAGAACCAGCAATTGTCACCTTCTCCTCAACTTGAGTCATTTGATAAGGCTGTTGCTAAGAAAACTACTCAGCTTTCACTCCTTCAGAACTAGCATGAGATGTTTTCATCTTAATTGATTCAGTTGAGCAAAGATCTTGTCGTTTATGAGCAGGAGTTGCAAGAGTGCAAAATCAACGTTCGGTTGTTTTGGAGGCTGGGAAGCAATCCTTAGAGGAGTTATCCTCTTTAAAGGCTGATCTTGATGCTAACTTTGGCGATGGTTTGCTTAGCGTCGATATCATTTAAGTCGGAGATTATCAACACATTTGTTTCTTTGAGATTTGTGCCCTTTGTAGTGCTACTAGTTTTTTTCCATTGTAATCACGTTTTTCTTATTCCTTGTGTACTTTCGCCGTCTTTTTTATTTAATATAAACTTCCCTTCTTTTCTTTGCAAACTGTCACCTAGACTGTCTTGTTTCATTTAATGCTTTGACCCCATACATTGGCATTGTTTTGGTTACCTTGTGCATGTATAAATATCAGGTGTATCTTGTAACTCTCATCACCTGTATCTTTTGTGCACAGTACTTTTCCATCTTCTTTTAACGAAACCTATACATATACCAGTAACCAGTTCTGTATCACATCTAATTTTGGATAGACGTCATTCGAGAGGAAGAAGAGGTTAATATTGCTACTGATGCCATGGACGTGGAAGTCGTTGATGCTTCTACTGTCCACATGACCGGTGATTCTACTTCTACTGCTATTGTAACAAATGACCCAAGCCATCTTCCTCTTGGATTGTTGCAGTAGACAACTAAAGGTCTTATTCTTCTTGTATTGTAACGAGCAACCCAAGGTCTTCTTCTCAAATTGCACCAGTCACCGATGGTGGGGGACATTCTAGTTTCATACGGGAGAGAGGTGTGTGGTCAATGAAGAGACTTTACGAGTTGTATCGAGAAGGGCACCTCTCCGTCTTTCGTCTCAACAACCGTTGGGGTGACCATGCCCGAGCTTCCAACATAGAAGAACTCATTCGCACTACTGTATATCCTGAACTTTTCGAGATTTTCCCTTACCCCCGACATGTTGGCAAACGTTGTAAATGGGCCGAGTTCATTACATTTCTGAAAAAGGTAGCTCTTTTTGACCGTACTGCCATGTTGATCGTTTAACCCATTTGCTTCACGATTTAGATGATCATGGGCACTATAGTGTTTTCAGAGACTGCTTGTTGCTAAAGAAATCCATATATTCAATATGTTGTTGGTTTATCCTTTGCGTTTTGAAGTGGGTGAAGAGCTTGCTTGCCTTAAAGAAGCTATTCGCCTTTCCAACTCGGATCCGGTCGCTATAAGTGTCAATTGCTTGGGGAAATCGCTAATATAGAAAGAAGGATGGATGAAACGACTTCACCAATTCAGTATCGCAATTTGGATTATGGTCATAGACAATGCCTTCATTTTTACACCCGTGTGACGCCTAAATGTGTTGCGCTGTCCGTCAGCCTTTTTCACCAGAATGTTCAAGCTGAAGCTGCTGAACTCTTTGAGACAGAGTGGGATTTAAAGATTCGGGTCACCGAGATATACTTCAAACCTCGTGGTGGCAACATTCAAAAGAACGCTTGGTTTCCCAAGACAGGATAGGTATCTACTCAATAGTGTCTTTCCATCTCTTCCTTATGTCTGTGTGGACCTCTCAGTCTTCATATGTATTTTGTTCCCCCTTTTTTGGGAGGTGGGAAAATGTTGTTTTCCAAGGAAGTCTTCCCTCCTTTTTTTTTTTTGTATTCCGATGCTTTATTACGCTGACTATATATATGCATCTGTTGTTTCACACATTTTCACTTTGTCTTCTTCTTCCTTCCAACTATTCTGTGATCTAATCATTTACCTGCATGGCTTTTCCTTCCGACACTAGACTTATCTTCTGGTCTGGATGTATTGAAAGTTCTTAGGCACCATTTCTGGTCTAGGAATCTTTCAATAGAACGGTTATTCCGTTGTTGGCCAAATGACTTGTTGAAGCAACAGATTGGGTTCTTTGTCAGTCTTCATATTCATACTGAATTTTTGAAGATTTACCTCTACCTTCTCTGGTTACGCATCATCGTTCTGAATGGGAGAGAAATTATTTTTCTTCTTCAAGAGATTGCTATTTTTTCTTTTGAAACGGATATTCGTATGCTTGAGTTTCTTCTTTCTCATACACTTTGTGTATGCCATTCTGGTTTCTTTCCTAGTTATTTGTTGTTAGATTCTATGCTTGTTGTGTGTGTTGGCTTGGTTCCTTCTTATCAGTACTGCATTGAGAAGCTAAAAGAATTGAGATTGGTTCATGATCTCTAGTAATCTGCTCCTTTGTTAACCGGGAATCGGATGTTTCATGCTGAAGTTGAATCTTTATCTGTAATGATACGTAACAGTGCACCTCTTTTGAATCAAGAAAGATTGGAAATGATGGCTTTTAGCTTTCATAACAGTTTATCTCGCCTTCCTCTTAAGAAAAGTCGGATTTCCAATGCTATGTATTTTTTCGAAAGCTGCTCCTCTTATTCGGATGACAGAAAACGCCATTTGGATGAGAAGACTTCTATAGCGAATCGCTTCTTTCGTCGTTTGGGCGTTGATCTGTGGTTTTTCTTGTGACATCAACTCTTCCCCCTTTTCTATGGCTTTGTAATAGGAATATTTTGTAAAGGATTTCGATATGTAAACTATTTTAGAATCTCAAGATCCTGAAATTTTTTTTTTTTTTTTTGGTGAAACAAATGACACTTTGTGCCTAAATGTATATATTTTGCATGTTATTCATTTCAAGAATAGCACATCTTAAGCCATTTGGCAATAATGGGATCATGAAATTTCTCGCCCTCTAAGGTGGCTAATCTATAATATCCAGACTTGTGCTTTTCCCTGATAGTATAAGGACTGTCCCACTTTGGTGTGAACTTGGATAAGGAAGTCCCATTTCGGATTTGTATTGCCATTCGCAATACGGTGTCGCCTTCCTTGAAACTTATTTTCCGAATATGCTTGTTGTAGGCCCTGGATAGCCTCTTCCTATTATTTTTGGGATGTTCCTCAGATTTGTTTCTCCTTTCATCTATTAATTGTAGCTCTGCTACCCAAAATTTATCTTTTCCTTCATCAGTTACTTGACTCGCCAGCAATACTCTTACGCTTTCTAGTTGCAGTTCTACTACCTCTGCGCCATAGACTAAAGAAAATTGTGTTAGCCCCAAGGGCCTTTCGTGATGATATTTTGTATGCCCATAATGCTGCAGATAAATTTTTGTCCCAAAGTTTGCCATGATCCTTCACAGTTCTGCTCAAGATCTTCAATAAGATTTTGTTGGTGGCTTCCACCTGACCATTCCCCTTAAGATAGTATTGTTTTGACTTGGTATTTGTTATCCCATAGTTCTCTGTGAGAGCTCTTATGTCTCTATTGACAAATGGCATACCATTGTCTGTTATGATTCGCTCAGGAATGCCAAATCGATGCAATATGTTTTCTCTGATAAAAATTGGCCATTGTGACTCCTGTCGCCTTTGCCAGAGGAACAGCTTCCAAACACTTAGTACTCTGGCTGTCAATATCCATATGTGTCTTTTGGAAGCTGGATGAATGGGTCCTATGAGGTCCAATCCCATGTGTGGAAAGGCCATGGTGTTATTATAGACTTCAATTCGCCACGAGGGACGTGTATCATCCCTATGCGTATTTGAAATTTGCGGCATTTTCTTACAAATTCGGTGGCATCTGCCTCCATTGTAGGCCAATCCCGATGTGTAATATTTTTTGCAATAGCCTGGCCTTCCCTTCATGTTCACCACACTCCCCTGCGTGGATTTTTTTCATAACTTGTGCCTTCTCTTAAGAGCCTAGACATCGCAAGGGTGCTCTATTGTCTGCCTTTTTAAACAATATACCTTCTTCCAAGACGAATTTAGTTGACTTTTTTTTTATTCTTCCCACCATGTACCTATCTTCTGGTAGCTTCACATCGGCCAAATAATTCCTTATTGGTTTTCACCAGTCATTCTCCTTTATCTCGAGGCACTACTCTTTCCCTCCACATTTCGGGCAATTCTTTGGTGTCTCATGAGCATCTCTTGACATGTCTGGCCAGTAGAATCCCTTTCATTGAAGTTGTCGATAAAGGAGTATGCTATTATCACCTTAGCACATAGTCTCGTGATATTCTTTCAATTTTCGTTTTGCTTCGTCTCTACCTTAGCACCTCATGAGTACTTCTAGGCCCTTGTGGTATATGTGATCATTTAACCAACAAGAATTTTTTAAGATCTTCAAGGGTACTTTGTGAGTACATATCGGCTTGTTAAGTTCTATATTGATAGGAATTCTCCAATCGCTTCCTTCTTCTTTATCTACTTGCTCTTCCCTTTGTTCTTCAGAGGATGGCGTATGTTTCTTCTTTATCTCCATGATTTTGTACATGCATTCTAATTGAATTTTAGACGCGAGAGTAGCCAATACATCTACGTGTCTATTTCCTGTTCTGAGCATATATTCGAAGTTCACCTTCTCGATCCCTTGTAATGATTGTTAAGCCTCCATTCGATAGACCACCAATGTTGTGTCTTTAACAATGAAATCTCCTGAAACTTGTTTGATGACCAGATTTAAATCACCCTTCACTATTATTTTCTTAACTCCCATTTGTTTAGCCAATGTAAGCCCGAAGAGAGCCTCATACTCCGTGGTGTTGTTTGTACAGGGGAATTCCAGCTTGTAGGCGACTGAAGTTTCCTCATCAAATGGTGATATCAAGACGGTACCTATTCCTTCTGCAATGTGGATGATCCATCAAAAGCCAGTGTCCATTGCTCCGTTTCTTCGTACAATATGCACACACATTCATCCAATATTTCATACAGTTGTCGGTTGGGCACAGTTTTTTTTTAATGAATAATGAAAAGATTTTATTAAAAGAGTGGAAGGATAGTACATGGTTTCCCCAAGATGGGAAAAAAAACAAAAACTACAATACACCACAACTCGAACACAAAGCCGAAAATATGGCAACCACCAACTCCCAAAACCGCTAACCGTCTACATATGGATCACAGTCTCCCAACATCGCAAAATATCTGACCTGGACACAGTCTTCTCCTGAGGATTAAGCTATTAAATCAGCAACTATCTGTACTTTTATCGCCACTGATGTTACGCCTGGTATATCATATTCGGATAGCATCAACAGCCACTTAGCAATTCTCCCCGACATGACTGGTTTGTTAAATATCTCATGGGATCCGATTTTGTCATGAGATAGACCTTGTGTACCATCAGGTAATGCCTTAACTTTTGTGTTGAATGTATCAGTGTTAGGCAGGCTTTTTCAATCCTTGAATAGCACGTTTCTACACCTCTGAGATTCCTACTTATATAGTAAATCGCCCTTTCAGTTCCGCTTTCATCATCTTGGGCTAGGAGTGCTCCTATAGCTTTATCAGATGCTGCCAAATATAATCTCAAAGGTTTTCCTTTCATAGGTGTTGCCATGGCATGAGCATTGGTTAATAACTCCTTCAATTTATCGAAAGATTCTTGGCACTCAAATGTCCATACGTATTGGCAATATTTTCTCAGGAGCATGAATGAGCAATGTTGTCAGAACCTACGCCATCCCTCATATGAACCTCCTTATATATGATATTTTTCCCATGAAGCTCTTCAGTTCCTTGACATCCGTTAGCGGCTAGAGCCTGCTTATGGCTTCGGATTTTGTCAGATCGATGTTGACTCCTTTATGGTGAACCAAGATACTAAGGAACTTTCAGAAAGAAAATCCGAAAGCACAATTTAACAGGTTCATTTAGTTGGAAACCTCTGCACCTATCAAACATTTTTTTAAGTGATTCCACATGATCTTCTGATTCTTCCCTCGTTTTTTTATTTTACCACTAGATCGTCGACATAATCTTTCACTTCCTTATGTATCATGTCACGAAATCTGGTTGTCATGGCTTTTTGATAAGTGGCGCCAGCATTCTTGAGACCAAAGGCATGACAGTGTAGTAGAATTCCCTATTGGTGTTCTGAAAGCCGTCTTGGTGGCGTCTTGAGTAGCCATTTTGATCTGATTATATCCATTGGTGGCGTCTTCGTGTCTCACTTGCAGTTCGCTGACAATACAATGATCTTCCTGGAGGCTTCTAAAAAAATTTATTCTAGTCCAAGTGTGTTCTCAGATGTTTTGAAATGATGTCTGGTCTCAAAGTAAATTTGGAGAAGTAGCTTAATAGGCATTAATGTGGAGGATAGTTTTTGCCAAGAGTGTGCCAGTTTTATGGGTAGAATGGCCTTTGAACAATTTGGGGATTTCTTTGAACAAGAATCCTAAAGGCTCACAATTTTGGAATCCAGTGGTAAATAAGATGGAAAAAAGATTGGCTTCATGGAAGAGGAATTACCTATCATTTGGTGGGCTTATTACCTTGATTCAGTCGTCTCTTGGCAATATCCTCACATATTATATGTCTCGTTTCAAGATGCCAGTCTTGGTTAGCAATAGGATCGAGAAACTTCAGAGGGATTTCCTATTGAAAGGGGTGATAAGAAAAAAGTTTACCTAGTAAATTGGAAGGAAGTTTGCAAAGGTAAGGACAAGGGGAACCTAATCTGGGAAACATTCAAATAAAGAACCGTGCTCTTTTGGGAAAGTGGCTCTGATGATTCAGTGTGGAAAAAGAGGCTTTCTGGAGGTCCATTATTGCTAGCAAGTACGGTGTGCAAGTGAATGGATGGGACATCAATCACAAGGCTAAAATTAAATCAGCAAGTCCATGGTGTGTTATTTCTGATTTGTACCCCATCTTCTGAAAGTATGTGATATTTCTGTTGGGTCCAGTAACTCTGCATTTTTTGTCTGACTTGTGGTGTGGGGGATCCACACTTGCATCCCGATTCCCCATGAATTTTGCTATTTTGTTTCCACAAGGATTCTTATGTGTCTGAGACTATTAGTTGGTCTTGCTCTGTTCTTTCTTGGAATCTTCCCTTTAGAAGGGATCCTAGGTGGGTTGTCCTTGATGATTTGGATGTTTTGTTTCAGTCTCTTTAAAATGTTGTCATTGCTGAAAATTTTAAGGACTGTAGAGTCTGGTGGCTCGATCCTAGTGGTGTATTTTTGGTTCGATAGTACCGGCAGTCCTTGATGCCGATCAATCCGCAATGTCCCCTTCTCTTCTCCCCTCTGTTGCTTTGGGAGATTAACCCCCCCCCCCCCCAAGTCAAAGCTTTTGTTTGGACAGCAGTTCTGTATCGTATAAACACGGCTGATACCCTACAAAGGAGGAGGCCTTTTATGGCCCTATCTCCACAGGTTTGGCCTTTTTATACGGCCCATGGAGAATCTATGAACCACCTTTTTCTAGGCTTCTGCTTTGCTGATCAGGTTTGAAGATTTTTTATTTCATCTACTGGGGTTGCTTGGGTTGGCCTAGTACGGTAAGAGAGTTGTTGGTCCAGTGGCATTTTCAGTTTCTTGGGAATCAGGATAAGATTATGTACAGAGTAGTCTTTTTGCTGTTTTGTGGAGAATACGGCGTGAAAGAAACAGGATAATATTTTTTAGGGGGCAAAGTAAGAGGGTAGAGGCTCTTATTGAATCTATTGTGAGTTTGGTGGCTTCTTGGTTGTGCATGCTTCCATAATTTCGGGATGTGTTGTGATAATATTTTTTAGGAGCAAAGTAAGAGAGTAGAGGCTCTTATTGATTCTATTGTGAGTTTGGTGAATTCTTGGTTGTGCATACTTCCAGAATTTCGGGATGTGTTGTGGTCTGATTTGATGAGAAGTTGGAATACAGTGGCTTTCCTGTAATCTTTTTGGTTCTTTTCGGTTTGGCTGTGCTCTCTATCTCGGGGAACTCTCGAGCTTTTTTGTTCTTTTAGCTTGCTGTTTTTTGTTTTTCTTTCCTTCCTTTGTAACCTCTTCTCGTTTTTAATAATTTTTTGTGTTATTGATCAAATATATATATATATTTATATATATATATATATATATATACACATATTGTAAAGAAAACTCGTCTTTGGGACACGCCTTGTTGAAATCTCTGTAATCGACACACACCCCGATTAGTCCATTTTTCTTTTTGACCGAGACTATATTAGCCAGCCACTCCGGATGTTGAGTGGGAGCCATGAATCTAGCTCTAAGTAACTTCTCTAATCCCTCTTTTATCTTCAATTTTATGTCTGGGTGGAACTTTCTTTGCGGTTGCTTGATAGGTTTGATAGAAGTGTCGACATTAAAACGATGTGTGAACAATTTCTTGTCCAGCCCCAGCATCTCATCGTAGTTCCATGCAAAGACATCTTGATATTCCTTAAGCAACTGGATGATTCTTTCTTTTCTTGCTAATTAAGTGCAACACTGACGTATACTGGCTTGTGATGTTCCTGATTTCCATGATTAATTTCTTCAAGTTTTTCCTCTACTGCCCTATTTTTATCTTGCAATTGTTCTGGAGCTTCCTTGATGCCGACCACGTCTTCTGTATAACTACTTACTTCCACTGTCATTTCTGAGTTTTCTTGTTCCTCTTTGTTGGGAAAAGGTTCCTTCTACTGAAACAAGGTGTTTTCAGCTTTCCCCTTTGATTGTTATAAGCGATACACTATTTTGCCATCAGATCTTATAACTTTTACACATTTTGGTTTGTCCTTGTGATGGTTCTTCATTCTCTTAAGCGTCCTCTTGGATGCCTTCAATTCCGATGTGACTGATGATTCCTCAAATGTTTCCCAATGAGGCAAGGAGATTGCCCTTATTTGTGACACTTGTTTCCCCGTCTTCTGCGATCTATTCGAAGAATAAGACTTCCATGATGTGTTGTTCTTTATGTGCAAATGGTGCCCTGGTGGCGAATATCCTGATGGGATGTCCTTTCCATTTGGCCTTGATGCATTGATGTACGGTCTATGGGACAGCATCATAATCGTGGATCCACTACCCAAGGTTTTAAATGCCGATTTCGCCAGACATTTCGCCAGATCTGTCTGGCAAAATTTCGGTGGCATGCCACCGGCATGGTGTAATATTTCGCTAGCCTGGCGAAATATTTCGCCAGGTTGGAGAATTTTGGTTTTTGATTGTTTTTT
>JAUPMG010000006.1:963938-982407 GCA_031762675.1 Pachysandra terminalis | reverse complement strand
AATTTGGGTTTTAGACCCTTTTTGTTTGAAAAAAATGAAGTTTGGGGAGTGTTTCTTGGACTTGTGGCCGAAATGGGTCGAAATCCACGAAACCCCCCTTTTAAATAGAATTTGGACTTAAAATTTCGCACATGTCTAAGACATGTGCGAAATTTTACACCAACTCGGCGACATTTCGCCGAGATGGTGTAAAGTACGAAATCTGGCAAATTACACCCAGATTCCGTACCACCAACTCAAAAAATATGCACAGGATGCATGCCTTTTAGGGGTAAGAAGTTTCTGCCTCAATGATATGCACAGGATGCATGCCTTTTAGGAGTCCAGCCTTTATATTCATCATAACATAGCCAAGTGTTTGCTGCTTTGAATCGTTAAACCTCTACTATTTTGACTTCCTGTATTATCCTCCTGGCATAAATAGTTGCCATTTGCAGGGTCGTGAATGAGATAAAGTTGAGTGATGCCCCACCATCGATGAAAGCTCTCTTTACTTCTATTCTATTTATTCTCGTTGTTATATACAAAGGCTTGTTATGGAGCATTTTGTCAAGCCTAACTTCTTCTGAGAATGTGATGGCGTCCATCAGTTGGCTATATTCTCTTAACAAATCCCATGTTCCCTCAAAACATTCTTCGTCATATTCTTCTGCTATGTTTAATAACGCCCTTGTCAAGCTTATCCTGGCAACTTGGTTGAATCCCATTTCATTGAAAAATTTGTTAAACTTGACATTTTGCAAAATTGCTTGCTCCTTTCTTTCTTTGACTTCATGAAATCTTTTATACTCGTCAACTTGCATGCCTCTTTGCATCTGTTCCTAGAATGTGGGAAACCTCGGGTCGTATTCCTCAACACCGTAATGACTTACCATGTAGACCATCGCCACCGTTTCTTTTCCTTTCCCCTTTTCTTAGTGGCAAGGTAGAGGATTCTTGTGTATGGAAGCACTCTCTTCTCTCAATTCGATTTCTGCTTTACTCAACTTTGAATGAAAGATTCTTCTAAGCGTCCAACATCCTTCAGTTGAATGCCTCGTATGCCTGTGAAACTTACAAAATCGAAAACTCTTTTCTTCTTCTAGCATGGACTCTCGATCTATTACTGGGAGTCTGATCACCTCATCTTTGACCCATTGGTCCAATAATTCCTCTATGCTTTCTATGCTGCATGGCAAGGGTCGAGGTTCTTCCGGCCTTGATTTGTCTGGTGTCTCTTTGCTTTCCTTATTGCCTTTCTTTCTTTTAGAGTCTTGAGTGGCTAATACTTGGACCACACTCCTTTTCTGCCTTCAAAGTTCGTATCCATTGGTTTTCTTACCGAATAATTAGTTCTTCAGGCGGCATTGTAAAGTTTGGTAAAACTTTCAATGTTAATGTGTTTCAGATATGCTCTGTATTCTCTTACCATTCCTACTACATACAGCCCCACTAGTTTTTCTTCCACTATTACCTCATCGCAGCCTACTGCCAAATCCCAAAAACGCTTCACATAGCCGATAAGATCTTCTGCCAGTCGTTGGCGTTAATGACCCAGATCGAACAAGGTTATTTTGTCTTCTACTAGAAAGAATTTCTTGTAGAATTGGACTGCCATGTCGTCCCAATCTCTTATCAATCCTGATGGTAGAATAGCGTACCATGTGTACGCTCATCCTGTAAGAGATTTTGGAAACTCCCGTAATTTCAGCTCTTCATCTAAAGCGAATTATCCCATAGTATCTTGGAAACGCCTTAGGTGCTCTTTGGCACTCACATCCCTACCATTGTAGATTGGGAACGAAGGAGTGTTGTATCCTATCGGAAAAGGTTTATTGGCGAGATGTGCTGGACATGGCAGGTGGACATCCAGATCTGATAGATCTAAGGTCATTCTTACCATTTCCCTTTCAAGTAAATCATTTACTTCCTTCTCTGGTAATATACCCATTCATTTGGTTATCCGTAGCCATGTTGAATTGTGTTCAGAGCTGGTAGTGAGCCCTTCTTTCGGCAGATTTTCCTTAGGTGCATTAGGCTCTTTCTGCACCATCTTCAGGATGATGCATTATAATAATGGTAGGGTTTTTTGTTGTGATTGTTGCAGTTGCAACAGACAAGCTTGTATAATGGCGATTGAATTGGGTTGTTGAACAAACGCCATATTCTGCAAATTTGGGTACTGTTCTGGAAGTGTTCCCCATGTGTCCCGTCTGGTACCCTTGCCTGCATTTGTGAATGGTTCATTCAAAATTGGAACGTCAGTGTTCTTCCAGGCTGGGGCCATTTTTATCAAATGACGAAACCTAGAGATTGAAGGTTCCCCAGCAGAACTGCCAAATGTATGTGGATGAAGCATAGTGTCCAAATCAATGGTTCACATCTTCCGAATGCCAGAAGATTCAGAGCGATCTAAGGAGAGGATAAAGGGTAATGATGATGAGGAATGGCAGAGGTAATGAGAGAATATGGGATGACGTATTACCGAATCGATCCCTCAAAATGGGTGGGGTGACCCCTATTTAAAGGTGGTACCCACTTGCCAAACCTTTCATAGGTTAGACCGCCATTCCATAGCTTTGGCGGTGCAACCCATATACCTAATCCTCCATATCGTTTCCATTGGCCCTTTTCTTGCTTTAATTGATTTCCATGAAGTCAGGCAACTTCATGGTATAGTTTTGTTAGGCGAGAAAGGAGTGGACCCTCTATCCATGCCCACCAAACCACAAGCCCCTTCAGTCCTCCATATGGCCCAACCATTGGACCTCCTTCAATTTTAGAAACAGAGACGGGTCGGCTTGCAGAAGTATGCGATCATCATTATAGTCTTACTATGGAAAGGGCGTTTTTATCCGTTGCAAAGTACTGATTCCAGTTCTAAGATCTCTCCATATCATGTCAAGTGTCTATCATAGTCTATTATTATGAAAGTTAAATTCTGGTTACAAGAGACTTCTTGGTTGCTTAAGGTCAATTCCCCTCATTTTGCTGACGATATTAGTCTTGAAGCTTTGGGTGTCAAAGCTATTAGACCTTCGTTCCAGAACTTATCGTAGTTAAATGGTTAAAGCCAAGATTTGGGACTGTGAAATTAAATACAGATGGGTCTACTAAACCTAATAGTAAGGGTGGTGGAGGAATATTCAGAGATTTTAAGAGTATTTTATTTTTGCCTATGCTCACTATTATAGTCAGGTTAACAACATAACATGATTGCTGAAACTAGAGCCTTATGGGATGGCATTAGATATGAAAACATGATAGGTTTTGGTAATCTAGTGCTTGAATCAGATTCACGTGTTCTTGTTGAAACGGTTGAAGGAAACTTCATTTGCAATTGGGGCATATTTCACTGGATTTATTTGATCAAAGCAGACATTCAAAATTTTCAAATCAGTCACATCTACAGAGAACATAACGCTTGTGCAGATGCTCTCGCCAATCATGGTTGCTCTTCTCAAGTTAACTCAATTTATTATGATCGTCATCATATGCCAATCAATGCTAAAAAGGCTCTTTGAATGGATAGATCGGGGTTGCCTTTTATTAGGAAGATGTAGTAGGTTTTATTTCATTGTATTTAAAGGATCTTCAATATAAGGAGTTCTTTTCATGCATTGTTTGATTATCAACTCTATTCACATGCATTTGATTTGGGGTAAGGTTCTTTATGTCCACCCGATGTATTTATTAATCTGTTTAATATACAAATCGGGGTCACTGCCTCAACCCCCCTCTCACCGTTAGAGTGCCTCGAGACATAATTTGGCTTAGAGGGTATTAATTAAAAAAAAGGGATTCTATTTTCCCACTGGCAAAATATTCTTTTGGTTGGACAACACAAGCTTCTTTTGCAGTTGTGTTAGGGATGTTTTCATCACATGGAAGCTGAACTGAACAATCCAGATAAGAAATCGGTTGGATCTAAGTAATCAGATTGTTAAGCAAGAGTGAAGCAAAAGAGGGAGCAGAAATGTTGAAGCATAAGGGAAAATTTGGCTAGATCTTCTCTTTATTAAAACTAAAGATAGGGTTGAAATTATGAAGCATATGTATCGGTATGTGTCTCGGAATCACAAGATTAGTTCTTTTTTTTATGAATTTATCATGTGTAATGTATTAGTATTTAATCAAAAAACCTTCTATGTATATTATATGATTTGTTAAAGAATAACACATGCACAGTACTACATGCCTACTTATGCATGCCTTACTGGTCCTATATCATTGTTTCTTATAATGCCTTAAGAGTTATTTCGAAGTAGAAACAATTAAATTAGCAACCACAAAGTTCTATTCAAGATTTCCACCATTTTGCTAATATTTCCCTAATTTTTCGGTGAAGTCGATATTTCCCTCAATATATCCCTTGAATTTTCCTTATTTTAGAGGGAGCAACACATCCCGTGATATAATTATTTCAAAACTTGACCCTACCTTGTATTAGATTATTCTCATTTTGCATTTAGTTGTAGAATGCTTTATGCTTTTGTTTTATAAAAAGGAGCGAGGAAAGAGCAAAAAGAGACACTTGGCAAAGATAACTTCTTGTAGAGAGTATCATCCAGAAAAGGGAATGCAATGAAAGTGGTAGACTACTTTGATCCCATCAATTCAGCTACCACATGTAGAAATCATATCATAGTAGGATTTGAAAACTATTATCTCTACAGAAAATACATTCTAATTTATATGCATAATTATCCTCTATGACAAAGCTGATTCCATATGAATAACTTTATTTTAAGTCATAAGGTAGGAATTTTTATGTAATAATTTTGCAGACTTGAACACTAAAAAAACACTGATCTATAATATGTTTTATGTTAGACAAATCACCCTTCTGATGTTCGTAATATTATGAAACATCTAAAAAGTAAAAACATATTTAACCGCCATTTTTGACATGCTTGCATTTAAAAACCAACTTTTTTGAGTTGGAAAAACTAACTAAACTATAGCATTAAGTTTCAACTCTTGAATAGCTCAAGGATTAATAAAAACAAATGTTGAATGAAAATAGATTTCTGGCAACATAAAACTTGGTACCTCTTCTTTCATTTTGTCCTGGAACGTAGATGGCAACATGTTGGGAAATAATTTGAGGAATACTGGCAGCAAGAACTCCATGAATGGAACTATGATAAAAACTGCGAAAGGAACTAGCCGGAAGATATCGGCCGTGGTCCGCGTCAGTTGTTGCCTTTCCCTCCTAGAGAGGCTCTTCCCACTAGCAAGTTTTACCAATAATCTCGAGCAAATCCTAACATCGACCCAGAGTAGTTTTGTACCCAACCAATAATGCTGCATTGTTGATTTAAACACATCATTCCAATGACGAATCTTCATGGCCCAATCCTTCCTGCATAAGGAACAGAATTCAAATGCGTAATACACATAAACCGTCAGTTATATATGTAACAACAAAAGTTGTCTCGGAGAGCATGCCAAAAAGCAACTCTTTTTTCCCAAAACCAACCTTACAATACCAAAGTATTATCAAATACAGGGACAATTCTGTCTTTTCATACTTTTTTAGAAGATGATGAGTTGGAACGGTTATAGGAGAACTCCAACAGTTAGGAGACTCCCTCTTTTTAGATTTTCAGTTGCCCAAAACTCAAAACTCTCCCACATTTTATCTTTCTAATAATCAGAATATTTATTAACTGTTTTTGTGATAATTGTTTTTTTCTAATCATTTATGTGCAGTATTGCATTGCCACCCACTAGTATATAGAAAGTCAGTCTGATCAATAAGCAACAATAAAAATTCTAACCTGCTCATAGAAGCAACGGCTCTCAAAGCTGGACCAATGCCTAACAGCATAGCCCATGCTCTCTGTAAAATCGATTTAGCACTCTTTTGGGATTCTAGTGACTGTTTAGCTTTCGCTTTGGCTTTTACTGTACTCAAGCCTTCAACTGCTTGATCACATTCTTCTGGAGATGCTTCCTTTATCTGCTTGGCAATCTGCTCTTCATTCCCCTCTTCTCCACTACCTATTTCAGGTTGGCCAGCCGTGGCAGTGGAAGAGTGCCGTAAGTACTGTGATATCCACCTTATTCCTAATGGATAAACATATTCCAATGTCCTATTTCCACAACTCGGTATCGAAGTCCCACAAGAATTATACCTAAGGAATCCAATTTCAGATAAGCTTGAAAATTTCGCTTTAGCAGTTGAAACTGCATTCCCCTCCTTTCTACAATCCCCATCAGCAGAAGGATGATCTGCAGCCCATCTAGAAATCTGTGAATCCGTATACTGAGTCGACCACCTATTTCCAAAATTTGCAGAACCTTGAATCAAGCGAGTTTGTGCACTCAAGTAGCTGGATAGGAACCTCCTCCTCTTCAAAATTGCTCTAGAAGCCATTATTGAAATTTCCTCCCTTTCCGAACACAATTAATTCGCATCTCTCACACCCACAATCAATAAATCTGCAAAGTAAGCATCATGATATTAGCAATCAAAGCATACTAAAGAAAAGTATAAGACTACACCCAATATTTTGATCAGAATATAATTGAGACACTTCTACCAATTTGCACATACCTTCGTAACCCTAACACTAAGTTTCTTCAGTAAAATTATCCCAAAAATACCAAATGAAAGCATATCTGAAAAGAATCAAGGTTTTAAATTTCGACATCATGCCGTGGCATGCCGCGAAATATCGCCATTTTTTAGTTGGCGACACAAAATATTTTGGCGATATTTTGAGAAATTTTTGCTAAATTTCGCCAGGTCCCCCTGGCAAAATCGAAATTTAAAACCTTGAAAAGAATAAAAGCTAGACAAACACTATATCCTTATTGAACCAACATGTTTCCATAAATTCGTAAAGGTTTTGTGCAACTCACTTTTCTAATATGATACAAAAGAGAATAAAAGTAACATCTTTCTGTCCACTGTGCAGCTTTTCCTTTGCTTTTGTAGGTAGGGTGGACTGTCTTAACAACATAAGACGGCCAAATAATAACAGAACTTATTTTAGGAAGTCATAAGAATAAGTAATAAGCAGCACTATTTAGGTAGTCAATAAGTTCGGATTATTATCATACAGATTTTGAAAAAAATAAAATAAAACATAAGAACTCAAATCCAATCCAACTCAATCTTTTTCTTATAAATAACAAAATTCACCAAAAAATGAACTCAGCTCTAGAAAACAATATCAACACTGCCTACGACCATTACCACCATCAGGAGCAGCAATCTCAGACCACCATTTCTACCTTTTTCCCAACCACCTTCACACCCTATCTCTCATCTACCACCACCACCTCCTCCATCCTCCTTTTCATCGTCATTTCTGTCACCCCCACCACCACCGCCACCCTCACAGTCATCCTATGCAACCTGATCTCCTCCTTTTTCATATAAGATCACCAACATTACTCCATCATATGCTGCCATTTCCAAACCCATCATATTCCACCACACTCAATTCCACTGGCATATCTTCATATAAAAGGGAGTTCTTCCAGCTCGAAGCAAAAAAATTCAAGGTATCAAAGATTTAGAGGGTGAACATTTAAGATAGTGGAATAATCAAAAGGAAAAACTACTTTCATTTCTCTGGATAACAGAAGTTTCATTTGGCAATCTTCAAGTATCATGCAGGCCCAAGATCATGAGGGGCATTCTTTCGTAAACTAAGGATAAGGAACAATCTGTGTTTATTGGAGGATAAGAATAATGCTAAGTGAAGATTTCTCAAGCTATTAATGATAGGGAGAAATGGTAAGTGTTAGCATATTTTCATCCTTGAAGGTACAGGCAGTTGGGGATGGAGAAATTTGCTGGTATTGTAAGAAGGATCTCGGACATGTCAAGCAGACAGAGAAGGTAGAATAGAGTCCTTGAGTAGGATTTCATTTCAGAAAACAGCGTAACAGCGGAAGGTGGATAATTTCGGATGGATACCTAGAATCATTCTGGAGGCCATAGAAAACCCTTGCATCAATCAATGGAGTTCGATCATTTAGCTTCTTCTACAACTCCATCACAGTTCAAAGTAGGTGAAGAGATTGCAAGTTTCTGCCAGTTGGACAGATTATTGGAAATGCAACCAATATCCAAATTTGAAGCTATCTTCTTT
Source organism: Pachysandra terminalis (assembly GCA_031762675.1). Taxonomy (NCBI): domain Eukaryota; kingdom Viridiplantae; phylum Streptophyta; class Magnoliopsida; order Buxales; family Buxaceae; genus Pachysandra; species Pachysandra terminalis. The sequence goes on along the minus strand of JAUPMG010000006.1, from coordinate 974,317 downwards.
GTTCCAACAAGCAGATTTCACGACAGCATCTGCTCTTTGAAGTCTATTCTGTTGAAAAACAGAGAGGACGTTCATCTCATTGACAGGGCAAAGGTGAAACATGGGCATGCTCTACCAGACAACAACAATGGCACTTGGATTAAAATTAATGGAGTAACGACTAACCTATGGGCTAAATTTGTGTTTGAAGCAATTGGTGAAGCTTGCAGTGGACTGGTAGAGATCGCGGAAGATACCGCAGAGGAGAAGAATTATTGGTTCAGGAAGCCATCCATGCCGGAACTGTTTCTGTCTTCTCAAATCCAGTTGAGAAGAGAAGATGTGTGTGGGAAAGAAAATGACTTGGCACATCTCACACATGCCAGGTCAGGTGTAGGTGAAGGGCAGCAGCAAGGACAGACTGTTAGACCATGTGTACAAACCACAGAAATCAGGGGTACGAACCTAAGGTCTTTCAACCATTGCGGAGAATTTCAAATTCAAGAATCAGGGCCGTAGGGAGAAGGCCCACAATCCAAGATCAAGGGAAAAATCACATGGCTCAAGTTTAAGGCTCAAAGAAAAAGGCAAAAATCGAAGCCCATCACTGAGGCTCAGATCTAAACAGAAATGATAATGGGCGCCATAGTAAAAGCAGGTACAGACATCAATACAATACCAAAATCCAAGTCGTAAAGTCCGTAAGGCTGTAGAGATAGGGTAAGAGTCTGATTTCGGCCCTATGGTTAAGACCCAGATGGAAGAATTAGGAGAGATTAAAGAGATGTTCTCTCCTCAGATAAAGAGAACATCTTCTGTATATTCGGCACCATTCTCTCAGGTGGGGAGGGAGCTGGGGAGCTTCTAGGGCAGCAGAGAAATCATCTCTACATCTCACGGCCGGGAAGATTGTCATTAACCAGGATAATGATGGAAGTGTAGAAAGCCGTGGGACTGGCTCATAAGCTCATACAATCTCAAATGGACTTTCTCCAGAGGTGTGTGTATATCCTTCTCCTATCATGGACACTCCCACTGCTTCACAATCGGCTGAGACAAGCACATCAAGTAGGATTATCATCACAGATGTTGTTTTGTTGCTCCAACAGTCTCAGTGGGTCACAGAGACATCGCAGCATAAATCCCCAACTGAGAATGGTGTCAAAGAAGGGATGCAAGAGAGGGATTGGCTTTGAATATCATAAAGGGGCTACCAGAGCGTGAATGGAGTGATAACAGCAGCGACATGGTCAATCTTTGTACGACTGAGGATAGTTAAAGTGAAACAGAGGAGGCCAATTTGGCACTTGGCAGTAGAAGAGTAGAACGAATTATTTCTCTTCGACAAATGGACAATCAGTCCCTTCAAGGCTGCATATTTCAAAAGCAGAGGGTTTCGGAGGGAGTCTATTCCATCATACCAATATAGAGAGTCATATTGATGATTTTTGTTTAGATTCTGGTTTTACCAGGGAGACTGAAGCTTAAGGGGGTTTGAGCTCTTGTCAAACTCACCCATTGCTACAATCTGGGTCTCAACTTCCTGTTTCTTCAAGAAGATACTCCTCCTAGTATGAATTGTCATCTATTCTTTAACTGTTCTGCTTTCTTCCCTTCATTATCTCTATTCAATGCTTGTTTGACTAACATTTTTTTTTATAGTTAATAGTACGTTGTGTACAAGTAAGGTCAAAGCATAAATACAAGTATACCTTCCCAATCTAAGTACAGGAAACATGTACCAAGTATTTACCCAATATGACACTACCTAACAAAGCCTCAGAAAAGAGTACCGCAATCCTGAATAAAACTAGAGAAGGAAACTTCCCTAAATTCCAGTAGGCTGCTCAACCAAAAGAAGAGGACCCTCTCTTGTTGTACATTCTCCCTTGCTTTAATATATTTTCGTTATTGATCAAAAAAAAAAAAGAAGAGGGATAAAGCCTTTGATTTTCTGATTTGGATGTTATGCTCGACACCCTTTAATATCCTCCCATTATGCTCCTTCCATAATGACCAACAGATCGCTTTTTTGACAAACATTGATGCAAAGCAGTCTAATTCTTCCTCTTAAATACTTGATGCAATTTAATGAGGAGGAGAGGTATCTGCTCTGATAAATGCCAGGAGCTGTAGTGAGGGTGCTGGAGAATTGGATTGGAATTTTGGTGAATTGGAAGCTCAGGTGGAAATCAAGGAAGAGGATTCTGCGAGGGTAGGATGTACTCGGAGGATAGAAGGGATCGCCAGCCTATTGGGAATAGAAGTAGCACATCCCCAGGGTAATCAGATACCTTCGGATCGGGTTTTTTTGTAAGAAACAAGGGGGAATAGTAGCAGCCGTAGGAAGATCACTAGGAAAGAGAGCGAATTAAAAAGTTAGAAAGCCATATACGCTAGTCCAGTGATGAGTCAGTTTCAAGAATCCAAGGGGTTTCAGTTAGGGTTAATGAAAATTTTCAGTTGGTATATCAGGGGTCTGGGTAGCACTAGGAAGAGAAAGTGGTTAAGGGGATTACTCCTCAAACAAAAGCCAAATAGTGATTCAGGAAACTTGACAACAACAACAACAAAAGAGAGAGAGAGAGGGAGGGAGGGAGGAGGGAGGGAGAGAGAGAGAGAGAGAGAGAGAGAGAGAGAGAGAGAGAAGAAATGGATGGGGGAATGATTAGAAGATTTTGGGGAGAAGCTGATATAGCATGGAATTTTCTCCCAAAAGTAGGCCACTCAGGAGGCCTTCTTGTGGCTTGGAAATGTGAGGTTTAGAATGCAGAGGAAGAAAGGGTGGGTTCTTTTCTATTTCAATTAGATTCCGACCAGTTGATGACGGGTTTAGATGGATGTGGCCAGGGGTTTATCGTCCAAACAGGCCCAGAAGAAGGCACAGCTTTTGGGAGGAAATCTGTTCCATTTATAAGGAAAGGCAATTACAATGGTCATTGGCAGGAATTTTAGTGTTGTTAAGTTTTGCCATGAAAAGAGGGAGGCAGTCGTTTGACTAGATATATGAGAGGAGTTGCAGAAATGGTCAATCATTGTAATCTGGTGGATTTACCAATTAAAAGGTAAAATTTACTTGGTCCAACATGCAAGAAAATCCGGTGTATTGACTCCTTGTTTCTTCAAAGTGGGAAAATCACTTTTGTCCATTCAGATTTGAAAACAAGTGGATCACTCACCCTAAGTTCAAAGAGGAGGTCGGAAGATTGTGGAAAAAGTGTACAGTGAGAGGTTGGGCAGGTATTCGATTTGTGAAAACCCTATCTAAGGTCAAAGAAGAATTGAAAATTTGGAACAAAGAGGCTTCTGGTTACCTGCTCAAAAGGAAAAAAGAAGCTTTAATGGAGATTGAAACTTGACAGGTTGGATAAGATTATGAAGACTCGCAAATTGAATGCACATGAATGTGGAAAGAGGAGTGATCTAAGAAATGAATTAGAGATTTTGCCAAGAAGAGAAGAAATAAGTTGGAGACAAAAACAAGAGTCAAATGATTAATGGAAGGAATAATAACAGTATGTTCTTTCATAGAATGGAGCGTGAGAGGCAAAGAAAAAACAAAATTGTGAATTTAATGGTAGAAGGAGAGCAGATAGTGGACCCCAGATTATTTGAAGAATCAATTGTAGAATATTATAAGTAGTATCAATCAGAGAATGAATACTCCTCAAAAATTAGTGGGGTTGAAATGAGCCCTTTGAGCTTTGTATCAAGTACCAAAAGATTATTGGTTAATGACAAATTGCCGTCACATCACATGGAACAATGCAAGAGCTAGCGTGTCTGCATCTGGGTCAGATATTGAAGGGGAAGTTGAGGAAAGTAGGTCTCAAGAGGAGGTTTTTGGGGGGAGTTCTCCATGTGGAGATAGGAAAGAGAATCAAGAAAAGGTGAGTTCAGACGATTGGGTGGGTGTGGAAGATATTGCCAATTTGTTTACGTTGGAAGCTGTAGATAGGAACTGCTCAGGAGTTAATATGTTAGAAGTAGTGTCTAGGTTCAGAAATTATCGAGAGGGATCAATTAGGGGTTCCTCCCCTTGGTGAGGAAGCTTCGGAATTTGGAGTGGAGTCTTAAATATCGAAGGAGAGGATCCAAGTCCAGTATCGTAGGAGGTTTGTCACATATGGACTAATGAGAGTGATTAGTTGGAATATTAGAGATCTGGGGGGTATGGTAAAAAGAGAGCTATAAAGGAAGCTTGTAGGAAATATAAACCTTGGGTGGTGGTAATTCAAGAGACAAAAAACAATCAATCGGTAGAAGATTAATGTGTAGGTTGTGGGAGACCCAAAATAGAAGGTGGGTTTGTCTGCCGGCAGTTGGGGCATCGAGGGGGGATTCATATTATGTGGGATATTGATAAGGTAGAAGGTGGGGAGGTGGAAGTGGGCAATTTCTGTTTGTCAATATCATTCAAAAATTTTGAGGATGGGTTTGAATGGAAGCTTATGGGCGTGTATGGGTATGGGCCAAATTCATATAAAGCTAGAGAGGCTTTTTGGAATAAGATTTGTGCTATTTTGATCTCTAACTCGGTGCCATAGTGTATATTTGGGGACTTTTATGTTGTCAGATTTGGGATGGAACGAAATAGGGAGTCTAGATTAACTCGGAGTATGAGGAGATTTTCTCTCTTATTCAAGATCTTGCATTAGTGGAGTATCCTCTAATAAAGGGTCAATTTACTTCGTCAAATCTGCAAGAGAATGCCCTTTGTTGTAGATTAGATAGATGCTGTGTGTCGGTTGATTGGGATGTTCATTTTCCGCATCTAACTCAAAAATTATTATCTAGACCGATTTCGGATCATTGGCCTATCTTGTTGTCAGTAGAAGTGAATAATCATGGGCCTTCTCCTTTCAGGTTTGAGAATATGTGGCTCACCCATAGGCATTTTAAGAATGAAATAAGGAATTGTTGGGTGGAGAGGGAGCGGGGATATCCTAATCGGGTTGGTTTTAATTTTATGAGATAATTAAAATTCTTAAAAGGTAAAATTAAAAGGTTGAATCCTGTTACGTTTGGCAATATTCCTATACGTACGAAAGAAGTGCCTGAGGAGATTGAGGAGTTAGACCAATGGGAGCAACAGAGAATGTTTTCTGCGGGTGAAAGGGATAAGAGGAAGTCTAAGAGGGAAGAGTTGGATAATATATTAAGGTAGGAGGAAATTAGTGGGTGTCAGAAGTCTAGGAATACTTGGATCAAGGAAGGGGATGGGAATACCAGATTTTTTAATAAAATGGCCAATGACAGGGTGAAAATAAATTCAATTAATAGTCTTGTGGAGAATGGGATAAGGGTAGAGGATATGGAAAGCCTTATGGAGGCTATGAGGGATTTTTATACTAGTCTTAATGCCTCAGAGCAAGAATTTGTTTTCAATCTTAGGAATGTTCCAAGGGATGCCTTATCTAATCAGCAGGTTGAGTGGCTAGAGAGGCCTTTTGAGGTAGAAGAGGTGAAAGGAGCAATCATGGGTATGAAGAGGGATAAAGCTCTAGGTCCAGATGGTTTTACTATGGCTTTTTACCAAGATTGTTGGGAGGTGCTCAAAGAGGATTTAATGGAGGTGTTTAATGAGTTTTACTACAATGGGGTGTAAATAAAATTACTAATGAGACCTTCCTAGTGCTTAGTGGCACCAAATAAGTCGGCGTTTATTGCTGGGAGACAAATATTGGACAGTGTCTTAGTGGCAAATGAAGTGGTAGAGGAAAGAATGAGTGGAATTCCATGTCTTATGTGCAAATTGAATTGGGAGAAGGCCTATGATAGAGTGGAATAGGGTTTCAATGATTCAGTGTTAAAATGGAAGGGTGGGTACAGGTGGAGGAAATGGATTGGCGGTTGCATTTCTAAAGTATCCTTTTCATTCTTAGTTAATGGGAGTGTCCATGAGCTTTTTGAGTCATCTAGAGGTCTTAGACAAGGTGATCCCCTATCTCCCATCCTTTTTACTCTAGTTGGTGATGTACTGAGTAGGTTCTTTTCTCAAGCAGAGAGTATGGGACTTATTAGTGGATTTTCAGTTGGAAGGGAGAGGGTGCATGTTTCCCATTTGTAATATGTTGATGATACTATCATTTTTTTTAGGCAGTGGAGGAACAGGCATATTGGATTAAATCCATTTTACGATGTTTTCAGATTGTTTCAGGGTTAAAGGTCAATGTGGATAAGTCTACCATATCAGGTTTTCATGTTAAAATAGTTTGCTAATTTTTTGAGATATCAATTAGTGGAGTTACGGATTAGATATCTTTTTTTTTTTGGAAGGTAAATAGTTCCATTAAATTTGAGAGAGAATTACATGAAGTATTACAGCCACTTTATGGCAAACAATGCAGAACCTATATAAGAAACAACAAGTTTCAATACCAAGCCAAACTAGGACAACGCCACTAACCAAATCCTAATGCATACCCTGACGACTAACACAGAAAACAACATGTAACCCAACCAAAAACAGGTACCATGTTAGTAACAGCTAGCAATCTCAATCTTGGTATAGAGAAACCAGATGCAGGCCTCCAAAATACCAAAAATGATCCATGGCAACTTCTCCAGCAAGAGTACAGCAGGGAGCTGTATCAGAGAAAGTGCTGACCTGAAAACTAAGGGACATTCTCCCTCAAACAAGTATACAAGAAATAACCCTGTCCTTCAGTAAGTACAACAAACTGTAGAACAGAAGCAGCAAATCTGCTTGCAAATTCCTACAGCAGCAACAAATAAGAGGAAGAACCTGTAGCAGTACCCTCACTAAATGTAAATCACCACCACTTCTTAAGCTCACCAGATATACCAAAGGATCCACCAACACCCGGCAAACTCAATCAGTAGCAGCCAACAAGACAACCAGATTACCCCCTACCAACACCCTGCAACAAACATACATCTGAAAAAGAAATCAGCCATCTTATTCTCCACTCAGAAGAAAACCCCAAAGTAACATTAACACATTAGCATTCAGTAGCACAAATGGCAGCCATTCGATATGCATACAGCAAGGAACCAAATGAAAATCTTCAGTAAACTTGCAGCAAAATTTAGCAGGGGAACAACAAATCAGCAAACTTCTGTTAACTAGAAAAAACAGAGATGAAAAGGAACCAATAGCAGCATCAGCATTCCAGGCAGTACAATACTATTCCATACTACTTCCTTGAGCACCAGATCAATTGTAATGCATCTTGATTGGCAACAACCAAGCATCCATACAACATGATACAGTTAACAATAGATTTCCAGCACAAACACTACAACAACCAACAGTACTACCAGCAGACCCCAAAAATCCAAAGGGAGTCCAAGCAAGATGTCCACAGCCCATCAGATACTGATGATGAGCCAATTTGGAAATTGATTTAATCCAATCATATTTAGACACATGGCAAGGTCAATTATGTAATTACATATCCAAAGACTGTATAAATTAGAATTTCGAATATTGTCAAAAAAATATATTTCGAAGAAAGCCCATTCAGGGAGAATCATCTCTAAATTAACCGTATATTTCAAAGTCCTACTTAAGATATGCCTCGAATCATATTCTTGAAAGAAAACTTTCGAAACATGAAAGCATCTATAGGTTAGCCACCTCGAGAGGGCCAATTCGTCATCTATAGGCCAGCCACCTCGAGAGGGTCAATTCGTCATCTATAGGCCAGCCACCTCGAGAGGGTCAATTCGTCATCTATAGGCCAGCCATCTCGAGAGGGTCAATTCGTCATCTATAGGTTAACCACCTCGAGAGGGTCAATTTGTTATCATAATATCTCATATAAAGAGATTATCAGCATAACACTATTTTGATGTAGTATTTCGAAATAGTCATTGTTAGGCATTTTGAGATGGAATCTCGAAATGAAAAGTTTACTATTCCAAAGTCATGATACTTTTAGGGATAGTCATACAAGTGAAGTAAAATCAAATTTCGAGATAGTCACTCGAAATGATCATTATGGAAACATAAAGTTATGAATTATAAGGGAACATTTCCTGATATTCATTACTCTTCAAAATAGTCATTCAAAATGACCATTTCAGAACCATTTCTTTAAGATAATCAATATTTCGAATTATCTTTTAAAAGCATTGCAATCCTATTTCGAAGTCATCCTTCAAAATAATAACTCGAAATAGACACTATGACACTTTAAAGTCATAATGTTATGAATTGTATTTTGTTAAAGGAATATTCCCTGACATTCAATCATTCTTCGAAGACTCTAATCTCGAAGTTGTCTTTTCAACATAGGGGGAAATAAACATTAGACCTTCTGGAATGGAGGGCCAGAGAGGTAAGTCCTATCAAGATCTTCAGAATCTTGAAACATTTAAGGACTTGAATCAACATAAAACGGTAATATATCATTAATTTTATAACGGCATATTCATTACTAATCCAAGCGTTTCGAATATATTCATTGGAACGTTATAATCATTAATGAAACGTTTTGAACATTCGAATCAAAACGCTTGTATGCATTAATGAAATGTTTTGAGTGAATTGAATGAGACGTTGCAAACGTTGCAAACGGTTCAATAATGATTATGAAGCTATAAAAGGACCATGATACACCAGAAAAGGGGATTGGATTCCTGGGCATTTTTTACATTCTCTAAGAAATTAGCAGAGCATTTGTCTTGAGAATCCTCTTTCTGAATTGAAGTTCTGTGTGGAACTTTCTGTTCATTCCTGACTGATCATTGTTCTTACCCCATTCACATCTCATAAGGAAACCTTACATTGGAACGGTCATTCTTTTGATTTAGGCCAGTGTAAGCAAGTATTTCGAACCTCGTGTTGCACAAATCATTGAGGATAACTTATTTACCGGGTTTGTACATCACCATTTTGATATACAAGATCAGTCAAGAATCACTGAAATGGCCCCAGAATTATCTACTGTCAATGCTACTGGGACTCAGGATCTTCCTGTAGATCCTATGGCCAACACAGTTGATCCATCAACTAGATTTGCTACTACACCAACAGAACCTTCTATTTTGAACGCATCCTTGTCATCTGAAGACAGAATCGTAGCGATGCTAGAAACGATGGCAGCTACGCATCAGGAAATGATAGCATTGTTAGAACATGAAAGAAATTGTTTTTTCGAAGTCTAAACAAAAAGCTATTCAAGTGAATACTCGAAAGCTGCTATTACGAGAAGCAGAGGGAATGTGTTATTGCTATCTCAGAAGGTTTGACAATTTTCAAATCAACACTTTTGCATCTTACTCTTATATATATGAGATGCTTGATTATGAAATTTGGAGCTTACACCCTATATGCAATTATGTAATTATGTATTCAAAGGAGAATGTCTTTGAAACTAAGTATTTCTTCGAAAACCCACGTATATTGGAAGTATACTTTCGAAGCATTATATTTCGAGCACTCACAAAAGTGAGAGAATCAACTCGAAATCATATATACTCTAAGGATCTGCACAAGATGAACCTTAGATATTTGAGCACTAAGAGAATCACCTCGAAATCATAAACAAATTAAGGATCTACTTAAGATAGACCTTAAACTTTCGAAGGCCTATATATATAGGAGAATCTCGAAAGACAAGTATCTCTTCGAATGCCTACACTGTAGGAAAATCATATTCAAAGTAGCAATTTTCCTTCGAAGAGAAAACTCTCGAGGAGATCAATGTATTTTCAAGTAAAAACGCTTGAATTACATTTCAGATTCTAAGGAAAACCTTAGACCAATATTTTCCTTCGAAGAGAAAACTCTCGGAGTGATCAACATGCTTTCAGAGGAAAACTTATGAATAGCATTCAAAATATTTTAAGGATCTACAACAGATGGACCTTAAGCAAAATATTTTGAGGATCTACTCGAGATAGACCTCAAACAAAATATTTTAAGGATCTACAACAGATTAACCTTAAACAAAATATTTTGAGGATCTACTCGAGATAGACCTCAAACAAAATATTTTAAAGATCTACAACAGATTGACCTTAAGCAAAATATTTTGAAGACCTACTCAAGATAGACCTCAAACAAAATCTTTTAAGGATCTACAACAGATGGACCTTAAACAAAATTATTTAAGGATCTACTCGAGATAGACCTCAAACAAAATATTTTAAGGATCTACAACAGATGGATCTTAAACAAAATATTTTGAGGATCTACAAGAGATAGACCTCAAACAAAATATTTTAAGGATCTCCAACAGATGGACCTTAAACAAAATATTTTTAGGATCTACTCGAGATAAACCTCAAACACAATATTTTAAGGATCTACAACAGATGGACCTTAAACAAAATATTTTAAGGATCTACAACAGATGGACCTTAAGCAAAATATTTTGAGGATCTACTCGAGATAGACCTCAAACAAAATATTTTAAGGATCTACAACA
>JAUPMG010000006.1:952101-963838 GCA_031762675.1 Pachysandra terminalis | reverse complement strand
ACTATAAATAAAAAAATAAGTGAATTTATTTCGAACAAATAAACGAAATTTCGGTCCGAAAATTCGCAAAATTTTGGCCAATTTCGGATATTTTTTCGACCAATTATTTTAATTAAAAAAAATTTCAACAAAATTTTGCAGAAATATCCAAAATTTCGGATATTTCGATTTCATTTGGGCAGCCGAAATCAGTGATATTTCCGAAATTTAAAACTATGGTTTTGGGTAAAGCGTGAAACTGTTTTAACCTCAGCTACATCCCGTTTTCATCATTGTGTGGGCGTATCGGCCTTTGGCGCTGGTAACAGGAAAGGGTTTGTTAACATATGATCCGGCTCCCTTATATGATGGTCAGATACAGTTCCTTCATTTATTGAATAGAATTAAGCTTTCAAAGGATTTGTTTCCTTGATGATCCACCAAAACTGAAGGAAAAGACCTGCCAAATAGATGAAATCGATGCTAGGTGATTTAAAATCAAAATTGATAGGGGTGATTATTAGGGACTGTAATGGGACAGATAACTGCTTTCCACGACTACTATGAGCAGTGTACAAATTTCATTTGTTGTAGAATTTCAGGCTCTCCTTTGTGGTTTACAGATGTTTGTCAATGTTGGTTTAATGAATTTGGATTCTGAATGTAGTGCGCAAGTGTTAATTGAGATTTTGACCAAGTATAACCCTTTTTTTTTTGCATGCTATCAAATGGTTGGACAAATGCTAGGTCTTTATTCTTCTTCAGGTCAACTGTTTTCTTCCTTGCAAGTCTTTATTCTTCTTTATATGCATTTTGTTGAAGCAGAGGAACAGAGCAGCAACTAGAACTAACATTGTAGCAACCACATCCACTTATGAATGAATGAATGAATGAATGAATGAAGCTTGAGACTTCCTCGGAGATGTCTTGCAAGAATCTAAAGGAATCCCAGAGTCCCTGATTACCTGTGTAGCTTTTAGGTGAAATTTTTTCACTTAAAATCTTTATCCGAGCAAGCTGGCCGAGCTGCAGTGGGATATGACCTTTTAATTGGTTGCAGAAAGTGTTGAGAAATCTGAATATTGAGAGAAAATCTTCTTACTATTTTCTTGAATATAAATGTACAAATGAGAGGTGATTCTTACACAACCAACAGCTAAGCTATTCTAGGTTGTACAGGGAAACAATTACGATCACTAATTTATACGATCTTATAGTCAGCAAATCATGTTCCTATAATTAAGCAAATCTTATTTCTTTCCATTAATACTCCTCCTGTGTATGTCAAGAACGTTGAACTTGCTAAGAAGGGAACGAAACGTTGGTTGACCAAGTGGCTTGGTGAATATAACAGCAAGTTGACATGCCGAGGACACATGAGCTGTCACGATGGCTCCTGATTGAATCTGTTCTCGAACTACGTGGCAATCAATTTCAATATGTTTGGTTCGTTCATGGTAAACCGGATTGGCGGCAATATGAAATGCCGCTTGACTATCACAAAACAAGTTGTCCGGTTGTGAGTGCTCAACCCGTAAATCTTGCAGCAAGTTCTTAAGCCAAGTAAGCTCACATGTGATGGAAGTCATAGCTCGGTATTCTGATTCGGTTGAGGACTTTGATACAATAGTTTGCTTCTTAGTTTTCCATGAAATAAGAGCTCCTATGAGGAAAACGCAATAACCAGTCACAGATCGTCTTGTGAAAGAACATTGATCCCAATCCACATCACAAAATCTAGTCAACAATAAAATCCCTTCAGATGGAAAATACAAACCTTGCCCCGGTGCTCCTTTTAAATACCGCAAAAGATGGTGGACAACATCAAGATGTGGTTTTCTTGGTGCCTGCATAAATTGACTTAGAATGTGAACCTAACATGTGATTTCCGGTCTTGTGATAGTGAGATAAATGAGCCGTTCAACTAATCATCTATAGGTCGATCGGTTTTTCAATACGTCTCCTTTCGTGGGCGAGAGCTTAATGTTCTCTTCCATGGGTATTGGCAACGGTTTGGCCCCAAGCAAGCCTGTTTCGTCCAAGATATCGAGTGTATATTGTCGTTGAGATACCGAAATCCCATCGGTGGAACGAGGAACTTCGACACCAAGGAAGTACTGTAATTGACCAAGATCTTTGATGCAAAATTTCGTGCGAAGAAAATATTTAAGTGCGGCAATGGTAATGTCGTCATTACCGGTGATGATCATGTCGTCTACATAGATGAGTACGGCTGTGAAGTAATTGCCAGACACGTTAATGAACAAGGAATAGTCAGCTCTCGACTGATAAAAACCATCTTGTTGGATGGCAGTAGAAAACTTGTGAAACCAGCTACTAGAAGCTTGTTTGAGTCCATAGAGTGATTTGTTGAGTCGACATAGCATAGATTTCTCCCCCTGTCAACGAAAATCAAGAGGTAGCTGCATATACACCTCCTCAAGTAAATCACCGTGAAGGAATGCATTCTGGACATCCATTTGGTGAAGGGGCCAATTACGAACGACAGCCACAACAAGTAAGCAACGTACTGTGATCAATTTGGTGACAGGAGCAAACGTCTCTCTGTACGATTAAGTTTTCAAAATAACCGTTCCCACTTCTTTCAATTAAAAATAAAAAAAAAAATGACATCAAAAAACGGTTACATCTCTTTTAATTTAAAAAAAAAAAAAAATTGACATTGCAATAAAATAGTTAATACGTTTTAAAGGTATATCAACATACAATACTGCACGAGCCACCCGCTAATACTAATGAAGTAGGTAAATGTTATGCCATAAATTTGGATGTAATTATATTCTTTGTGTACGCAAATTTTATACAATAAATTTGAAATTTCACATTGAGACCATATGACAATTGATCAAACCATATTCTCGAGTGCATCTAGGTATCTCCAATGAGATATGATTTAATCCATCTATACCTGTCAATATATAACAGTGTGGTGAATTGAACAAACCATGTTCATGAGCGCATCTAAGTATCTTCAATGAGATATGCCCTAATCCATCTATACCTATCGATGTATAACAGTGGTCACACTTGCAGTGGATAATCTGCTCAAATATCAAACACAGTTGAATAAAGGCAAGTGCTCTACTTGCTATACAGGTTCTTTCTCTCTCTCTCTCTCTCTCTCTTTATGCGGAGATTGATGTTACTAGGACAACTGGGAAGTATTGATGATCCACCCTGAATATTTTGGGAGATTAGGGATATAATAGTATTTTCACTTCTATGTTTAGCTCTAATTATAAGGTATTTATTCATACTTTCGTGACTGTTCTTAGTAACACATTATTCTGAAACTAGATGTTCATCCGTTGCCGAACCACGTAAATCTGTCTTTGTGCTCTCTCTCTGCCCTCCACAACTGTCAAAAATGGCTACATTATAATATAGATTTAACATCATTATCAATTTTATTTTTCGCAGTAGTATCATATATCTCGCCGTGACCTGTGGATGACAATTAACATCATTATCAATTTTATTTTTTGCAGTAGCATCATATTGCCAACCTGAGATGCAATACAAACACAATATTGGGTGTACAACACAAATAAATAATGTATGAAATCTTCCAATTTGACATGAATCTGTAACATTACATGAACGAGATGACCCAAGAAGACATCACTGTTCTGCAAAAGCATCACATTTCCTCATCTTTTTACAAATTATAGCCATCAAACGAAATAATAAGTACTTTATTCTTATGTTTAAGCCTGCAAACAAAGGATCTACACGAAGTTCTTTCACACGTTATACATAAGTCGGAACTGTTCTAGCTCCTTGAGAAAAGGAAATGAGCATACTATATCCCCTTGTCCTGATAAAGATACATGATAAAGTACAAAATGCTCTTCAAACCTGGAAGTACAACATTCTTCTACCACCTTTTTTTCTGTCCAGTTTCAGTGGTACTGAAGGTCCCTTGCTCATTTCCTGCAAGCATAATATACAATAATAAGCTTATCACAGGGTTTACGAACTCATAATACTGTTGGGTCCAAAATATGTCTGATTCCATCATATTATATGCAAATTAGTTCTACTGCATATTTATTTATTTATTTAGTTTTCTTTTTTGGATGGGAGGGAGGGAAGGTTGATGATGATGATGTGTGTGCTTTTGTGTTTGTGACTGCCACTTTAGCCACTAGGAGCCAAAAAATTTGCCTCTTGGTTAGCAATACAGCTGCAACTTCAAATTTTCTAGTTCTAGTGTCTTTCTACTGAGACTAATTGTAGATAATGCACAAACTTCCGATAATTCAACGCAAGTCTTTCCTGCATTATCATACTGCGCCCCTGAGAAGCCCCAGTGAAACTATAAACAAGTTTTTAACCAAATAACTCATTCTAAATACACTATCCTGATTCAGCCATGTAGAACTTTTAGTCTGTTTTAGTATACCTCTACACAATCTAGGAAAATATTACACTGTTTGTTTTGGAGGAAAAGCCAGAAAAGAAAAAAAAAAAGAAAAGGAAAATAATATAACAGAAATTATTTTCTGTTGGGATAAAAAAAAAGTTACAAAAAAAGAATTCAGAACCATTAATGGGCATGAGAAACTACCACAGAGATATGGCGTGCGCGCGCGCGCGCGCGAGAGAGAGAGAGAGAGAGAGAGAGAGAGAGAGAGAGAGAGAGCAGTGATTGCAATGAGTGAGAGAGAGAGAGCTGTAATTGCATAGTGAGAGAAAGAGAATGGTGACTGTAGAGTGTGAGCGAGAGAAAGAGAGGGGAGTTGGTGACAAACGAGAGAGATCATTGTTGTTCGTGAGAATCAAGTGAGAAAGAATCATACTTCATCTTTTCTAGAATTGACGGAAAATAACGTCCAGTAGATTTTTTCGGAAGTTGTTTTCCATACCTTTTTAAAATTCATTAAAATATTTTTCTGTAATTTATGATTTTCCATTGAAACAAGCATTAGAAATTTTTAAAATTCAGGAAGATATTTTCTTTTCCTGGATTGTGCCTGTCAAAAATAATTTGTCTACTCATAATCTGACTGGAAACATGGTTTTTCGATTGTCATAGTGGGACGGGTTTCATGTTGCAGACTCCAACTAGTTAGAATAAGTGTATTAAAGAAGATACAGTAAATGAATTCACAGAACTTTAATTCATCCAGTTGTTGTCACTTTGCTTATGTAGATCTGTTAGGTTGGACGTTTGTTGGATGGTGGCCGTCATGCTTTCTTCTTTACTTCACATCAATGGTTGATAATAATTTTAATTATATTATGATATCACCTTAAAAGTATTAATGATCATTGTAGAATAAAACATATATGGGTAGGACAGTTTGTAATGTTTAGATCTTTTATTTTGGGCCTTTTATGGTCTACAATTATCCAAACAAGGTTTCAAGTATCGGCCGAAACCAATACAACTTGGCTTAGTCATATCGGTTCTGAGGGGGACCCATAAGAACCCATCTGTATAGGTAGCCACCGATACATATCAAATTTCCTTAACTTTTTATTGGTATCGGCTGATACCCAATACATCCAACTCTTATTGGTTTTGGAGGGAACCGATTCCCAATCCTAAACCGATACTTCAAACCTTGATCCACAATGTTATCGATGGGAAGAGCAGTAGCAGTTTTAGGCTCGTGTATATGTATGCGTACGGGAGAAAGTAGTGTACACTATCATTAGACAAAAAAAAAAGGTCAATTCGACTTGAAGGTGCTATTACCTTCAAGTTGACTACATTACTATTTGTTGGAATTATCATCTTAAAACACCATATTATATTTTTATATAGGGAATGGCCAGGCTGAAGCTACCAACAAAACCTTGCTAAGAATCTTGAGTAGGAGGTCTACGATCAGCCCAGGCTATGGCATGTATATATATATGTGTGTGTGTGTGTGTGTGAAACAAAAGAAACATGGTGTTCTTTCAATAATTTAATAAATCTGTAATATTATGCCAAATAAAAATAGGGTGTAAACTTTAATAATTTTTCACTACGGTTCTGTTTGAATCGCTGGAAAACAATGGAAAAGAAAATCTCTTCCTGAATTTTAAAAATTTCCAATGTTGCTTCAATGGAAAATCATAAGTTACAAAAAATATTTTAATGAATTTTTAAAAAGTATGGAAAACAACAATTGAAAAATCATGTTTCCAGTCAGATTATGAGTAGACATTAATTTTGACAGACACAAATCCAGGTTAGTTTAACCTTCCTCTAGCCCTTTTAGATCCTTCGCTATTCATGCTCTCGATCCTTCTCACAAGCACCTCCTCGGTCTGTTTTTGAAATGAATACACCATCTTAAAATATTTACTTTATCTCCTACAGTGACTCCTACATTCTCTTGGATATGTTTGTTGCTTAGCTTATCTTTCCTAGTCTTTCCACACATCCATCTCAACATTATAAAAGTAGATCTAACGACCTTAAAATTTTATTCTGCAAAAAATGGCATACACAGAATGTTTGGACATATGTATGGATTCTTCTATATCTAAATTGAATAACGTTCTCCTAGGAAATTCAGATCATACCAAGGAAGCTTGAAGGTGTCTTTCCACCATCCTTGTTTAGAGCCTGTCAGAACTATTTTGTCCAACCGCACGATAATCTCAGAAAATGTTGGTCGAACTACAGGTTCTGGATCCCAACATTCTTCAATCAACCTGAATCATAGGTTACCAATATAACACTGAAAACATGAGTATTTATTTCACCCCAGGAGAAAAAAGAGTAAATAATACCTGGTGCAAAGGAATGGGGATTATACTTCATTGTCGCAAACTTAATGATGTACAGAAACAAAGAAATGTAAAACATATAATTCCTAGAATACTAATGTAACTTATGGGTTTCTTTGATTTTCTATTTAGATTTTTCAAGATAGGCCTTATATAACCAAGGATTTTTAAAACTCACTAGCAATTCCAAGGATACACCATACCGTCCTCATTATGCTTAACAGTGCACTTTCAACTCTCTAGTGGTTGTATAACACAAGATAAATCTTTCCACTGGAGAAGAACTGCCTTTTTTTGTTTTAGACTTTTAACACCCAACAATATCAACAGAAATGCCTCCAGTTCACTGAATTTTTTAAAGCCAACACAGCCACCGAACGATTTAAAAAGATCTTGCATGGCAGAAATCTCAAACTCTTCCTTTCTAACTAGATTTCCAAAAAATCACATCCAATTTAAAGTTAGTATTCCAACCAACTCACCTCCAACCACATGCATTGTCCATTATTTTTAATTATCCTGCTTTTGGTTTATAAACTGATTCATAAAAAATAAAGAAATTTTCCTTAACCTATACATGCTTAAGATGAAGTATCTCCATTCCTTGAAGCTAATAGCAAAATGGTAAGCTACACAATGTGGAAACAAACTTACTCTTTCAGATCTGGAGGGTAACCTTTTGATTTGGTCTTAAGTGGGGGCCTCATTCCTTCTAAACAAATCATCTTAGCAGCATCTTCTGGTGACTTAGGGTGGAAAGCTGGTGCGCCCTCAATCATCTGAACAAGTCAAACAATGAAGTGAGGAACAGAAAATTGGAAAAAAAAAAAAAATTGCTAAACCAACTTTTATTTTCTAAAATGGCATGCAATTTAAAATGAAAATCTGTGTAATGCTCCGAGTGTGGTAAAAAATAGAATGAATGTACATTTGACCAATAATGGTTCAAGAAAACCATTACTTTAGTGCTTCAAAAGGTTCCTTTTGAATATTGGACATCAAGCAATCTCGCCCCTTCTTTGGGGTGATAGTTATAAATCTAGTGTCTTTTCCTTCTAGAATTGATAGTCATAAGTCCAGTCCTTTGGATGTTGCACATACATATATTTGGGGTTTTGTGCACCATAGAAGTTTGCTAGGATCCTCTTGTTTTGTTATTTTTTTGAGTAAGAAATTTCTAGAATGCCGTGGTTATTTAAGGAATGACTTCTGAACTTTTGTAAATTCTCAAGCTATTATGCAAAGAAATTAAAGTCAGAAAATATATTCATATTTCAGGTTTTGATCATATTCTTGAATACATGAAAATGAATTGCAAGAGTTTTATAGTTTACAAGGCCTTATACATCAGACCTTGGGTCATTGTATCCCACAACAAATTGGAGTAAATGGACACAAAAGTAGACATTTGTTAGATGTGGCTCATACCTTGATGATTAATATGCACGTACATAAAAAAAATGTTATTTCAGAGACATTCACCTAACTGCTTCTTACTCGTCAAAGAATCTCATTGTCTATTTTGGATGGTCAATCTCAACATTCAATTTTGTTTCCTAGAATACCATTGGTCAATTTTACTCCCTAGGTCTTTGGTGGTGACATTTATCATCACCTTTGAGACCCAAGTAATGAAAGGTATCTGCTCCTTCTTTGTTTACATTTCGAATATTCTCATACTTAGAATTGGTGTAGATATTATCATCCTTGTTCTCAGCATTATTATACCAGTACTAATGTTACTTCCTTAGAAAATACCTCTTTCTTCTCTGGGAAATATCAATCCATAGATGTTGCTCACTTGTAGTTGGGGGCTTTCGTTTTCGTTTACTCCTATTCTTATCCTTATTGTAGCAAATTGCATTCTAAAGCAGGAAGCATCATTAGCTTCTAGTTCTTTGCTTCAGAACAAGCTCTTACAAGTTTATCATTGATAAACACCCATCTTTGAGGATTCTTCTGTTGACCTTCGAATTGCTCTATGTAAATGTACTTGATCTTGTACAAACATCCCATTGCCAACTTTGTGTCTTTTCAAAAGGTTATCAATTTTGTACTGTAATCTTTTCTTGTTTATATCCATTATTTCTCTTCCTATTTCTTATCAGCAATCATTAATGTTCTGGGTGAAAAGGCTGTGAATGAAGAGATGATGACTTCACTTAAGATTGATTTATGGGAATTGGCCATTTCCTCCAGGAAAACAAGTAGTTGGATGTTCTTGAGTGTGTACAATATAAAAACACCCTGATGGTACCATTGAGAGACTGAAAGCTCAACATCTGGCTAAAGGTAATACACTCAAACCTTTGGGATTTCTTTGAGACTTTTTTACTTGTAGCTCACTTAAATTCTGTACATGAACTTATTTCTGTGGCTGCCTCTCAAAACTAGCCTCTTCATCAACAGGACATACAGAACGCCTTCCTGCATGATTAATTGCATGAAAAGATGTATATAAAGCAACTGCTTGGATATGTTTCCTAGAGGGAGTTTGATAATTCTATCAGTTGAAAAAAGCAGTCTTGGTTTGACTAATTAAGAGGCAGTTCTAGTGTATGGATTTAAAGTAGGCTTCAATCATTTGGTGTTTATTCGTCGTAGGTGATCTGGAGTGATCATCTTGGTGGTGCAAGTGGATGAGGTTACTGTTCCCAGTAGTGATAATGATGAATTGTTAATCTAAGGACTCACTTGACTAAGCACTTCGAATAAAAGATCTTGGGTTTTTGCAATATTTTCTAGATATTATGGCGACAAGGCCAAAATGTGGTGTTAATGACTTTTAATGTAAGCATATAACTGATTAGAGGAGACATGTATGTTGGGCACCAAAACTATTCAAACACCAATGTTAAGTTTGTAGCTGAACATGGTGACATCTACAGTGATCCATGGAGATATAGGAGTGGTTGGGAAATTAATCTATCTACCTATAATATAGTTGGAGCAGTTAGTCAGTTTACACATTAGGACACAAAGTGTAGGATTTGTTATACATGAAGGATGCTCTATGTAAAGGTCTTTTGTGTGAGGCATCTGATCCTCTGGATAGAGTTGGTTTTTAAGATGATTGGACAGCAGATCAATCGGAGAAAAGATTAATCTTTGCTTACTTCTATTTTGCAGGTAGATGTGGTGCCATCAATATTGACTAGAGGATTAAGAAGCAAAAATGTGGTCCCATGATCTATTGCAGAAGCAGAGTATAGGGCCATGGCTCATACAACTGATAGGATGATGTGGATGAAATCTCACTTACAGGATATGAGCTTTAGTATTACAGCCATGAAGATGTATTATGATAACCAAGCAGCCATCAATATTGAAAGTACTCCAGTGCTCCATCACCATGAAAGAACTAAACACCTTAAGGTAGATACCACTTTATTACAGAAATGACAACGAGTAAGAACATTGTTACTCCTCATGTGAAATCTAGAGAGCAGCTTAGTGACGTGTTTATCAAAGCATTGAATAAGAATCAATTTCAGATGATCAATAGTAAGCTGGGAAGAAATGATATATGTGCTCAAGCTTATGCAAATTTAAAGTTAAATCATGTTCTTAAATTTTGTATCCCTGATGCTGGGCATACTTCATATCCTATCTCCAAGGGTAGTTTTTCATTTTTCCCTTTTGACCCGTATATAATACTTGATGGAGTTTGACTAGTATATACAACTCTCTGTTTTCTCCCAATATTTCTTTTATTATCTATTTTCGTTCTTTTCTTCTCCCTTGAGCAGGATTGTCATTTCAAAGTAAAACAAAAACTCCTTAATCTCCTCTCTTCTTTTCTACTCCTTGTTGAATAGATTGCCGCTATAAATTATCAAGGGAGTTGATGTCATAGCAGTAGATTACTTTATGTACCCTAATTTACCAAATTCCTCTGTTCCAGACCAAATTGTTTTCCATAAGGGCTCTAATTTTATGTGGAAAGAGAATCCTACCTAACCATTCCACCAGCCATTCACATTCCCTTTGAAGTTAAGTCCACAATATTTTACATTTTGAAAGAATACAAAAGCCTGCAATCGACAACAGATCCCAATAAGATAGGAGTTGGCTCCAAATCGGATTATTAGGATCTCTACTACTGAAATAACTAAACTCACCAACCAACATAGGGATTCTTTTTCCTTTTTCCCCATATATATAATTTTTTATGGAGTTTGATTAGTATATACTACTCTCCTTTTTCTCCTAATAATATCTTCTTTTTATCATCTATTTTTCTTCTTTTCTTCTCCCTTGGGCAGGACTGCTCATGACAAAGTAAATCAAAAAATCCTTGAGCTCCTCTCTTCTTTTCTACTCCTTGTTGAATAGATTGCCGCTATAAATTATCAAGGGAGTTGATGTCATAGCAGTTGATTACTTCATATACCCTAATTTACCAAATTCCTCTATTCCACACCAAATATTCCTCCTTAAGGGCTCTAATTTTAAGTGGAAAGAGAACCCTACCTAACCATTCCACCAGCTATTCAAATTTCCTTTGAAGCTAGTCCACAATGTTTTACCATTTTGAAGGAACACAAAGCCCTGCTATCAACAAAAGATCCCAATAAGATCGGAGTTGGCTTCAAATTGGATTACTAGGATCTCCAACACTGAAATAAGTAAATTCACCAACCAACAAAATAGGGATTCTTTTGGCGATGAAAATGCAAAATGAATAATACACTTTTTACTGTGTGAAATGGTGGATCATGATGGAGAAAAAATAACATATGGTACCCAGGAAAGCAACAATCACTTTTACCAAGTAGAAACGCATTCAAAAATTTGAAAATTATAATTAAGTGATATGCATGTACAATATTACCTACACAGATAGAAGGAGTAGGGAAGTGTAAATCATTATTAAATAATCAAATCGCAATCAAATATTTTAATAGAAGAAAGCATTAATTTGGCAAAGATATGAAAGAAACAAAGATAAGATGATAAAAGAGAAAGAAAGATACCTCATAAAAAATGAGACCAAAAGAGAAAGCAT
>JAUPMG010000006.1:925048-936806 GCA_031762675.1 Pachysandra terminalis | reverse complement strand
TTTGGACCGGACGATCCAGTTTGGATCGTCCGGTCTGACTCGCCGATTCAAAGATGGATCGGCCGGATTGGCCGATCCGTCTCGGGATCGGTCCGAGTCATTGAGTTTTCAATTTTTTTGTGGATCGGCCAAGGATCGTGGCTCGTCCTTGACCGATCCCGAGTTGGATCGGCCGATCCTTTACACTATGATAGTGACAGTGATGATAGTGGTGATAGTAGTGATGGTGACTAGGGGCAAGGGGGCACAAGTGGTGGTGGTGTTAGTAGTGCAGGTGGAGTTGGGGCAGGTAGTTAGAGGTTTATAAGCCCTTTCACTAGGGAGTCCGAGTTTGATTATGTTACACAGGATTTGAGCCATGGTGCTCGCCCCTCACATAGTGGCTGAGATAGTCAGAGTGAACGTCTGCCCCCCCAAGAACCTATATACACGCAAGGGGAAGGAGAAGAAGCATTTAGGATCACATGAGGAGACATCTATATTCCATGGTTTCGGATCTATGGATGTCGGACGTGGGCAGCAGGGTTCATCTTCAGCCGAGTCATATCATGGAGGACATGGACAGTACATTGGAGGATACTACCCTGGAGCTGGAGGACTATACCTTGGTGTTGGAGGATATGATCCATATGGACATGGAGGACAGTTCCCTGGCGCTAGAACTCCGATTGGAGGGGGATATGGGACATCTCAGAGTTATGGTACAGACGATTCTGCTGCCTCATATGGCTAAGGCACTTTAGATTCTAGTGGATGGGATACCCATACCCCTCACCCCAAAGATATGATCCACAGACATCCCAATCCACCTACTGTTACAGTTACTACTGTGAGTACTTATTATCCCCAGTATCCACCCATGGGGATACTGATGCAGATGAGTATTGATGATTACCACAGATATGTTAATCAGTATATGAAGTGGTATCGTCAGCTTATGAGTTGGGCACAATATTGTAACTAAGTAGAAAGTACATATTATGGTAGTCAGCGCAGGGATGATGACGATGACTCCAAGCCTTCACAACATTCATTGTGGATTGAATCATTGATACGTATTATTGTATTTGACTATTTGTGACTTGTGGGCCTTTGAATATCTACTTTATCAGATAAACTTGTGACATTTTGTTATTTTATGGTCATTTATATTATGTCATGTTATTTATATATGCTTTGTTGAATGAATGTTAACCGTTTACTTTACAATTTATGTTTCATGTGTTGTTTTCAACATATTATGAAGTATTCTAGTGTATTTAGTTATTATTTAGAAATAATCTAAGATTTAATTAAAAAAATGCATTTGGGGTAAATTTCCTCTCTTTTTCTCAAATCTGAGGGGCCATTTCCCCATGTGGGCGACAATTCGCTGGCCAAACTCGACGACATCAACATTTAAAACCTTGCATGCAACCAATTATTGACATATTTTCCGGTAACTTTCCTATTTTATTTTACCATTATTAGGCCTGGTGATGAGGAAACCTAACAAAGCAACTGTCTTCTAGTATTTTTAAATTTTCACCAGCTTCTACAAATCCAAATACAAGTCAAATAAATAGTTCAAAATAATTAAATTGTTTGAATATTTGGCATGCACTTGTGGTTGCAAGTCAGTATTGATACAATGTCACTATAAGTTCCCTATTTTTAGTCATTATAAGGTCTGACGATGAGAAACTAATAATGCATTTGTATTCTTGTAGTGTTTTAGTTGCTTTTTAAAAATGCCACTGGCTTCTAAATATCTATATACAAAGCAAATAATTGGTAATTTAAATATACAAGATGAGCTGTTTAAGTACTTGGCATGCCCTTTGGCCCTTTTCAATTCAAATGTTCTTGCTATCAAAAGAACCATTGCTAGTTTGTGAAGCATTGATTTCCATTGAATTAGATACAATCAGTTTTACCTGCTTGATGAAACATCTGCATAACTTCCGAATCCAATAAACAGGAGTCATTTCTAAAACATGATCATGGAAAAGCCACCAAGATTCAAATTTTAATTGGATATGTGCTTTAAAAGCTTCCATTTACACAGGTAAGTCTTGAAAGTTCTGAAAACTTGGAAGCACATCAAGAATCAAAATATTAAAGAGCTTAACATTGATTTACCCTTGCATTTATGTTCAAAATATTGACGAGAATCTATCTGAAGCATAAAAATATTATTTGATGCATGTAACTGATACATTGTATTCCAAACTCATATAATGCTTTCTTTGAAGACTAAAAATCACAGACACAAAAAGGCAAAAATGATGGGCTGTGCACATACATGCTATCGGGGTCTGAATAGCTTTCCTTATCAAGTATCTTTACAGTAACCTTTGTCCCATTCCACTTAGCCACTTGATATGTTCCCTATCAAGAATAAGAGAAAATATAACATCTATAAAAGTGGAAATGTATCTAACAGATACATTTACAAGGTAGTTGCTAAACTCTGACAGGAAACAAAAATACAAAAATTATAATCATATAACAGAAAACTTGCGATCATGGTATTGATTCATCAATATTTCATTGTTATCCTGCAGACCTCACCAAAACCTTGGATCCATATTTGAGCCATCACACAATCATATGTGACGAAACATCATAGAATATTATATGACCAACAAAATATCAACTGGAAATGGGAGAACTGGAAAATTATAGTTTTTTTAAACAATTTAACTATAAATCAACCTAAAGATGCATGATACAACACAAGAATTCAATAAGAAACCATGCAATAATATATGGGTCAACACATGAATTTTCAAATTTCCGTGTAAAATTGGCTGCTGTCAAGGTGTAAAGTATCGGTCTTTCTAAAACCCATATGTATCGGTCCGTATTGACTGATACATATCGGGTATTGACCAATACCATTAAAAATTGAGGCAATTTGACATGTATCGGCCAATACCTTTACCATTAGGCTCATATCAACCATCCTTGAAATCCATAGGACTCAGCCAATATTTAACGTATCAATCAGTACTTAAAACCTTGGCTGTTGTGATGATTTTCAAAAGGACTTGAAAGCATATAAAGTGTCGAAAGTATGTTTGTAAATGTTTCCAAATTTTAATGTAGGAGTCGTGCCCTAAGATCGATTTCAAACTTGTTAAATGACCCTACCATTCACAATCGTAGAGCATCTAGGAACTACGACTCACTAGAAATATTTAAAGAAATAATAACATAGTGATGGTCATTGCTAAAGCCAAGAAGGTGATTCTCATATGTTAGAACATACATGGCCTTTCTTAGCCTCCCGAGGATAAGATAGTCATAACGCAATATATATGGCAGTTTCTGGAGGAAACTTTATTTTGACCTACAACAAACTGACCAATATAAAAAACCGAAGTACAGTGTACAAGGTTTTAGGTATAGGTTTTGTATCAAGAATTGGCCTAATCCAAAGCCGAGTCGTATCGGCCGATAGGATACGACACAGTCGATACGGAATGATACAGATCGTTACAAATCCAGGATAAGCCTAAAAAGTCCTAAGAAATCAGAAAAAAAAATCTAAAAAAAAACGTAGATCGTTGCTTTCATTAAGAAATAACGAAAAATGGACACTAAAACAAAACAAAGCATAAATAATATGAAATCTCAATGCAGATTAACCCTAAATAGTATTTAATATGCTTAGTATTATCAGAAACTACATATGAAGTATCATGATTAGGAAACTAAGGGTAACAAGGTAAAAACAAATACATGATATATCTATAAGTGAAACAAATGTCGAACCTACTAGCCATAGCTCCCAATACCAGTAATGGTCAGAGAATGGGTGAAGAAGTTGGCATAATCCTGCTAGGACATCTGATTGAAGCTGGACTCAATGCCAAAGCTCACGACTCTTGGATGGCTGATCATAACTCTTTGAGTAATAATGTTCTGGTCGTGATGAACACCTACAAACTTACCATAGTGATGAGGATGATAAACAGGCCAACCACTACTCTCGGATGGCTGATCATAGCTCCGTATACCATAGTGATGAGAAATAAGCATTCTTGTTTGAGCTTAAAACATTGAAGTCTAGAAAATAGAGAATTCATGATTGCTACGACTAGCCGACACGTATCAGCGAGTCATATTAAAAAATTTAGCATATCAGCCGATATGAGACCGATATGGGCTTTTACATATCATCATATCATCTGATACCTTACTATCCCTTAGATTTAATGGAACTGGTGGCCAATAACGTTTCGTCCACCTCAAATTCCGATACATATCTGCCAATATATAAAACCTTGACAGTGTAACTTATGTAAAATCTATGATGCATAAAAAGTAATGCACCATGAATGATAATGTTCCTTCGAAGAACTAATCTTTCTCAGGCAGTGGTCCTAAATCGGATACTGGATGGAAGCTTATGATTTCAGCTTGTTGGTTGGGTTTACTCTTCATAAAGCAAAACATGATCACAAAAGTGAAGGTCAACTGTGAAGTATTATCCATCTTCCTCAAAATAGTTATAAACGATTAGATTGATCTAAAATAGTTTATAAGAGAACAGTTTATCTATGGATAAGATTCCCATAGTTGAAATCTTTTTGAATTGGCAACATCTATCAACAAGATTTTTCTAGAACCAAGATATACATTTTTATAAAGTTTATGCCATATGTATTGACTATTGAGCACACGACTTGATGATAATAACCTGCCTAAATTGTCTTTGATTTAGGAAAAGATTATTTTACTAATCACTTTCTTTAATCTCCGAGCCAAGATCTTGGCAACAATTTTATGAACACTGCCTAACACGCAGCTTGGTCTTTAAGTCACTCATACATTGCTTTTTCTCTTTCTTTTTGTTTTTGAGTGATAATGATATTCAGGGTTTCGCGTACTGGTCTGGTCCGGTCTGTACCAACCGGTCCATATGGAAACAGACCACTGCCAGCCCAGTATATAATTGCAATACCAAAAAATAAAAAAGTAATGTACCGATTGGTACTGATACGTACCAGTCTGGACCGTCCAGTCCAAACTGGGACCGGTTGGTCTATACCGGTCCAGACTGGAACTGCTAGAAAAAAAAAACAGAGAGGGGGAGAGATAGAGAGATGAGTACGGTAAGTACTGGACCTGTACCAGCTGGTACCACCGGTACAGACTGTGGTACTGGCCAGGTTAACATCCAAAAAATAACTTTTATATCACCCCAACACCTTTATAAAATATAAAAAAAAACTTCATGGAAAACTTGTGAAGTCCTGAAGCCATTTCTATATGCAATTCACCTACCAGACCACAAACCCTCCACCTCACTAAAAGGTCTTTCAGTCAATCCCTTTAATAAGAAGGTACAATCAGATGAAATTCCATACCTATTTGACTCCTTGTAAAGATTCTATTGTGTTTCTCCATCTCCACTTTGATAAGACCTCTTCCAAGTAAGAAATAGACAAAAAGCAGCACTATATATCATGAAGTTCAATATATTGTGAGCATTAGCCAATTGTGGAAGAATTTAAATTTTTATCTCCTACTTCTAGCCAAAAGGCCTTAAAACTTTCAACAACTGAATTCTTTCTTAATGGCTACCTACTTATATTCCTTTTTGTGTCGAGAATGGAAGCAGGGTCAAAGTAAATGTGCTCTATTGTGAAATATTTGTCCTTTGGTGCTATGCTGGATTTTATGGAAAGGGAGAAATGGTCCCACTTTTGATGGCGTGGAACATAAAATAGAAAGCATTCAAAGAAAATCAGAATCTATACTTTTCGATTGGTCAGCTATTCAGCCGGAATTCTTGTGAGTAACTTTTCCAGACTTTTTATGTGGGTGGACACTGTATAGAGATTAGGCTTTAGGACTAAAGCCTATTGCATTATTTTCACCAGTTCAGCTAGACCACTGTATGCCCTTTGTGTACATAGAGCATTGCATTTTTACTCCTATTTTTCCTGATAATATATTACATACACTTTACCTGATAATAATAATAATAAAAAGGCAATCACTCCTTTTTTAAGAAGTAGATTCCACGGACCACATCTTCAGAGGACAAAGAACTCTTCTTATCATCTAGCCTCACAATTTCCTCTCGAATCTCCTTTTTCTTGACATCAATCCTATAGAACACCTTGTTCCACCTCTGTAAATAGTCCTTTAGCAATAATTACTTAAAACGATGAAGCTAGCCGTCCCTAAAATTGCAAAGTTACATCATAACTCCATTATATTCACAAAATCCTTAGATTCTGACCACATATTTTTAAACTAGAAGATGCTTTCTTACTCTTGTTCCTTTGACACTCTTAAAATGATAGGAATGTAATCGAATAAGAGTTTTCTTTAAGACAGCTAGGATAATTTTATGGAGGTCCTCGGGTTAGAAACTTTAAGAGTCTTGCCAATCAAAAGCTTCCAAAGGACAGAATCCAATGATTTGTGTAACAAGTCTGAACCCCCACCCTACAAATGGAAGCATCATAAAAACCAATAAAACTCAAATTGTTCCTTCTTTCAATAACCTAAAAAACTAAAACTAAGGATGTGGAATTCCTTCTTTCATTACAATTCTTTGTGAAATTTACTAAGGGTGCATTTGGATTTGCGGATTTCGATTTAGTTTCTGCATCTTGAGATCTGCCGATTTAAAATCCATTAATTTAAGATTCAGTTTTTTGGATGAATTATTTGATAAAAGGATTTGATATTAATATTTCCTACAGCCACTATTTAGACGCTAAAAAATGCCTATAGATTTGGATATAGGGTTTGACTAATATGTACAAAACAAATATGTTCCTTCAACATGACTTCACACTATCATGGTAGATTTTTATGGGCATCATGCCATGTGCAACCTGATCACGTCCATATGGGACCTATCCGAGTTTTGACTATTAAAAAAAAGTAATTTGAAAAGAAAAAGAGATTGCAGAATGCAATGATTGTTAGTGGTGGTAGTAGGCGATGGTTGTTGGTGATAGTCGACAATGGGTGATAGTGGTAAGTGGTGATGTTTAATGGTTATGGTATGCAGTGGTTGGTGGTGATGGCAGGCAATGGGTGGTGGTGATGGTGGTAAGTAGTGGGTGGTGGGTTGTGGTGGCTAATGGTTTTGTTGTGGATGGTTGGTGGTATCAAAAAGTGGTAGTGGTGGTGGTATTAAGCGGCAGATGGTGGCAGGTGATGATAGACGATGATGGATGGTGGGGTGATAGTGATATGTCACAGTTATTGAAGATAGACATCCTTTTTGACTGATGGTTGTTGTATGCAGTGGTTGGTGGTGGTAGGTAGTGGGCGGTGGTGGTGGGTTATGGTGGTGGTGGTTGATTTGTGATTAGGGTGGCAGATGGTTATGGTATGTAGTGGTTGGCGGTCATGAATAGCGATGATGGTTGGTGGTGGTGATGGGCGGTGGGAGGTGGTGCGCGTAAGTGGTGGTTGATTACTACAGTATGCAATGTTCTGTGATGGTGGCTAATGGTTATGGTATACAATGGTTGGTGGTAATGTTGGATGATGGCAGTATGAGATAATTGTTGGTGGTAGTCGACTATGGGTGGTGGTGGTAGCTGGGAGTGATGGTGGTGGTGATGAGGGTAGGTATTGGTGGTGGTAGTCAACAATTGGGGGGGGGTGATGGTCGTCGACTATAGGTGATGGGTGGTGGTGGTCATCGTTATAAGTGGTGGGGGTAGTAGATGGTGGTATGTGAAGGTAGAGGATGTGCAGACGTCAAGGATACATCTCTTCTTCCACGAGTTGGTGTCAAACAATAAATGGGATTTCTAAAATAACTACCATATAAGATGATTTCAAATTCTTAGCTTTTGGGGTTAAAATTCTTGTTTTTGAAATCCTATGCATTTGGGGAAATCCAAATCTGGATTATTAAAAATCACCAAACAATGGATTTAGATTTTGGGTGCTCAAATCCAAATCCGCTCTCAGCCAATCCGTGACTCCAAACACACTCTAATAGTAAAAAAAGTAATAATAAAAAAAAAGGAATCCCATTAACTACTTTATCTTACAAAGAAAAAACATCTTGCTAAACAGGGTGAATACTGAATCCTATAAAAATTTGAATAAATCCTGTAAAAATCATACTAAGATCTAAATAAGGTCCTTGAAAAATCAAGGACTACTACAGCTTTTCAGCTTTTGAATATGAACATGGCCTGATATTTGGACCCTTCTGGAGCCTATAAACAAACACTCTCAAGCATTTATGTGATTGATAGATCATGCAAAGTCTAATTCGATATTGGAGCAGAATCACCCAAATTAGACGTCATCTAAAATAGCTCTTGGTTTGGCAATCCTCTAAACTGAATAAACCATCACTCAGTCCACTCCCAAGATAAAAGACAACGTCCTTCAATTTCATCCCATGCTCATAAAGAATAATTACACCACCATTTCAAACTCCAGTCCTCCCCTTTTTAGGCAGTGGACAAATACCTGAAAGCAACCTCTAATTATTTCCTTACAGTGAATCCATCATCATCTGTTCACTATGGTTGTCCTCATACCTTTGCACCATCCCAACAACAAAGAAAAGCCCAAAGGGAAAGATGGGAACATTATCAAGTATAAATGGTTATTCACTCTTTCCAAACAAGAATCTGCCGCTTGTGGGTCAAACCTGAATCAGCTACCACAGTCATCGATCAGACCGAGGAAAAGCCTCTTAAGGCATAACCCCATGCCTCATCATGAAATTCTGACATCTTAAATCAACCTGAGGAAAACTGGGATTCTATGTAGACTACGCCTCCATATGATTGGCCCATGTCTCCTTTTCTATAGAACAAAGAATTGCTACTCATCGATTGGGCTTCCATTTATACCTTTACCCTTGTCCTGCGTACCCAGCAGGTTCCCATTGAGTGGATTGAAATAGTTTAGCTTCAACAGATCCCCAAATCCATACCTGAAGCCCACTGCTCAACTGAAAACCTGATTTGATTGGGCCACAATCTTCAACACAATGAAAATCAGTTTTTTATGATGACTATAGATGCCACATTGATTTATACAACATGATGGGACAAAAAGGAGAAGTAAAGAATATTTGTTTGACTAAAGCTAGTAGCTACAGTTTTGAATCAGAAAAACCTGATTTTCATTCAGTTCACATTAATAGATATGCCTTATCCCAAATAGTTAGGTTGGCGACAAGAATCCCATTCCTCCACCTGAATGAATTTAAAACAGTCACGATTCTAAGCTCTAAAAGATCAGACACTAAACTCTAAATATCTGATTCTCTACCAATTCATTGTATGTTTAACCCAATTCGGTCAAATTACGACAAAGAAAAATACAATATGTCACAGTCTCCATCTCAAACTTTGAAATAATTTGAGATGCTTCAAAAAGTAATCATGAAAAAACAAATCCATGTCTGTCATAGTTAAGAGTTACTCTAGTAAGAGGTGCCAACATCTTCAAACAAATGCTCAGGTGCAATGATACACATCATTGAAGCACTGCATCTGTGATTGTATAAGCATCAGTTAGTATATCTAAATCAACGATGACAAATCCTGCATTTATCATTTTGTTTACTCCTTTCGCTTAATTTCAATTATTCAAATACCATATCCTCTTTAACCATGATTTTTTGTTAGGATGTTCAAGCTATACCGATCAAATCTTCCATCTCTAGATTAATCTTTTGAGCATGTTTCAACATTCTCTCATCGATGCAGTATCCAACCATTCTTGGTTTAGTTACTTCAAGGGGAATCTTTTGAATAAAGGTCCCCAGTTGGTTTTCCGTTCATTACTAGATTTAATCTTCATTGAAGATAAAGCAGTCCATACAGAATATTGTTGAGGAAGTATAATAATTGGAGAAAGGTGGGAAGTTGTGCTTGCTTAAAAAAAAGGATAAAAGAAAACGACAGAGAATCAGAAAAACTGAAGCTATTGTAGATATATATAAACTGAAATCAACTTCATAAAATTACAAGGCCTGTGTTAAAGATATTTCTTATAAAGAAAAAAAAGATTTTAAAATATCTTCACAACATGGTATGAGGAGAAATACCCATTTCCAAAGAAAGAATCTTGGTATTGTTTGCCTACACCAAGTGCAGAATAAAGGAGATATGGAAAGATTATCACTACCAAAACATGGTAATGCAAAGTTTAATAACGGACCATACACAAGTTTCAAGAGCTGACATGAAATTCGTGATTATGAAGGAATCAAGAGCATGCCTTTGAGATGCCATCGCCCTTGCGAATCTGAAGCTCCAACGGATTTAGCTCATATTCTGGAACTTCTCGAGGATTTGAAACAACCATTGGTGTCTTCCTGGTTTTCTGCAAATGCACACTTGACAATTATATATAAACTAATATTTCAGAAGGCACCAAAGATAGTAATCCAACAAATTTAAAACACAAAAGATCGAGATCTTACTGGAACTTTTGCTCCTCGAGCCCTCAAAATATTGTAAATTTCTATATTTCCATAGTACTTTGCATCAGCAGCAGCCTGTTACATGACATAACTCCTAATCAAGAGAGTAAAAGTATTTTCAATTGTTGAAGAACAACCATTGCTTTATCTTTAATGTTTCTGCTTGATATAGGTAACATTAGGTTAATCCAATTGCCCAAAAGTACCAAACCATGGATAAGATGTAGAAATGCCATTATGACATTAACCTAAAATACTCAAGCAACTGACATGGTAGAATATTAAAGGCCATCACAAATGAACAGCTTATGGAAAACACAAAGTGAAGCTACAAAATAAATCCTTCCAAAAAAAAAAAAAAAAGATAGAAATGGCTCTATATTATTTTCTAGATACTATTTTATACCAGAACTCAATCAATTTACGTGGTGCAGTATTTAAGGCCACCAAAAGATGAGCAGAAATAAATGGAATGTGAGGCTAGAATAACGGTCCTCCCAGAAAGTGGATGTAGGAATCAATTTCCAGTCTCAAAGGCAAGGAGAAATCAATTTGCCTGTTTGGAAGGCAATGTATTGCATCTCAGGATTTTTACATGGGAATAGGAACAAAAGCAGGACTATGGATGGAGAATCGGTGGTCAAGAAACACTTAGGAAGCGAGACCAACAACAAAGTATCTGTAAAATCTTATATATGCAACATTGTGTTTCTTTTTTTTCTTTTTTTTTTTTATCGGTAACATTGTGTTTCTTTTCATTTAACAAATTATCAAAGTAAGCTTCACTTTTTTCTGTAAAAGAAACTTACTAAGATGGTATTGCTGTTTATAAAGCCGGATTGTTCCAAGTCATTTAAGTTTCTCACAATAGCCTTTAGGTGACTTTTGCAGGATATTTTACTTCAGCTTCACTGTAGCATTCATAGTTTTGGAAATTATTAAAGCGCTTTCAACAACCATTCTACTTGTTGTACAGCAGGGATATTTTCCCATGCATCAGGTTCATATCAGAACAGTACATATATCCATATCACTGGTCAGAGGGAACTGGGCTTCTTTTTGGTGTAATAGGTAACAACAGGAAATTCTGGCACAAAAATACAACACCCAGCCTCAGAGCTTCTGCACACAACACCATTTCATAGTACCCAACCAATTGAAGCAGGCTCAAACATTTAGCTCAATTGGTTGATTCCTGCATTAACCATGATTTTGTGTGTTTGACTATAACTCCCCACAACCCATTAATTGTGTTGTGTTGTGTGTGTGTGTGTGTGTGTGTGTGTGTGTGTGTGTGTGAGAGAGAGAGAGAGAGAGAGAGAGAGAGAGAGAGAG
>JAUPMG010000006.1:908073-918795 GCA_031762675.1 Pachysandra terminalis | reverse complement strand
TACACGGCCTTCTCAGGGATAAGATATTCTATGAGCGCAAACATAGTTTTAAGGGTTTTCAACCTAGGAGGCACAATACACCCACTTTATTTTTTATCATGGGTAATACTCCAAGGTTCTATCAAGTAAATTGCCTGAAGAAATCATGTTCATTGATAGATAACAGAGACTCTCTCTCTCTCTCTCTCTCTCTCTCTCTCTCTGAATATACATCCAAGCATTTGAAATCAAGAAATGCCTTGGAAAAGAATCACAGACATGAGTGAGGATATTGGGGTAACTAATCACTCAACTCAACCAACCAAAAGCCTCACTTAATACAAACATGTATTGGGACTCTCTTTCACTCATGAGTCTAACACAGGAACTCTAAGACAGAAGGAATTACCCATAGACCATATCGAGGTCAAGAGTCAATGCAGTGCAAGTGATGAGGTGCACATTAACTAAGCAATCATCATTTTGTGTACAGGGTGTATTTTCAATCTAAACATAGTTCAAGTTCATCCATCATGTAATCTCATCATAGTTACAAGAAATAGAATGTATATATCAAAGTATGGACTCATGAAAAGAAGGTACACTACAGTTTAATGTATAAGTCAATTATTCATAACATTGATCTAATCAAACAAGAAAAGTATAGGTGTAATAGAATTAACCAAATAAAACCATCACAGGAATTTTCGGCGCATTGAAAATTCTCGGCAACCTCGTCGCCGACAAAACCAGGGAATGAAAATTCTCAGAAATAGTCTTCAACGCACCGAAGGATTCTCAGCTGAAAAATTTCCCAGAAATCCTCGGCGCACTGCTTGGCGCACCGAGCAGGTCGCCGATAACTCCTAAAGGTTCTCAATGAACAGTTCGGCGCACGGAGACGGTCGCCGAACTGTGCGATAACCCAGAAAACAGGGTATTGCTTTGCTCCAAAATTTTCATTTAAATTGCAGAAATTTACAACCTAAAACTCAAAACACCATTCACACACAACACATGGTAGTTTCATGTAATTTAAGCATCATGAATCATACAATTCATACAAGGAACATTCTTCTCATAACAATATACGAAAATCATTGGAAAGTCTATGAAAGTAATCTATGAACTCATAACCAATACAAATAAAAGCTGAAAGAGTTTACGTACGAGAAAGAAATTAAGATCATTAACTTCAATCCAATTCAAAAGCTCCAAATTTCTTCTAGTTAGCTCTCAAGACATGCAAAGACGTGAATTTTCATGAAAAGAAAAGAATAAACAAAATATCACATGTTTCTATTAAGTTGAAGTGGAAACATCTAGGCCCTAGATGCAAACTAATCTGAACCATGCAAGTTTCATATAAGGGGAAAGGTAGTGAAACCTCCCACAAACAAATTCTCTTCTAAATCCAAACCCTTAACTTAAAGCAAACTAATCCAAGCCATACACTTCAAAATCTCATAAAGCATAAAGCAACTAAACGAACCTCAAATGCTAATGTGTTCTACTATGGTATGTGACACCCCAAGCACATGGTGAACAACAATCCAATCGCAGTACTAAATTAACTCCTCGGTTAATCTGAACACAAGAAATTAATTACCATGAATATTTGCTGAAAAGAAAACACACACATAAAATTTTAGATTGTTACATTCTACATTTCTACTCTCCTTAACGTGATTTCGTCCTCGAAATGGGCTTAACTTAAGTGAACAGATGAGGATACTTGTCCCTCATATCGGCCTCAAGCTCCCACGTTGCTTCGGTTGTTCCGTGATTACTCCATAAAACCTTAACCTTAGATATGACCTTATTCCACAAAACTTGATCCTTTATGTCCAAAATTTTCATTGGATACTCCTCATAAGTAACATCCTCTCAAATCGTTACAGTCTGCCAATCGATTACTGATGAAGGATCAGGGTGATACTTCCTCAACATAGAGATATGAAACACATCATGTACAAGATCCAACTCGGAAGGTAGTAACACTCAATAAGCTACTTCTCCTATCCGTTCAGATATCTCGAAGGGTCCAATATACCTCGGTGTTAACTTTCCTTTCTTACCGAATCTGAATACCCCTTTCATCGGTGAGACTTTGATGAATACCCAGTCGCCTACCATAAATTCTAGACTCCTTCCTGTGTCTGCATACTTCTTATGCCTGTGTTGAGCTGTAACAAGTCTGTTTCTGATGATTCTGATATTCTCAGTTTTCTCTGCTACTATCTCAGGTCCTAGGGGAATATGAGCATTATCTTCATTCCAACACAAAGGTGATCGACAGGATCTTCCATACAGTGCGTCAAATGGTGCCATACCGATGCTATTCTAATAACTGTTATTATAGGAGAATTCCACCAATGCTAGATGATCCTCCCAACTGCCCTTGAAATCCAGAATGCATGATCTCAAAAGATCTTCTAACACTTGGTTAACCCTTTCTGTCTGACCATCTGACTGCGGATGGAATGCAGTAATGAAATTGAGCTGTGTCCCCAAAGCTTTATGCAAACTCTTCCAAAACTTCGAGGTAAACTGAGATCCGCGGTCTGATACAAAAGTCATGGGTACTCCATGAAGTCTAATAATCTTTCTGACATACCACCTTGCTAAGTCGTCAGCATTCATTACAGTCTTTGCTGGTATTAAATGTGCTGACTTCGTTAGTCGATCGATTATTACCCAAATCATATCATGGTTGTTGCGAGTCTTGGGTAATCCTGTAATGAAATCCATAGCTATATGTTCCCATTTCCATTCTCCGATCGGCAAAGGTTGACGTGTCCTCGCTGGCTTCTGATGTTTTTCCTTCACTTGCTGACACGTCGTACACTTCATCACAAATTCCTCAATCTCCACTTTCATCTTTCTCCACCAATAGTTCCGTCGAAGGTCATAATACATCTTTGTTCTACCTGGGTGAATTGAGTAT
The DNA here is from genome assembly GCA_031762675.1 of Pachysandra terminalis. Classification (NCBI taxonomy): domain Eukaryota; kingdom Viridiplantae; phylum Streptophyta; class Magnoliopsida; order Buxales; family Buxaceae; genus Pachysandra; species Pachysandra terminalis. The sequence goes on along the minus strand of JAUPMG010000006.1, from coordinate 915,869 downwards.
CGTGATCGGTGAGCTTCTTCTATGATTTCTCTTCTCAAGTCTTCCTCATGTGGCACACAAAGTCTTCCTTTGAATCGTACACTGCCATCCTCTTCTTTAGTCCAGTTTGTTCTTTTTGTATCGTTGGCCAACTCTTGCATCCAGGATTCTTTCTCTTGCAATTCTATGATTCTTGACTTCAATGAGGGCTTAGTAAGAATGTTACATAGCGTCAGCCCACAATCCACTCTACAAGCAACAAAGTTGAAATTCGCTAAGGTTTCGTAGAATTTCCACTCTTGAACAAGCATGTGAGCTACCACACTCCTAGGTCTACTGCTAAGCGCATTTGCTACAACATTTGCCTTGCCCGGATGATATTGTATTGAGAAATTATAATCATTAACTAGTTCCATCCATCTCCTCTGCCTCATGTTCAAGTCCTTCTGAGAAAACAAATACTTCAGGTTCTTATGGTCAGAAAATACTTCGAAAGTTTCACCTACTAGATATTGCCTCCAAATATTCAGTGCAAAGACAATAGCTACAAGCTCCTGGTCATGAGTAGGGTAATTCCTCTCATGAGTCTTCAGTTGTCTTCAGGCATAAGCAACAACTTTACTTTCTTGCATCAAAACCCCACCCAGTCCAGAAAGAGATGCGTTTGTGTAAACCACGAAGTCTATACTACTAACAGGAATAGTCAAAACCGGTGCAGTAATCAACTTCTCCTTGAGAGTGGTAAAAGCTACCTTACAATCTTCATCCCATATAAACTTCACATTCTTTCTTGTAAGCTTTGTCAATGGAGTCGCAATGCGTGAAAATCCTTCTATGAATCGTCGATAGTAACTGGCTAATCCAAGGAAATTGCGTACCTCGGTAACATTCTTGGGTTGTTCCCAAATTGACACTACCTCAACCTTGCTCGGATCTACTGTGATACCTTCCTTAGTCACTACGTGACCTAGGATTTTCACCCATCTTTCCAGAATTCGTACTTAGAGAATTTGGCGTACAACTGATGGTCCACCAATGTCTGCAATGTGAGGTTAAGATGAATCTCGTGCTCTTCCTTGGTCCTTGAGTAGGTTAGAATGTCATTGAAAAATACTACCATAAATTTGTCCAAGTAAGGATTAAAGATTCTCTGCATCATGTCCATAAATGCAGCTGGTGCATTTGTCAATCCAAAAGGCATAACTACAAATTCAAATGACCATACCTAGTCCGGAATGCTATCTTCGTTATGTCTTCTTTCTTGATCAACAACTAGTGATATTCGGATCAGAGATCGATCTTTGAGAAGTAAGATGCCCCTTTCAACTGATCAAATAAGTCTTTTATGCAAGGTAAAGGGTACTTGTTCTTCACCGTAACTTGATTTAATCTGCGATAGTCAATGCATAATCTAAGAGATCCATCCTTCTTCTTAACAAACATAATGGATGCTCCCCAAGGCGATATGCTCGGTGGAACATCCAGTTGCTTTCTTAAATCAGTTAACTTTGTACGTGCCATTCGATATGTCTGTAATGCAATAGGTGACACTCCTGTTAGATCGATGCGAAATTCCACTTCTCGCTTGGGTGGTAGTCCAAGAATATCTTGAAATATCTTCTCGTACTGATTCACTGTGGGAATGCTCTTCCAACCATTCTTCTCTTCAACAGACCACAAATCCAAACAAGCTGAAAGATTTGGTATTCCAGATCTTGAACCAACTACCTTCATCACTTTGCCTTTCGGAGATAGAAAAGTGACTACACGTTTATGATAGTCTATCTGCACATGATGTGCAATTAGCCAGTCCATTCCCCGAATTACATCATATGCATGCATGTTCAAAACAATAAGGTTACAAGATAACATAGACTCACCCAACATAATCATACAAGACTCACAGACTTTATCTAATTATGTTGTGCCTCCTACTGGGTTAGCTACAACAAGGCTCCTACTCAGATCCTTCATCTGCAAACCCAAACAAAGTGCTAGTGATGAGGCTATAAATGAACGGGATGGTCCTGTGTCAAACAAAACCTATGCAGAAATGTGAGAGATGTGTATGGTACCTTCCATGACGTCATTCTGAGGTGGCTCCAATGCAAAGACTTTGCCCAACTGAGGTTGTTGCTGAGAGTGTTGCTATGGCTGCTGCTGAGGACGTCCATTCTAGATCCCCTTGAATGGTTGAACTTGCTGAACAGGTCTAGGATGCTGAGGGTATATCTGCTTCGGCATTACCTGTTGCTGCCCTTGAAAGAATTGTTGCTGCGGTCACTTCTTGGTGCACGACACTCCTTGAAGTGATGACCCGGCTTTCCACAATTGAAGCACGTCATGATTGGCCTTCGAAGTTCAGATAAGTATGACGGGCCTTGCATTCTCTGTCTCTTCAGTTGTTCCGACTGACTGCCTTTGAAACTTCCTGGCCTGTCATATCTCTTCCCAGACTTCTGATCCAAGGCCTTACGAAATTCTTGCATGTCTCTCTCCACCTTCCTCGCACAATCTACCACCTTGTGGTATTCAGTAAATTCTCGCACCACCAGCCGACTCCTAATATTCGGCCGCACCACCTTCCTCACACAATCTCTCGCCATCTTACAATTTGTGTACCTGAAATAAAGTTTAATCACATCCAAATTTCTTATAGGTTAAGAACTTTAGATGGTTAGCAGTTAACATTCAACACATCAAAAACTTGTGAACCATTTGCACCTTGAAAACTTTAAAATTATAGTCACAACAAAAACTTGGAGAAATTGATTAAAATGAAGAACAATAGCTCTGATACCAACTTTGTCACATCCCAAACTCAAGGATTCGCTTTAGAGTCCTTAGAAGTCTGAAATATAACTTCCACTTTCTAAGAAAAGAGAATGGTAGAAAGTATCTCGCAAACATACTTGAACATTATATGATATTCAAGAAGAAAATATACAGGTAAAGAGATCTTTCATATCATAATATATTACATCAAAGTTTTTAAAGAAACAACGGAAGATTATACAAAAAACATAAGTTCTAGGTGATAATCAAGTTCTCAACTGATATCATTCCAAAGAAAAAGAAAGAATATACATTTCCTCAATTCAAAAAGAAATATGTATTATGTTATTACTTCAGAGTTCATAATATAAATCGTCTTCATCCTCCAGAAATTCTTTTTTCACCTCGACATCCTGAGGTTTATCTTCTAAAAGACCTGAAAATATGGTTGCTAGAAAGCATGAGCTATAAAAGCCAGTAAGTAAAAACATTCAAAGTAAATTGATATTGATACAGGGCCACGACCACTAATCATAGATGAACCAATGAAATTTCCAAATAATACATGACATAACATGAACGAATGAGGTAAATTTTTTTAATTAAATGCATGTAGTGCTCCTGATAATTATGTGTATACACCAAGGTAATCTAACATTCAGTCTAAAATGCTGTGCACTCTGTAATACCTATCAATATGACAAGTTTTCACATGATCGATCTGTCCTTTGAGCAAGATGTCTTATCAAGCCATCCCCTGAATACATGTCCTTCTCAGGGATATGATATTCTATGAGCACAAACATAGTTTTAAGGGTTTTCAACCTAGGAGGCACAATCCCCCCACTTGATTTTTGATTATGGGTAATACTCCAAGGTTATATCACGTAGACTGCCTCAGGAAATCATGTTCATTGATAGTTAACAGAGACCTCTCTCTCTGAATATACATCCAAGCATTCGAAATCAAGAAATGCCTTGGGAAAAAGAATCACAAACATGGGTGAGGATATTGGGGTAGCTAATCCCTTAACTCAACCAACCAAAAGTCTCACTCAATACAATCATGTACTGGAACTCTCTTTCACACATGAGTCCAATACAGGAACTCTGAGATAGAAGGAATTACTCATAAACCACATCGAGGTCGAGAGTCAATGCAGTGCAAGTGATGAGGTGCACATTAACTAAGCAATCATCATATTGTGTACAAGGTGTACTTTTAATCTAAACATAGTTCAATACCCATCCATCATGTAATATCATTCATAGTTACAAAAAATAGAATGTATATATCAAAATATGAAATCATGGAAAAAAAAGTATACAGCAGTTCAATGTGCAAGTCAATTATTCATGGAATTGATCTAACCAAACAAGAAAAGTATATGTGTAACAGAATAAACCAAATAAAAACATCACAGGAATTCTCGGCGAACCGAAGATTCTTGGTGACCTCTTCGGCGAAAAAACCAGGGAATGAAAATTCTCAGAAATAGTCTCTGCGCACCGAAGGATTCTTGGCGACATTTCCAGGAAATGAAAAATTTCCCAGAAATCTTCGGCGCACCGAGCAGGTCACCGACAACTCCTAAAGAGTCTCGGCGGGCAGTTCTGCGTACGAGATGGTCGCCGAATTGTGTGATAACCCAGAAAACAGGGTTTTACTTCAAAATTTTCATACAAATTGCAGGAATTTACAACCTAACAATCCAAACACCATTCACACACAACAAATGGTAATTTTATGTAATTTAAACATCTTAAATCATACACTTCATATAAGGAAGATTTTTCTCATAACAATATAGAAAAATCATGAAAAATCTATGAAAAATAGTCTATGAACTCCTAACCAATACAAGTAAAATCTAAAAGAGTTTACTTACAGAAAGAAATGAAGATTAACAACTTCAATGCAAGCAAAAACTCCAAATTCTTTTAGTTAATTTCTCAAGGCATGCAAAGACTAAGAATTTTCTTGCAAAGGAAAGAAAGAACAAAAGATCGCATGTTTTTTTTTCTTGAAGTGAGGTGGCACAATCTAGGCCCTAGATTCAAACAAATCTCAATCATACAAGTCTCATATATGTGGGAAGTTAGTAGAACCTCCCACAAGCCAATTCTCTTCTAATCCAAGCCCTTAACTTAAATTAAAACAATCCAAGCCATACACCTCACAATTACATAAAGCGTAAAGCAACCAAACAAAACCTTAAATGCAAATGATTTCTACTATAGTGTGTGGCACCCCATGAACATGGTGAGCAACAATCAATCACACTGCTAAATTAACTCCTCGGTTAATCCGAACACAAGAAAATAATTGTCATAAATATTTACTGAAATAAACGCACACATAACCTTTCAGAATGTTACATAGGGATAGAGAGAATAAGTATAAAAAAAAAATCTCTTTGGGGATCAAAACCTTTCTCCTAGAAAAGGTAAGGATTTTGAAAGAAAAGAAAATGAGCACTATGAATACTCTCCAATAATCCAACCAACCTGGGACTTCTCTTGTGTTTCCTTATTAGTTAATCAACTTTGTCAAAATATATGAAAACTTACCAGAAAGTTGTTGAAAGTTGCTAGAATTTGATTTTTTTTATCTCCACATATCTTATCTTAACCAGACACTTAAAAGAAATATTAATCATTTCTTTTCTTTTCTACTTCCTTTTTCTTTTCTTTTTTTATTCGTATAAAATCCAATGTTCCAAACACAACCTAAGTAAATGTGGTATTGAGCGAGAGGTTTCTAACAAAACCACTTGTTTGAGCGAGGTTTCTAACAAAACCACTGATTGGGATTCATGATTAAATGAACATGTGAACTCTAGGGAGCCTCTTGCATGCCCATTTAGGATATAGCAAAGCCCAAAATGTAAATGCAATTTATTTCATTAACCATAAAAGTCTTCTTTACTTCCGGTGATACACAATCCCACAAGACCAACATGATAGGGCTAAAAGGATTTAGGAAAGTCAATCAATCACGAGCAACTACAACTAGCTGCTTTCCAACATTGCGGCCAGTAAAGAGTCCTATCAGTGCAGTAGGGCCATCCTCGAGACCTTCAACTATATCTTCCACATAAACTATCTTCCCTTCTTTGATGTATTGCATAATCTTATCCAGGAACTTTGGGTAAAGGTGATACCAATCAAAAACCAAGAATCCTTCCATGCGGGTTCTCTTGGAAACAAGACTAAACAAATTCTGTACACCTTCAGGCTGTCCAAGGTTATATTGAGAAATCATCCCGCACACAGCAATGCGACCATGGATTCTCATGTTAAGGAGAATTGCATCAAGCATCTTACCACCAACATTCTCAAAGTAAATGTCAATACCTTCAGGAAAGTACCTGCAAACAAGAGAAACCAGTATGAGTAATCATAAGTTTGTTAAGTAGTAACTAAGATAGATGTCTTGCTTTTATCTACTAATCACGTATTGAATTCCTATTGTTGATAGCATTTGACATCAGAGGGACTAAGGCCCCATTTGGAGTAACTTCCCAAGGATTAAAGAGGGCCTTTGATATAGTATAGGTGACCGTGTATGTTTACTTAGAAGCATTGGATCGAAAAAAGATGCACTTTGTGCATCATGATTTCAAATGGGCATAACTTTGGGCTAGCTTTGGTATCAAAATTAAGCTTATAATACCATTTCGGAAAGCTAACAACAAGACCTGCAAAACCCGCATCAATACTATGAGGTGAGATGCGTGTCGTCCGTTGTTTAGACCTCAAAACAGCCTCGGAAGTCTTGTACCCATTTTAGTAACTTTTGCTTACATATTTCTTGTAGGATAGTTTTTAGCATTTTAGGGTTTCGTTTGAAATCAGATTTCTTATAAATGGGGAAGAGATTGTAGAGAGAATTATTCATTATTAGACGTTTTATGAAAATTGATTGAGAAGTTTTTCTCTTTTATTTCCTACTGTTGTAAGGTTTTGCCTTAAAACCCTACCAACTCTAAAAGGTTGTGTGTTCTGTGGCCGGATTCATCGACCCTGTTCATCTATACCCTACATCAGCTTCCTAGACCTGAAAGGGCTTCCCACCTAAGGCTTAGGTGTTTGGGGACTTGTCTGAAAAGTCATTTGGACGAAAGTGCTTCTTCACAAAGCCCATTTTTGGCAAAGTAGGAGGGGTTGCTTCTAGAAACTGCATTTGCAAAAGCAATTAATAGTGTTTTAGATTTACTTAAAACATTTTAGTGACTCATTACCCTCTGTTTTTATGTATATTCTTTTAAATTAAAATACATTCCTTTACCTATTATTATGTACAAGAACATCCTTTTGTTTGCTCTTTCTTACCAAATACAATTTTCAGCTGAAGGCTATGATTCAAAACCGTTTTCAATAAGAACCTTTCAAATGGAAGCTCTTCCATTTTTAGGGAGTGTCTTAACTTAATCATCTTACCCCAAAAAAAAAAGTCTTAACTTAATCATGACCTAATGGTGTTTAAGATAAATGAATAGTTTTGGTCATACAACTGATTACAAGACCAGCAATGCCACTCAACTTAATTGAGCAATACACTAATATATATGCATTTTTCTTGCTAATACAGTTATGATCAACTTAATTGAGCAATACACTAATATATATACGCATTTTTCTAGCTAATGCAGTTATGAACACCGACCTTTTCAAAGCGGCATCCAAGCCATGCTCTTCTTTATAGTTGAAAGCCTCATCAAACCCAAATTTATTCTTCAGAAGATTAACCTTAATGTTCATTTAATGAAAAAAAAGGTATAAGAAAGAAGGAAAAACAAATCTCCAAAGTAAAAAACAGTTCATCATTGTTTATAAAAGCCACCACCTAAACTCCTATATAAAGTACTTACTAGCTAGTGAACTTACTTTTCTTTGGATCTAGCACTTCCAACCACATAGCGACCCATCAACTTTGCAAACTGTCCCACTAGCTGACCAACTGCACCAGATGCTGCTGACACAAATACAAATTCTCCTTTCTTGGGAGAGCAAATCTCATGGAAACCAACATAACTAGT
>JAUPMG010000006.1:891456-902636 GCA_031762675.1 Pachysandra terminalis | reverse complement strand
TGTCTAGAATCAAATGTCATATGATCTGTAGCACCAAAATCAATTATCCATGCACTATTAGAAACAGGTGAAGAAATATTAAAAACCTTACCACAATTATCTGTAGCTGTTACTAACGCTGAGGTCTTTGTTGCAATGTCTCTTGCAACAACAACAGCAGTTCCAGTCTTCTTTTTTCAGGAAGAACGACTATGATCCCACCATTCTGGATATCCCACTAGTTCAAAGCAACGATCTTTGGTGTGCCCCAGTCTGATTGCAATGGGTGCATTTAAATGCAGATTTATTGACACCATTGGTGCTCTTTGGATGGTTGCTTCTTTGACGGTCATCCCAATTTTGAGTTGAGTGGTTTCAAGTCACCATGGCTGAAGCTTTAGAACTTTCAGACTCCCCTTTTAGAGTTGCACGACGTACCACCTCTCATCGAATGAATGTATATCATTCTTCCAAATCTGGAACCGGTTCTTTGCGTCGAATCTCTCCACGAACTTGCTCAAACATTGCATCCAATCCGGCAAGAAATATGTGCACCCTTAGTCATTCAACGGACTTTTGGTATGCAACGATATCATCAGGATCCTTCATGACAACTTCATCTCGATGATCCAATTCTCTAAAAACCCCGGTTAACTCTCCATAATATTCTGAGAGAGACTTTCCCCTTTGTGTGGCGGTGAATGCCTTTTGATTCAAGGCAAAAACTTGCAACTCATCACTTCCATTAGAGAATCCTTTTGATAGAGCACTCCAGATTTTGTAGGCAGTGGATAAGCATAAATAACGCTTCATAATGTCTCGAGTCATGGACATCAATAGCTATATTTCACTTTCTAATTTTTGGCATACCATTTTTCATATCCATCTTCAGATTCTACCAGTGGCTTCGTCTTACCAAGAAGATACGAGAGTTTCTCCCTTTCGGCGATATACATCCCCATCAGCTGTGACGAAACATCATAATTTGATTCAGTAAGAATGATTCTAGCATTAAAAATACCTTTGGATTGAACAACAACAGGAACCAATTTTGTTCCAGATGGTTTCGGCGTGTCGTTGGAGGGAGACATCACGTCTGTGTTGTCGAGCATGGTGATTCAGCGACGAGAGTAGCGATCTGTGGTGGTCTGAGAACCAAGCTCTGATACCATCTTAAGATTTGGAGCGATTCCCTTTCTTTGTATTTCCTATTTTGAATAAAAACATTACATTACAACTTATAGAATCAAGTCTATCTATGAATGAGGAAAGAGAATATACAATCTGGAAACATTACATAACAAATCCTATAGTTGTACAATCGGTTAAGGAAACAAATAAATCTTATAATCGTGCAATCTGTTGTCCTAGCTGTAAACATCTTCAACATTATGGTCCACAAAAAGTTTTTGACTTCTGAGTGTCACACGCTCTTTAACACACTAGTGATTCTAATGGGATAAAGAAAATGTGAAAAATGTTTTTAGTAGAAGGAATAATTTGGTTACAATATAGAAGAAAATTGGTTTGATTTATCGGAATGATTGGCTTAAACATCTTCAATTGAGATAACTCGACATTTCCTTTCCTCATTACCATAGGTATCAACTTAAATTTTGATATGCATTATATATTCTTTCTTTTCTGCTACTTTTGTCAGATTGATGATGCTAATGATTTGTTTCTATATATGAAAAAAAAATCAAATGAATATAGAAAATTAAAGTCAATAATATAGATAGTTCTAATTTTTATGGTTTTACCTTGTTTTGTAGTCCATTAATTCACCGTTTTTGAAATGGTTATCTACTCTTTTAGTGTTAAGGTTGAGGACGAGTGCCAGCTGAGTTCCTTGTATGGATAAGAATTAACGGAGTTAGCTCAGATTAGGATTACGTTCTCTTTGATTTGTATTTTCTAGGAATCTTTGTGTAATTGAAATGGTTAATTTACATCTATTTTTCCCAATTCGGCAAAATTAAGTTTGTTTTTTTGTTTCCGTGAGGTAGATAAAGAAATGTGTGAAGTGTGAACAGGTTTTGATGAGGAGATTAGCATAAGAGCCCACAGACATCTTCTGTTAACCCATCCTGATAATGTGAATCAGAGAGGGACGGGAAAGCAGCGAGAGGGAGAGAGAGCAGAGGGCGAGAACGAGAGGGTAAGTGGAGAGAGACGGAAGAGAGAGGGAGAGAGAGGGAGAGGGGGATGGAAGAGAAAGAGAGGAGAGATCAGAGATGGGAGAGAGAGAGAAGGAGAGCGTTAATGCTGTGCCGTCTCTGTCGCCGTTGCCGGAGAGAAAGTGAGAGCGCTACTGCTGTGCCGTTGCCGAAGAGATGAAAAGATTCGGCTTTATTCGAAAAAACGGACGCTAATGTCTCCGTTAACCCCTTCTTTATCATGTGGGGTCCATAAGACACGTGACGCATTTTCCTGCCGTTAACATCAGGATTGATTAACAGAAGATCTGCCCCGTGTAGTGTGTATTGGTCATCTAAAGAAGGGATATACATGTCATTTTTGCCAAAAAAAAAAACAGGATACCATCGATATATATATATATAGAATCCTATCACTTGATACTTTTTTTGTTTGTTTTCCTTTTAAGCAGCTGCCATGTGTTTTGATAATGAAATCAACGATCCAAATTCATCATATACAACTAATCTCTTTAAAAAACCAACTCGTTTCGGATCTGTCTCTGCACCTATGAGTGAGCTTTAGTTCAATAATTTGGCTCTTGAGTCAGGCCTGAGCTTGAGCAGACCTTCGGTAGGCTCGACTCATATAGCTTGATTACTTTCCTATATATCATATGATTAGATTTTAAAAGAATATCGTAAACTATAAGTTTTAAAATTAACTTTAACTTTATATATGTTTTATTTATGGACTTTGTAGATTTCTAATTACTTACATCACTCAATAATATTATTGAATTGGATAGATCAATCGAGCTTGAGTCAAAAAAACATTAACAAGTGTTCTTAGGACTGTCAACGGATTTGGATATATCCAAATTTGGTTTGCTTAAAAGTCTTATCAAATCGAATCATAGTTCATGGGATCATAAATCCCTTACTAAATTCGATTACTTTCGGATCGAATCGGATTCAAATAAGTAATAGATGTTTTTGGTAAACCTGATTTATAGTTATAAGAAATCAGTTAAAAACAAATATAATTTGACATATATTTAATTTTTTCTTAAAAAGTATCCTAAATGAATGAATTATTTTTAATTTTATGTTTAATACCTATAGCTACCCAATATTATGTATGCATACATATGTATATCTATAATATAGATTTTATATATTTATATATGCACACAAATAGAATCGAATCGGACTCTTATAGAATCAAATCAACCTATATCTGAATTTGTTTCGATTAAAGTCGGATCAAATCGGATCATATCTTATCAGATCAAAAATCTCTTAGTAAATCCTCTTTTTCGGATCGAACTCGAATAATAATCCGATCCATTGGTCTAATACCATTCTTAAGCACATAGATTATATTTACTTTAGATTCTATAATTTGGAACTTATACTTCCAACATTAATACCTACTTTGGACAGTTGTATCCTCCTGATGTCCTGGTAATATTATTATAACTCCGGCAAGCGATGAAGGATTGATGAACAGAGCTTTCATTGGCATGACTCTGATATGTGGAAGTTGTCAAGTCTTCCCTATAAAAGAGTACAAATAAGTTCTCAAAATTCCTCTCTTCCTAAAAGAATTCTTTCAATTGATCAATTAAAACTCCATTGTTCCCTATCAAATAAGCCCAATTATCACTTTACAGAATCACGTTGTTATGTGTGTAAAGAGAGTATTAGAGTTAAAAAAGAAAAAAGAAAAAAGAAAGAGAGTATTAGAGAATTTTCTAAAACTTTGTAGGCAAGGAAGAGAAGATAGCGGTTTGCCACCAGATATAACTACCAAGGAGTTGATAGAGCATTTTTTATCAGGTAATGTCTATCTTACAGCAATGTTTCTGAATTACTATTATTGAACTACTTTATTTTTGAATATTTAATATTTCACGAAGTTGCAACATACTTTTGCTATTGCTGCCATTAATGGGTAAGTCAAAAGAATCAAAGAGAAGCGAGATTATATAGATCAATGACCTTGTAGTGTAACGATATATAAAAATGAAGTTGGAAACAGAAAAGTAGAAGCTGTTCTGTCTTGTGAGGATCCATCAGTAGCATATTTTGCTGGGTGCTTTTTTTTTTTTTTAAATTGTAAGTTTTAGATAGGAGCTTCTCTGGATTTGATTGGAGTTCTTATTAAATCATAAGTATTGTACTTGTTATAGAATCAAAGTATCTTATCTAACATTTCTAATAGATCATTCACATTGGATTAGCTGAATGTTATAATTAAGTTTTTCACTTTTCTCTGCTATAATTCAATGTGTACAGGAACTGATGCAACAAGACTATATGGAAACTAAAATTTTGTTCCTTATGGGTCTACACCAGGTGATCTTAATGTTAGTGTTTTTTTTTTTAAATTTTTAAATAAGTTCTTTGCTATAAAAACCAAGTGGCTGATTTGAAATTCATATTAAAGAATTTGTCTTTCATCTTCACGAAGAAGAAAAGGAGTGAGGAATGAAAGTTTTCTGATATTTTATGTACAATTTACACTTCATAGTTCTGCTTCCAGTCCGGCAACAACAGTGACAACGACATTACGACTTCACTTAGATAAGTAGATTGTTCTCTGTCTCTCTTCACTAGGGCTATCAACGAGCCGAGCTAGCTCGACTCAGGCTCGGGCTCGGCTCGAATGAGCTGAGCTTGAGCTCTATAATTAGGCTCACGAGCAGAGCTTGAGCCCCAAAAAAAGCTCATTATCTTAACGAGCTTGAGCCGAGCTTGGGTAGGCTCTGCTCAGTTTGTACATTAGATTATACGTTCATATTCCGATATATTATATTATCTATTAATATTAAATACATATGTTAACATATTATATTACATATAATAATAATTATCAACTATAATATTAATGCATTTGTACTAACGTAAGCTTTTTTACATGTCGAGTTTTTTATAAGTAGAACTTTTTGCGTGCCGACCTTTTACAAGCCTGAGCTGATCTGGGCTAAGCTCGGCTTGGCTCGGAGCCTAAAATTCTTTAAAGAGCCTAAGCTGAGCCTGAGCCTTGCTAGAGATTAATGAGTCTGAGTCGAGTTGGGCAAAGCTCGGCTCGGCTCAGTTTGTTTACAGCCTTACTCTTCACTCAATTAGGGCTTCTTTGGTTAAGGTTTAACTTTAAATCCTTACAAAAGAACTCGGTAAGGTTACTAATAAGGGAGAGATGGGTTTTGGTTTGTTCTTGGCCTTGTTGTTGTTTTAGCTCAATTAGATTGGGTCGAAGATCAATTCATTTCTGTGGTCTGGATGAATAGGACCAAAAATTTAACCTTGTTTTGGTCCATTTAGATTAAACCAACATGTCATTCATGTTTTCGGTTCAGTTACATAAAACCAAATATTCTACCTTAGTTATTCCGGTCTGGTAACATGGGACCAAACATTTCAAACACGTGCCTTGGTTTGGTTAAATGGAACCAAAGGCCTCATTTTGTGCTATAGCCTGGTTAGACAGGGCCAAGTATTTCGTTCATCATTCATTTGTGCTTTGGTCTGGTTATATAAAGCCAAGTACTTTCATGCACTCACATTAGCCTGATTAAATAGGGCCAAGATCCTCAGTTGTTTTGACCTGGTTATATATGGTCAGAATATCTGAGTTTTTATTTCACATTGGCCTGGTTAGATAGGGTCAAGATTCTCAGTTGTTTGGACCTGGTTATATAGGATCTGAATATCTGAGTCACTCACATTGGTCTGGTTAGAGAAGACCAAGAACCTCAGTTGTTTTGATATGGTTATATAGGATCAGAACATTTGAGTCTTTCACCTTGGTCTGGTTAGATAGGGTCAAGATCCTCAATTTGTTTTGACTTGGTTATATAGGGTCAGAATAACTGAGTTTTTCTTTCACATTGGTCTGGTTAGATAGGGTCAAGATCCTCAGTTGTTTTGACCTGGTTATATAGGGTCAGAATATCTGAGTTTTTCTTTCACATTGGTCTGGTTAGATAGGACCAAGAACCTCAATTGTTTTGACCTGGTTAAATAGGGTCAGAACATTTGAGTCATTCACCTTGATCTGGTTAGACAGGACCAAGAACTTCAATTGTTTTGACCTGGTTATATAGGGTCAGAGCATTGGAGTCATTCACCTTGATCTGGTTAGTTAGGATCTAGAACTTCATTCATTCACCCTAGTCTAGTTAGATAGGACTAGGTCATTCCATCCACCCATCCTTCCATTCCATATATATTTCATTTCATTCATTCATCATAGCTTGGTTAGATAGGGCTAGGACACTCATTTCATTCATCCTAGTCCTGTTAGATAGGGCTTGTGTATTCCATTCATTCATCCTAGTCTGGTTAGATAGGGCTAGGGCATTCAATCCACCATCCATTACACATTCATTTCATGTATATTTTGTTCAAGCATTTTATTTCATACACAAGCATCACTTCATCACATCATATTTGCATCCTTGTATCCTCATAGATTAATCATCAGCATCATTTCTTTATATATTCCGTCTTTATATATTCAGTGATACTCTGAAGATTCTCCTTCTTTTCATGCTACAGGGAACCTCTTTCATTCCTGCACTCAACATTGCGCCTAAAAGGGGGGGTCATGTACCTTTGAGAAGTCCGTACTTACTAAGATCGAGGATGGCGCAAGATCCCAATCAACTTGCCACGGTCACTAGCCAAGAATTCTCAGAGCTTAAAAGTGACATAGGTAGCTTAACTCAGATGATGGAAATCTTCATGAAGAGCCATTCTCACTCTACCCCTGAGTAGCACCAGGCGGCCGCGTCTAATCCACTAACTCCCCCTCCAGTGGCACCAATGGCACCTCCTCCCCCTCCTCCCCTTCATATCCCTAATGCACCATTGGAATTCCCTCAATACATTGAGGAGGAATGGGAAGAGCCGGAGGAACCTCAAGAGACAAATGTAAAGCACTAGATTCGAAGACTACAAGAGGAGGTTCGTCAATTAAAGGGAACTGATGCCTATGGTACGACACATTTTAGAAATCTGTGTATGTTTCCAAACATCAAATTGCCACCAAAGTTTAAGTGCCCTGAATTTGAGAAGCATAATGGTACGGGTTGTCCTATGTCACATCTACGGATGTATTGTGACACCATGTGCACTTATGGTGGTAATGAGAAACTGCTCATATAGATTTTTAAGCGAAGTTTGACAGGGTCTGCTTTGAAATGGTTCTCTCACCTTGATCATTCCAAGATCCAAAGATGGTAGGACTTGGCTGATGTGTTCATCGCACAGTATAAGTTTAATGCTGAAATGATTCTAGATCACTACCAACTTATGGGTGAGAAAGAGAATCCGAATGAGCCAGTAAGGGATTACGCATTGAGATTGAGAGAATTGGCTTCACAAGCACGACCACCCATGTTGGAACAAGAAATCACATAAATATTCATTTCTACATTGGGACAATCGTACTATCTGTACTTGTTCACCCATTTTAAGTCTGACTTTGCAGAGGTTGTCCAAATAGCAGATCGAGTTGAGGAAGGTATCAGATCGGGAAAACTTCCGGATAACACGGGGCGAGTCAGCAAGGTTTTGGTTCAGGGAATGGTATAAATAGGCCGTTTGGAAAGAAAACTGAAGTACCAAAGGAGGAAGGGGAAGTGAATCTGATCCAGAATCCAAACCTCCTATACATTCAGAACCAACCGGCCCGAATGCCTGCCCCACCAACAGTCCAGCAGAATCACGTCATTCAACCAGCACAACCAGTACAACAAGCACAACAAGGCCGATACAATGACCAATTCCAGGAGAGGTACCGAAGAGTGTTCACTCCACTTTCCATGAAGCCATCAGAATTTCTCCCCATCTTACTTAAGGGAGGATATTTGACACAGATTCAACAACATCCCAGTGCTGTTAATAACCCTCGCTATGATCCTAATTCCCGTTGTGATTATTACATGGGATCACAAGGGCATCCCACGGATCGATGTTGGATCCTTAAGCATGCAATTCAAGAGTGCTGTTAATAACCCTCGCTAGAAAAGAAGGCGTTGAACTTTCCAGAAGGTGGAATCAATATTGAAGGAGACATTGTCACATCAAGAAGAATTTCACGGAATATTCAAGCCAATATTGAAGGGTCATTATTGTGAAGAAAGTGCAGCTTGATGGAGCTTTGATCCTTGTATAGAGGGGTTGAAAGGACTTTTCGTGAACCAATCAATTTGAAAAAAAAAAAAGAGAAAGAAGTACTTTGCTTGAAATTAAATTTTGTCTTGAAATGATCAAAGGCCATTTTTATATGAATTCTTGCATCGTAAAATCCCTAGTTTAAACCTTTTGAGCCTTATAAGTTCTTTTCTATGACCCAAATTGAGATTAGCAACCCCACATCGGAGAAAAGAAGAAGAACCAAGGGAAATTCCATGGAATAATTTTGAAGATTCATAAATAGGGGCAACAAATGTTGGGTTAAAAAAATAAAAATAAAAAATAATAGAAAGTGGGGAAATGAAAGAAAAGGTCTAAAAGAAAAATAAGAAGGGAAATTCGGAAATATTCATAACTAGGGAAAAGTTTCACAATTGAAAAAATTCAAGAAGAAAAAAAGAATAGAGAAATATACTCGAGTTGTGCGAATCCCAGTTCACCCATTCCATAAAAAAATATTGTCTTTGAGCATTTTATCCTTTCTTCTTAAATATGACCCAGCCTTCGTTTCGTCCTATTTGAGAAGTCCTCTTTTGATCGAGACAATTTTTAATCGTAAGGCAATTTAACTCTAATTTTGATTGGTGATGATGGAATCAAAAGCTAATGATTGAAGTAATCAAAGACCACAGGCACGACGAAAACCTACAAAGGCGTCATTGCTCAAAAGGAGTGTGGGAACCGGTCCTGATGAAAATCTTCATAGGCATAAAAAGAAGAAGTAGAAAAAAAACCATGAAGATCAAAGTTTATCGGAAGGCAAATGATTCTCAACGGAGCTTTTTCAGAAGTATTCTCAATGGAGCAAAGTGATCTACCTACATGGGGAAGTTTTTTCGTTTTGACATCTTTGAACAGCTTGGTCTGGTGTTACTCTGGTATTAACTCGACTGAGCTGAACATCTCTTTCATTCTCTCAAACAGTATAAAATTGGCTTCGGTAATCACCGGGGATGAATTCAAACTCTCAAAATTTTTGCAACAACTCTCTGATGTTGTTCGATCACATTTTTGTTATTCATTTAAAGAATTTTAATTCGACTATTCTGATCATCTTAATGTCGAGAAAGTTTTGAGGCCTATGATGATAACTCTAGGATTTTCAAAAAAAAAAATGTGTGTGTTCAATTTTCAAGTCTTCTTATATTTTTTTTCTTAAAAAAAGAAAATATTTCAAAAAGAAATCACTAACAAAATCCAAAAACAAAAAACAAAATCATAAAGCAAAAAGAAAAAATGATTTTGGGGTTTTTTTTTATGTTTGTTTGTATTTTCCTTGATGCAGATATCAAAGGGTGCATGGAAAGAAAAGAAGTGGAGAAAAGCCAAATCAATCAAAGCAAATGCCTTGCGGAGGAGCATTACGATGTCAAATGCCGGAAAAAGAGAAAAGAAAGAGGACCAAACATATAATCACTAGTGGAGCACGAGAAAGCTTGTCACAATCCCAATAGAGAACGTTGAAGACAAGACTTTAGTTCATTATCGACAAAGCCCAGTCGAAGATGACAACAAGAGCTGGATGCCAAAAGAAAATTGAAGCACATCAAGTGAAAAAAAAGCTGGAGCAAGAGAAACTGGAAGATTATATTGTAATGGTCAGTCTAGTCAAAAGCAATTGTGTCTCTTTTGGGATCTTGTCTCACATACAGACTTGATTCTAGGCGGTTTTGCAACACTAATCATTGAGGTTGGGAACTGTCGATGACTAGACTTAATCTGATAAGTCATAGTCCTCATCTATCTCCAGTTCATGCATTAAATGTTGCTTGAAGTCAAACCTATTCTTCATGTGAAGAACTTTCAAAAGAAAAACAAATCATAACTTCCCTTTCATTTGAACGTTTCTTGAATGTCTGGATAGTGGCTTAGCCCCCAGGTAATTCTTTTTTGCGTTTTCCTCTTACGAATGAACTCAGTCACCGGGAAGGACAAGCAATCATTTCTTTAAAAAAAAAAGTCATCACGATCATTAGAAGTTCAGCATAAGAATAGTAATTTTGGCATACAACAAGATTTTTATTGAACTGTGCAAATTAGGGTAATGTCTTTTCTTCGTCGTCTATCGCACACGATTCTGACAAAGAGGGGAAGCTGTAAACATGCTAATTTGCACTGAAGCGCAGTTCCCCAATCATCTCTAAATTCCTTCTATCATGTGTGCAAATTCTCCTAAAAATCCTGAAAAACATTAAAATGACATTTTTACCCCCAACTCTCTGTTTGATCAAAATTGACAGTTTTTGAAAGTCAAAACAATTTTTCAACTTCAGATTCGATTTTTACACATCACAAGCTTTGAAATGACTGTAAAATCATTAAAATCCGAGTTTGGAGGGTCGATGGGCATTTTGGTAATTTTGAGTTGGGTGAGGTGACATGGCGAGGAATCTCGCCACGTGTGCACAAAATATCTCTAACCACCAACAAACAGCCTAATAGATTTGATTCCTTTTTCAAAGAAAATACAAATTTTGTTTTATTATTTCAAAAAACCCCTTAGCTTCTTTTCTCTTATTCAACTCTTCCTTTTCAAACCCCCCCAAAATAAATAAACTTTCTTCAAAAAATCTCCTGGCTGAACCCTCTAGATCCTTCTAGGTTTTTTTTCTATTTCTTCATCCAGAAGCCCCCATTCCAAACAGACCCTTAAATTCCTCTACATGAGAGCATAGGGGAGGAGCTTTGGACACACAACCTTGATATAGAGCTCAAATTCTCAACAAGAGTGAAGCTCTCAAGGATCTTTTCTTTGAGATATGTAATATCCCAAATTCTAATTATTGAATTAATTACGCTTAGTGGCATGATTAATTTAGATAATTGAGATAACCCTGCTAATCAGCTAGATTAGGA
>JAUPMG010000006.1:867841-877872 GCA_031762675.1 Pachysandra terminalis | reverse complement strand
GAATCGAACTTGAGACCGTGCGCCTAACCCACACAATCCCCTATTCGCCCTTACCAACTGAGCAACCCGGGGTGGATAACATTTTACAATTCTTTATCCTGATTTTTTTTATTGGATTTTATTTCATTCAAATCTTGGTAAATTTTTTACATGATTGCTCATCTCGTTAGGCTATATTAGTAGAAACCATTTTATGTTAATTGTTGTTTCAAATTATGTGTATTCTATTATTATAAATGTTATATATGTCACTTATTTACTAAATACTCCTTTTAAAAAAATAAAAAAATTTATAATAATATTGCTTAAGGCGAACACTAGGCGATTTATATATACACACATAACCAATCTTAAATCCACCAAACCAAACACAGATATCAATTAGATTGCACAAAAACGATGCACTTAATAATTCCTAGTTTGGTAACCCAAAACCCTCAATAGTAGGTGATGCCTTCAGAGATCATTTTGCTCATATCCTACATGTGTTTGTGGGTCCCTATTGGATACGAAGACTCAACATGTACAGAGTTGCAAGCATTGATTATGGGTTTGAGGGAGGCCAGAGCTTGCAGATTTGGGAGGTTAGAGATGGAAGGAGATTCTAGGGTTGTCATTACATTGGATAAACTCACCTACGAGATGTCCATGACGATTTATTCATTTGGTTTGAGTAGCGCATTCATTGGATTCAAGATCATTCAACCCCAGTGCCTAGAAAGGCGATATATTGACAAGAAGTGACGTATGGAAGCATTGTTCTCGAGATTACTGCCAGAGGAGATGGTACGAGAGGGGGGTTGATTCTTGTTGGGTACAAGGGGTGTCCTGTTTAGGGTAGTGTAAGGTTGTTGGTCGTCTAGCTCAGACAACATTCTCATATGATTGTACCATGTATGCTTAATTCCTCTTATTAGTAGATCGTGGTTATTCACTGAAGAAAGAAAATAAAATTAAACAAGGACATCTATGTAATAAGCACAACATAAAAAGCTTCCTACAATCATGTTGTGCAGCCAATGGAGGATTTATAATTCAATAATTAATAATTAAGAACTAAAAACAACAAGTTTCTACAATCATAAGAAGTGTGACAAGATGTAAAAATGATTTCCCACAAGGCTCTCATCCAAATTTGCATACAAAACGCCCTAACAAACAGAAGAGGGAAATCCTAGGTCAAAGACCTACCAGAAAACTGGAATGAGATGCTGACGGACTTTCCTGATACTTTTGGTCAGGAGCCTTTGCATCTTTTCTAGCAAACACTTGTGGGCAACAATATTTTTCAGGTATACCAACGACAAAAACATATAGCCTAAAGGATATATCACTACAAGGTAGCCATTAAGAATGTCAAGGTTCACTCCCTTGATCACTGGAAGAGTCTTTCAATCTTAAAATCTTCAAGGGACACTTCCCAACACTCGTCACCCAACAATTTGGAGCTTGCCAGACTTGAAATTGCAGGAGAATGTGCCAAAGACAAAAATTTCTTAACTCTGGAATCAATCTTGCAAGAATTGCTACGAGTATATGAAACTAAGTGACTATATATCTCATCAGTCAAAGAATAGATAAAGAAAAATATAATGAACGCTGGAATCAGTCTTACAAGAAATCCTATTATGTATATGAAATAAGTTACTATATCTCACTCAAAGAATAGATAAAGAAAAATATAACGCAATTTTTCTATAAGGATATGAAACTAAGTGACTATATACATCGCATAAACTTTGGATGAATGACTTTGAAAAACTAAAGATTATCCCTCGATCGTTTCAGCAGGAATGAGGTTTTCTCATTCGCATTCCCAGAAAACCAGTTCTCCTCTTGCTAATCAAATGGCAAATTATCATGGGAACGAGTTCCATCAGTTGACGCATTCTCAATCTTGGAGCTCATTCCCAAATGAAATCCAAACACGGTAATGAATTCCATCAGTTGGAACTCGTTAACATCAAGATTCACCCTTGATCTCTTCCTGCTTGGAAAATCATCATCGATGAAATCCACATCGAGCGACTCAATTTGTATTACACCTCCATCGGTTTATTCATGACCAAAACATAGCCCTTAGAGGGCTCTGAATATCTTACAAAGATGCACTTAACGGCTCTTTTTTTTAGCTTTCCCGTCTGGTGGGAAGGCACATGAACATGACCTACCGATCCCCATTGTCTAATCTGAGTCAGGTTAGGTGTCCTGCCCGTCTTTAACTGGTATTGTATGCTAAGAACTGACTTTGTAGGGACACGGTTCAAGATATAGGCTACAGTCATGAGTGCGTCTCCCCAAAGCTAATGGGTAAACTCGCATGCACCATCATCAACCTCACCATTTCTAACAAGGAACGGTATGTAACCATCACACATCAAAGTTTGATTTCTTAATTCACTTGTTTATACTGAAGGAAGAGGGAAGATGAAAGGCAAAGTGCAGTGTTCTAAATTTCAATGGTATGTAATTGAAATTTCGCCATCCCCATGGTAACCGGCATGAAAAATGGAGGGAAGATTTCCCTTTTTTCCATCATGTCACTGAAATTTCGCTTCATTTCGCTCTATATCGCCAATATTTCAGTGACATGGTAGAAGTTCCGCATGTCTCCTAAATTTTGCCCTTTAAAAAGCAATTTCGAGGGAAATGTCGGTCCACTTCGACAGCATTTCTCTCCTTCTCGATCCTACTCCCACTTTTAAAGCCCAGTAACTCATCCAAGTAGTTGGTCATTAATTAACTATATAATCATTTTTTAACTTCATAATAAAAATATTAAAATATAATAAAAATTTTTAAATTATTTACAAATATTAAAAAGAAAACATTAGAAGAGGTTAATGGCTCATTACTCATCGAATTAGTTGGCCATCGATTAACTATGTAACCATTTTTAGCTTAAAATAATAAAAATGTAAAAATATAGAAATTAATAAAAAAATTTTAAAATGTTGCAAAAAGAAAAATGCTAGAAAATGTTAAATTATTTTCTCATAGTTTCACAATATAACTCAATCATTTAGGCATAATTTTTCTATATTTCTCCTACACGGCACACAGTCATACTTATCTACATATGTGTGAATGATTATATATGCAATTTTTATATATATACATATATAAATATATATATGTATATATATATATATATATGTATATATATATATATATGGGGTATTTTAGGTGTATTTTACTGTTGTTTCAATCCCCTAGAAGTTTCAAGGAAAAATTCTAATGTTTTCCCATAATGTCCCTAACTTTTCCTAATTGCAATCATGCGCCATCATTGACCTCACCATGTCTAACAAGGTACGTTATGTGACCATCACACATCAAAGTTTGATATCTTAATTCACTTGTTTAAGTGAAGGAAGAAAGACGATGAAAGACAAAGTGCAGTGTTCTAAATTTCGACGGTATGTAACTGAAATTTCGCCATCCCCATGGTCATCGGTATGAGAAATTGAGGGAACTCATAGATTACCCTTTTTTCCATCATGTCACTGAAATTTTGTTTCATATCACCAATATTTCAGCGACATGGTAGAAGTTTCGCACGTATCCTAAATTTTCATCCTTTAAAAGGCAATTTCGAGGGAAAAATCGGTCCATTTCGACAACATTTCTCTCCTCGATTCTACTCCAACTTTCAAGCCCAATTACTCGTCTAAGTAGTTGGTCATTAACTATATAATCATTTTTCTAACTTAAATAAAAATAAACAATATTAAAACATAATAAAATGAATAAGAATTTAAAACTATTTACAAAAATAAAAAATGTTAGGAAAGGTTAATGGCCAATTACTCATCAAAGTACTTGGCCATTGATTAACTATGAAATCATTTTTAGCTTAAAAATAATAAAAATGTAAAAAAATATAAATTAATAAAATTTTTAAAAAATATTGAAAAAAGAAAAATGTTAGAAAATGTTAAATTATGTGCTGATAGTTTTTCAAGGAAAAATTCTAATTTTTTTCCCAAAATTTCCTCAATTTTCCCCAACTGGCAATGTTTTCCACCAGGTCGAAGACATTTCGCTAACTTGAAAACCTTGGCAAAGTGCAGAGAATGGGAGAAATGATACCAAGTGGTTCACTGGAAACCAGTTAAGAAAACAAACAGATAAATAAAATCAACAATATGAAATAAAAGGGATAAGTATCAGGTCAATGGGTTATGGCTAAAGACATCTGCTGCAAGATCATGATTATTAGCAGGATGGTCAGTGCTGGCAGATCTTCTTTATGACTATATAAAAGAAACAATGTTATTACACACTACAATGATGGAATTTATAAAGATTACAGGTAGAAAAAATGGAAACTGAGCCTAATCCAATTAGCCTAACATAACAAGCAAACCATTGATGACACCTACTCCCTAATGCAGGTGCTAATAACATACATTTAATAATTTATTTCCTGCCTTTATCATGGTACTCGAATAGGGTCACCAAAGGTAACAATGGCAGCAGAGATTATCCATCATAGAAGAGAAACGGAGATGCCAATCACTGAGATTGGACAAGGTGTCATGAGCATCACACAGACATATATATTGGATGTACTAATGCTAAATATATCAATTAGTTTGACAGTTCTCTTTCCCGAACATGAACAGAGTTCTTTCAGGAAATATAACTATTTCAAGAAAATAAAATAATGACAAAAGCATATGATATCCAAATTAGGTAAATGCAGGAGAAAAAGTAGTTAAGAGTACAAAATTTGCAAGCCAAGATTGCAATCAGGAAGCAACAAAGCTAGATTTCAATTGACTCCAATGAGTGCTTACATTAGTAAAAGGTGAAACGAAATAAGATATAAACGTTGAAAAGACAACATAAATTCTATGGGTATTACAGGGTAAATAAGATAGATATATACAACTGGTCTTCTAGCATACAAAGGCTCAAGGCATTAATTGAAATGCCACAAATACGGGATACAAAAGCAATTTATTTAGAAACCTAACAACCACAGATATGAAAAATCGATTATGTGTTTTCATTTAGCATCTAAACTTATATCTCATCCAACATACCTTTTCAATGATTAATAACCTTATGTTTCTCGAGAAACAATAAGCTCATCTGGATAATCGGTGTCACCAGTCTCAGTTGGCATAATAAACTCGTCATCAGCTGTGAAATTGTATTTCTCCCCGATAGCTCTTAGAAGTCGATACACTTCAAACATCGTAGGTCTCTCCTTGGGAGCTGGAAATACACAATTACACGCAACTCTAAGAAACTGCAAGAGCTCCGAATCATAACCCTTGCCTATCAAAGACTTGTCAATTGCATCTTGTAGAAGAGAAATGCTTGAAAGATGTGTAACCCACTCCACCAAATTCCCCTTGAAGCTTTCGGGGGCCGTTGCCACATGAGTAGGCTTCTCACCAGTAACCAACTCGAGAAGCACAGTTCCAAAGCTGTAAACATCCCCCTTCGGAGTAGCAACCAATGTCCGTGGATATTCAGGAGCCACATAACCCAAATCCCCAAATTCACCATTCACGAAAGTACTCAAATGTGTGTCAATTGGGTTCATGAGCCTTGCAAGACCAAAATCGGATATTTTAGGCTCGAAATCCTCGTCCAATAAAATGCATTTGGAACTTATGTTTCGATGGATAATGCGAGGGTTGCAGTTATGATGAAGCCATGCCAGGCCTTTGGCTGCCCCTATCCCAATTCTGAGCCTAAGAGACCAGCCCATTACGTCAGCCTCTGCTTCCACCAGATGTAATCGATCATAGAGGTTACCATTTGGCATGTACTTATACACCAAAAATCTCTCCCGCTTCGCCACACAAAATCCCAAAAGGGGAACCAAGTTACAGTGTTTCACACTGCCCAAAGTATTCATTTCAGATAAAAACTCTTTCTCTGAGTGTTGAGAGTCTTGCAACCTCTTAACCATAAGGAAAGAACCATCTGGGAGCACTGCCTTGTACATCGTCCCTGTTCTTCCCGACCCAATGATGTTCTCCTTATTGAAGTTGTCAGTAGCCTTCATGAGGTCACTCAACCTCATTTTTGAAACCGACTTTTCGAACATGGATACCTGGAAACCAAAATACGTTAGTAACTAAAAGTAAAATAAAATCAAAGAAGCACAAAAACAAGGAAAAGAAAAGAACTGAGAAATTCCTAGATCAAAACAACAAAAATCTCTACTGAATTCTATAACGGTTAAATAGTTCTTGCCTTGATGGCTTTGGTTCCCTTTATACTCTTTGCCCATTTGTTTCCTTCAAGGTCTTCTTCCTTCTTCTTTACAGACACCTTCCGTGAAAGGTACACAACAATGCCCATAGCTAAACCTATAACAGTTGCCCCACCGACTGCTGAGCCAACAATAACTCCACCATGAGACTTCTTTTGGGACCCCTGACAAGCATCTAAAGGTTTCCCACAGAGTCCTGGATTACCTGCATAGCTGTCACGTGTAATAGTAGCATTTTCAAAGCTAGGGACTGGCCCTGTCAACTTATTGTTGGCCACACTAAACGTCTTAATCCGAGCAAGCCGGCCAAGTTGCAGAGGGATCTGTCCCGTTAATTGGTTGTTGTCTAGTTTAAGGATATTCAGATAGGTGCAATTTGCAAGACCCAATGGAATCTCACCAGAGAAACTGTTGGAAGAGAGATCAAGGGATGTCAGATACTGAAGCCTTTTAGAGATGTCGGATGGTATGGGTCCTGAGAGCTTGTTGCTTGAAAGATCCAAGCCAGTCATGCTCGCACACTTCTCAATACCCCGAGGGAATTGGCCCTTGAGTCCCATGTCCGAAAGCTTGATATTTAACACTTTGTCTTCATCAGGATGCCAGCAATCGATCCCAGTAAATTTACAGATGAAGCCTGTACTTTTGTTCTCAAAATTCCATGAATAGGTCAGGGAGTTAAGAGGGTCTTGCAGTGAAGCTTTTATCATTTTCAAGCAATCAATATCACTCTGAACAGCATAGCTTAAACTACCACTCAACAAGAACCAAACAAAGGTGTGGAGAGCCACAGAAACAGCTCTTCTATTCAAGACCATCATATATATGGGAAAATCCATCAAAACCCCCTATCTTTCCTTGATATCCAAAAAGAAAATGGAACTGACAGAATTGATTCAGCCACTCACCATCCGTCATGCAATATCCGATCACAAAATACTCGGAATCCACAACAACCCTAACCTGCAAAGAAATCAAATTTCAAACCGAGGCTAAACTGATAATGCCAATTCAGCTTTTTAGCTAACACCCACAAAACTTCAAAGGAGATCCAAAGAACCCAGACAAAAAAATAATCAAAAATTAAGTAAAAAGCAGAAACAATTAAACACAAAAACCTGTAATTCCAAGCAGTATTACAAACACTTAACTGAAAAAGAAACACAGAACTACAAGCACCTCATACCTTGAAAATCCCCAAAAAACTAACATCCAATTCAATTCCCTCAATAACCAAATCAAAATAAACGAAAATTGAGTGATACCCAGATGAAAAAAATCAACAGATGAACCAGAAAAGAAAAATATCAAAATAAAAATTCAACAACTCACCTGCAATGTCCATGGTGTGTTAAAACTAGATGAAGAAGAGTAGAACCCACAAAACCCTAATCCGAAGCATCAAAGATCTAGACAAAGGGTACTGGAATCAACGACGAAACAGCGCTGCTCAGTCACGGAGACTTTCGCGTTAGTATATTCCAACCACCCAAAGACCCCAAAATTCCAAAAAGCAAGTCTCCTTTGAAATTTCAAAGATCAATAGTGCTATACAGAGAAAACAAAGAAAAAAATCAAGGATTTACTTGAACTAGCATTTAAACACAAAAAGACAGATGAGAAAGATCAGTAAATACTCTTGTGGAATTCTTACCCCACACAAAAAATAAATAAATACATAGATACTGTGGGATAGAGCAGTTTATATTGTATATCTATCGAACTATGATTCGATCGTTGGGAAATTGGAATGGTGAAAATTATAGACGCGGGGCTGTCTAGTCAAAGGCTCCACACATACAAACGCGCTGAGGCGAGAAGACATTGCGCATGGCTTGTTTGACCAAGCTAACTTCTCATGCATACTTCTACTTGGCCTCAATTTCTTTTTCTTCGTTTTTTTTTATTCTATGTTGCAACCTTCCAGAGAGGGAGATAAGTTGGGATACTTGAAGTAGCGGCTTCATTTTAGTATATTAGGATACTTTGAACTCGTACATAGAAACTTACTTGGCCTCATTTTATATATTAAGTTTTTGTTATAATTGTCATTTAACATAAAAGCATTTATCATATTTAATTTTGTTTTTATCATAAACTTTTTTATATTATTACAACAATTTTCATTCACTGTCATGAAAAGATCATTTTTTGACACATGATAGAACTTGGCTAATCCAAACTATTTATTTGATAGGTGACACTGAGTTAGCAATGTGCACAATATTTTAACACATAAAATCTTAATGTTATATGTGTATTAGGTTTTATCACGTGTAACAATGGCCATCATTATTCTAATATTTCTTAAGTTTTATAGAAAACAAATATTTTAGTTATTTTATATGACAAATGTTGTTGACGAGTAAAATCAGTTTCTCTAATTCAGCATTTGATCCTTCGAGATTGGAAGCCACATAATCATCTAACTCACGATCGGTTATACATCGATCGATTTATCTTAATAATCAACTTACACAATTTGACTCACACTACCTGTCTTTCAGGTGAATTTGTAAAAATTTTGGTACGCCTGCAACCCCTTGGTCACACCACCGAGAGAACACACCCATCCGACCGAAAAGCGAGAGACAGATTTGGTTTTTTTCGAACAACAAAAGGATAAGGTATGTGTATATGCGCCTAGACACCAATCACTGGAGGACATGTTAATGACATGTAGATTCGACTGTTTGGTTTTTTGGACCAACAAAAGGATAAGGTATGCGTATGTGCGCCTAGACACCAATCACTGGAGGACATGTTAATGACATGTAGATTCTACTGTTGTGGCCACATTTGCAAATCAATATATGCTTTCGTGCTTGGTACTGGGCTACATCTTAAAAACTACGAGATACAAAGCTTTTCTATACCCTCAATGAAAAGATAATTCTTATTACCGAAAAAACAAGGAAAAAAACAATGAAAAGATAACGAGTATTTGAACAATCATGAACAAGCATTATAACGTACCGGAGCAACAAATGATCCAACTTCGTGGACCAGACGAAATGCTCTCATGGTTTCTACCCTAGTGAAAATGTTCTCGCTAGATTGCCGTGTAAGAGGGGCTTCACCAGAAATATCGAACTCATAATATGAAATCAAGTCAAAGAAGATTCCTTGACTGGGTTCATTTATCAGACGAAAGCATGACTGCTTTTCGTATTCACACCACACATTTGTGATATAGTCTCTGGTTGTGGGGCCCGGAATGACGAATATGACTCGGTGAGTTAACTTGGTGACTCGTCTAGTTACTGCAACCTTTGGTTCGGGAATGGCTCAGACTCAAAATCTCAAGCTTGGTTGTGCTATAATAAAATTATGTACTACGTTAATTAATGTATACAATCTAAGTCTGTATTTGTTCATCTTTGATCTCCAACAAATTAGTAAAGTGTTAATTAGCAGAACTCATTGAGTTCGGAAATTTTCTAAACTCACCATACGGTTAGCCAATAACGTAAGGCCGCCGACCCCGCTTAGAACTTAGAAGAAGTCCACTAGATGACAATGCAAGTTCAAAAATCTTCCAAAACATGTTATGCCACTCCACCGACTTTGAGTGGTGTGACGTTACATGTTGCTAGGGATGTACAAACGAGCTGAAGCTCGCGTGCCCGTGAAGCCCAGCACAGCCCGCGCATACCTTGGCCCGGCCCGGCATGGCATGCCACGTGGCATGCCTGGGGCACGGCACGAGCCCGTGGTCGTGCCGTGCTGGGCCTGGGTTTCTGTCACGACCCAAATTCCAAGACACCACTCGTGTCAGCACGAGGATAGTCCC
>JAUPMG010000006.1:834198-847880 GCA_031762675.1 Pachysandra terminalis | reverse complement strand
CCCACAATGTGTCAAACCAAATACAAGTACACAACAATTAAATTACCAACTCAGAGGAGTCTCAACCCCAATGTATGGTCAAGTCAACAAGTGAAATGGTGAATATCAACCACATGAAACAACAAAGTGATTCTCTGCAGGTAGGCTCAAGCCTTCAGATCATGCTTTGATTCCATGGATCTTGCCCAAGTCAAATGGCACAATTCCCAATCCAATAATCCACCAAAATACAACATGTTAGTCCATTGGTAGGCTCACCGGTGTACCGGTGCCTACCAGTGGATAAATTTTTCCTAAAAACAGTTCTTGTCGGCAGGTTCACCAGTGTACCGGTGCTTGCCGGTGGGGACCTCTTTGTGCATTTCATTCACTATTGGCAGGCTCACCGGTGTACTTGTGCCTGCCGATGGGGTCACGATCTGGGTATTTTCTAAGCTCCCGAAACCTCACTTTCGTACCTCAAATCCAACCAACACCATTTCCAATTCTTCCACAATCATCATACATCAATAGTACACAAACTAAATCATGCTAACATCTTTGTAAACTATAACTAAGATCACATGCATTTAAATCATAATCACAATATGAATATTGAACCAAATATGAACTTACCTGATGATTTTTTTCTTATTTCTAGAACTCCTTCCTCTTCTATTTTGTTCTTTTCCTTCCTTCTTCTTCCTTCTCTTTTCTCAACTGCAAAGGAGAATGGCTAGTATCTGACTCTCTCTCTCTCTCTCTCTTGCTCTCTCTCTCTCTCTCTCTCTCTCTCTCTCTCTCTCTCTAACATTCCTCGCTTCTCATCTCTCTGCATATTCAAGAGATTGAGTCTCCCACTCACAAAAATCTCTTTCACTCTTACCCCCTTCTCATCTGAGCACATTCAAGAGATTGAGTCTCCGACTCACAAAAATCTCTTTCTCTCCTACTCACTTCTCATCTGTGTACGTTCAAGAGATCGAGTCTTCGACTCACAAAATGATCTCTCTCCTACTCACCTCTCATCTCTGCACATTCAAGAAATTGGGTCTCTGACTCACAAAAATCTCTCGCTCTGACTATCCCCAACAGAGTGGCCACGTTTCTTTCAAGACCCTCTTTTCCAGTCACCATCTCATGCCACCATCTGACGTCAATGTGGACAGAATATCTAATCAATATCTATGCAAAATGCAAACAAATTACTATAGCCCATCAACTCTTTGATCATATGAGCTTAAGAAATATAGTGTCTTGGAGTTCTTTAAAGGCAGGTTATTTCCATAATGGGTTTTCCTCGGGTTCTCAAATTGTTTACAACCATGAATTTGGTGGAACCTATGTGTCCTAATGAGTATATATTCGCCACCATTCTCTCTTCATGCTGTGATATGAGAACAAACGAAGAGAGCCTGCAATGTCATGTTTATGTGTTGAAGTCTGGATTGATATCTCATCAATACACGAAGAACGCGCTTCTTTGCCTGTACTCCAATTGTTCGGACATGGAAAATTTGATACAGAAACGGCATATGATCAGCAAGCCATTGCCGCGTATCAAAAGCCTTTTGCTCTAGAGTGAAGGAAAGAAAAAGACAAGGAAGAAGATGGGGAGTTTGATATTGTAGTCCCCACCTATTTTATTTCCTTACTCCCCACCAATAGGGTCTTAGACCCCTAGTTTGGGTGGGGGTTGATATCATACATTCCATATAAACTATTATCATGCTCCCACCAGTAAGGTCTCAGACCCATTAAATGTTTGGTGGGGGCTGATATCATACATTCCATATAATCTATTATCATTCTCTCACCATAAGGTCTCAGACCCATTAAAAGGTTAGGGGGCTGCTATGATGCATCCTACATAAGATCTCAGACTCATTAAATGTGGTCCTTGAGACCGATAATAAACCGGGTTGGACCAGAAGTCCGACTTAAATGGTCCAGTCCCATGGTCTTTTAGATTGATAACACACCGAGTTGGTCCAGAAGTCTATGAATTTAATGGTCCAGCCCCAAGGTCTTTGAGACCGACAATACCTTGGGTTGGACCAGAAGTCTATGACTTTAATGGTCCAGCCCCATGGTCCTTGAGACTGATAATACACCGGGTTGGACCAGAAGTCTATGACTTTAATGATCTAGGCCCATGATTCTTTAGACCGATAATACACCGGGTTGGACCAGAAGTCTATAACTTTAATGGTCCAGTCCCATGGTCCTTGAGGTCAATAATACATCGGGTTGAACCAGAAGTCTATGACTTTAACCCGTCATGGTTCTTCAAACTGATAACACATCATGATAGACCAAAAGTCTACGACTTTAATGGTCAAGTCCCATTAACTATGGTCTTTGTGGCCGCCAGATATCAAATTCAACGGTCTAAATGACCCGAAATGAGATCCAACGGTCTAAATACCCAGATATCAAATCTAACGGTCTAAATGACCCAGATATCAGATCCAACGGTCTAAATGACTTGGATATCAGATCCAACGACCCAAATGACCTGGATATCAGATCTAACAGTCCAAATGACCTTGATATCAGCTCCAATGGTTTAAATGACTTGGATATCAGATCCAGTGGTCCAAATGACCTTGATATCAGATCCAATGGTCTAAATGACCCGAATATCAAATCCAACGATCTAAATGACCCAGATATCATATCCAACGGTCCAAATGACCTGGATATCAGATCCAGAGGTCTAAATGACTCCAGATATCAGATCCAACAGTCTATATTACCCAGATATCAGATCCAACAGTTCAAATGACCTGGATATCAGATCCAACGGTCCAAATGTCCTTGATATCAGATCCAATGGTCTAAATGACCTAGATATCAGATCCAACGGTCTACATCACCTTGATATCAGATCCAATAGTCCAAATGACCCGAATATCAGATCCAACGGTCTAAATGACCCAAATAACAGATCTAACGGTCTGAATGATCTAAATAATAGATCTAACACTCTAAATGATCTAAGTAACAGATCTAACGGTCCAAATGGCCTAAGAAATAGATCAAACGACTGATGTGATCTAAATATTGGAATTAATGGTCTTAATGACCTAAAATCATATCCAAATCAGATAGGATCTTATTGATCCATTTTCCTTGAGAACTACGGTTGGCTTGATCCCACTTCGGGTACGTAGACAACTTAACAAATTCAACCAGGCTCAGCCACAACCAAACACACCTAAACCAAACCATATATTTATCCATTTCTTTGAGAACTACAGTTGGCTTGATCCCATTTCGGGTACGTAGGCAGCTTGACAAATTAAACCAAGCTCAGACGCAACTAAACCAAATCATATATTCATCAATTTTCCCTTAAGAACTATGGTTGGCTTGATCCCACTTCGGGTATGTAGGCAGCCTAACAAATTCAATCAAACTCATCCACAATCAAACCAAAATATACCGTGTTACAGAAATACCAATGACCAGTAACAATCACGATACAACAAAATAAGGTTTAAAGCTAGAATTAAAGGCTATTCCTTAAATATAGGATATAATTAAGAGATCTAAAGTCTTGAATGGATCTACACCATACATCATTAAGAGCTCAAATATGTGAGTGAAATATGGTTGGTCAAATATCATTTTTTGGCCTAACAGAACTCACCTTGCATATTGCTAGCCCCATCATAGCCTTGCTCACGCAATCTTGAAATGCTTAATCTATACTTGAAAAATAATGCATTGATTGCTGCTTTAAGTGATAACGCAATGGTGTTTGTAACAAGTACAATACTTAAAAACTGCTCAATTACATGCCCATTCTTGTCCACATAGCAAAAAGCAATAGCCATCTACTCCTTTATTGATATGTTTTGGGACTCATCCATTAGAATGACAAATAACGCATTACCAATGAATGTTATTACCAATATCATTGATAATAACATTTATGGTCTCAATTGCACAAGCATTTACAATGTCTTTCTGAATATCAAGTGTTGTCAACCTGAGGTTTTCAGAAGCATTTTTCAGAACAACACTTTTTGCATCTTCATTTGGATCAGAAAGAAACTGTAAAAGCTCTAAAAAATTTCCTTGATTGTTTGAAACCTCCGATTCATTATGACCACAAAATGCCAATCCTTATCGTAGAAGAAATTGAATGCAATCAATCAATGGATTCAAACGAGTTCGGTATTCACCTCAAGCCTGGGTTGATTACTTGGAGAAAATTGTTTGAATATGTTGTTCTTGGTTCATTAAGTCTTGAGAGTTTTTCCAAGCTTTGTTGTGAGCACTGTTCGGATCTCTACCATGAATATGAATTTTTTCTTTCTTCTTCCAATGTGCAAAACTCTCACTAACAAATGAATATCCACCCGGTTGATCTCCAACATCTAGTTTGAAGAGATAGCAACATAGGCAAAATGGAGCATCTGTTGCTCTGCTATACACTAACCAATTAGCATATTCATCAAACCAATCCTGGTTGAATCGTCGTAATGAACTCCCAAATTTCTTTTGTAGAAAATTTTGGTTACGGGACTGGAAAGGACCCTTTTGCAAATATGCTCGTCGAAG
Source organism: Pachysandra terminalis (assembly GCA_031762675.1). NCBI lineage: Eukaryota > Viridiplantae > Streptophyta > Magnoliopsida > Buxales > Buxaceae > Pachysandra > Pachysandra terminalis. The sequence continues at coordinate 843,329 of JAUPMG010000006.1, read as the reverse complement.
TTTTTCCGATCATTAGAATTGCAATCCAAAATCCGAGTTCATAACCCAGGATCCGTTTGAAGATCGTCCAAATAGGTTTTTGCTAAACTTTCAGGCAAGCAATGTTGCACCTTATCACTTGACTCACTTTCATCTTTTCTCTTGGAAAGGGGTGACAACTCAACTGTTGACTTTCTTTTAAAATACTTTTCCATAATTGGTTCAAAATTAAGATCATATATTAAAGTAAAACTCTTAATAGAACTACATAGTGATGTTTTAATAGTAACGAAAACATTAATAGAGGAAACACTAATAGAGAAAATTAAATTAATAAATATAAGGGTTTCACCTCTTGTTGTGACTTTGTCCCAATTGCTATCCTAAGCCGTCAATTTCAACTCTTTTCCTTCTTTCAACTCTTTTCCCATACACAAATCAAAACCCAAAGAGCATATTAATTCTCATGTTTGAATGCCGGTCAATTTCAACTCTTTTCCTACATTCAAATCAAAACCCAAGGAGCATATTAATTCTCATATTTGAATGACATGAGAGAGAGAGAGAGAGAGAGAGAGAGAGAGAGAGAGAGAGGTCAATCAACATTAATGCCATTAGAGAGAGGTCAATCAACATTAATGCCTAATGACATAGGAGAAAGAGAGAGGGAGAGAGAAAAAGTTGTAGCCTGAAGGATTTTACCAACATTAATGACACAAGAGAAAGAGAGAAAAGCTTAAGGTTTTTACCAAAAGTAGTCAAACAAGAAACCCTAGAGAGAAAAGCTTTAGGTTTTTATCAAAATAGCCAAACAAAAACCCTAGAATCGATTAGTTTGAAGAGAGAGGGCAAAACAAATTTGAAAAAGTAGATTGTCTCGTCTCGTGAGTCGTGCCTCTTTTATGAAGGATTAAAACATAAATAAAGTTATGGAAAAGGGGCAATAGAAAATATTTAAGGGAGGCAAAATATAATTTGAGGGGGGCAATATGAAAGTTTTATAAAAATAGTAAGGGGTAGTTGCCCCCTCTCGCCCTTATGTAGCTCCGCCCCTATATATATATAGATATATGCTGATACAATTAGAATAGTTTTCCATATATTGTTGTAATAATATATTCTTTTTGTTTTATGGAAATAAATTATTTTATGATTTATTTTTATTGTTTTGTTGAATTATTCTTGTGAATAAATAGAGAGATGTATGGTTTATTTGGATTTTGAAATTATAAGTAAATGGTTTGGATTCTGATGTGGGTGTATGGATGAATATATAATTTTCTTATTCATGAATGAATATAGATGTCCATTGCATGTATATGAGTATAGATGGATTTTCTTATTCATGAATGAAGTGTATGCATGTCACGTATCGAATTCGAGATATGTAATCTTAAGGTGAGACCTTCGGATCCAAACCCTTGGATGCGGGCCACAATACAACCACCAAATGTAATGGCCAATCAAAGTAATTTAAAAATTCAGCAGAAGTCTTCACTCAACATTAAAAACCAACCATTAAAAGAACCATCTATTCATACATCCTTTGTCTCATAACACATAAACCAAATAATAAATAAACCATGCCTCATCGGGTCAAATTACATCAAGTTACAAACAACAAAAACCATAAAGCATAAAGCAACAACAGTAACATGTTAGATCCGAATAGATCCACTCCAAGACCACCGAATCAGCTCTTCATCCTTGCTGAAAACCTGGTGCACGAAGGCGTGAGCTTTGAAGGCTCTATAGGAAACCTTAAATCTATGCCGCCTCTCATTAACCATAATCATACACATTCAGCATACAACATGTAGATGTAGATATACCAGTAGCACACTTGTCTCATGGGATTTCATAGCAATAACATAAACAGTTCATGTAAAACAATTGAACATGCATTGAAATGATTATGAAATGAAAGTGAACACAATCAGATGGTTAATGGTGATCATGAGATGAAAATGAAATGGAATGGAATGGTGATGTTTATGCATGAATTGTTAGGCCTTGCCTAACCCTTAGCCACCACTCAATACTTCCACACAGTTTCTGGGAATTCATGAACCCAAGGAATGTCAGGAACATCTCCTCTTCATTTAAGGGAATAAAACCCTAAGCATGAATATACCCTCTTCCTTTCAGGGAATGCAACCCAAAGGCAGGAATAGCCTTCACACTCATACCATGCGTGCATGTATGCTCGTACCTGAATCCTTGCTTAGGATTCCCGAAGTCAACCTTGGCTTCTCTAGGACCACACATCGTATATCATGCTATGGTCACACAGGGACATTTCACCATTTTCTCATGTAATTTACATCCAAACATCATATTTCATCACATACGCATGTTATACATGTTAAATCACTCATACACGATTAAATCCTAGTCATTGCTCACAACACTACCTCACGTGAAATAGCAAAGTATAGGCAACATTCCTCATAAGCACATAGATCATCATTAATATATAATTTTGACAAACCAATATCATACTGAAGCTCACAAACACATAATTACACTATCTGGAAAATTTCACCTTAATCGAAGGTGACCATCTTGCCCTTTTTTGGCTAGCTGAACACCCAGTCGACGACTCAACCGAAATCCTTCGGTTGCCTAACTCGAAGCCTCGCCACAAACCCCCCCCCCCCCGGTTCGTTGTTCAACCCATAAAATCTCAGTCAACCCTTCGGTCGACCGACCAAACCTCATATTCTTATCCAGAAAACCCCATCTTAGGGGTCGCAATTTGGGCCTGGCCGGTAAGCCCGCCCATTTAAATTCAAGCTTAAACCTGCGGGCTTTCTAGGCCCAAATTTTTAAAGCTCGCTTTATTTAGGGCCGAGCTTGGGTTAGGCATGTACAATCCTAGCCCAGCCCGGTTTTAATTGCTATGCATTTAATAGCAAAAAAAATACTTTTAAGATTTTTTTTATTAATAAAATAAGAAAATTAAAAAGAAAATAATAAGAAATGGGCTTAATTGGGTGGGCTCGGGATTTTCAAACTAATCTAGAACCGGGCTTGGGGTTCATTCATAGGCCCGAAAATCGGACTGGGCCGGGCTTGGGCAGTTACCCCTAATACCGTATGTAAAGCCCGGCCCGACCCGACAAATTGCCACCCCTACCCCATCTTCATGATTATTACCCCAAAACCCATTCTTAACCAACCAATTATCAGAACCGTCATCAATACACTCAGATGCATCATTACACACCATCATAATCATTCCAACACAGTGGAGTAAACACCAATCATACCCTCATCAATTTAGGTCAAGAATCATACATAGAAATCATATGCTTCATAAAAATACATAGTCACACGAATTATTATAAGTGAAATTTAAAAATACAAATACACCTTAAGAATCATGTTCATTTCTTCTAAAACCCAAACATCTACACAATTATACCACTTCATTCAGTTTCACATGATTTTATCATCATTAACATTCAGCAACTTCTTTAATAGATAATGAAAGGTGGGAAACTTAAGGAACCTATCTCTTAGTGCTTTTTCTTTGAAACTTTCTACAGCACTTCCAAGGATCAAGATCAGGACTCCTTCCTCAAGAAAACCATTAGGTTTCTTCCTCTTCAAGATCTCCTTCTCTTCTTTTGTTCCTCTACAACAACACACAAGTCTCTTTCAGTCTCCTCCCTTGATCGTTACCACCAAATCAAGCAAGATGGATTATGGGAACTTCCCATAACCATACACACCTATTTGGAAGGAGGTTCATTCTCCCTCTCATCCAAATCCAATCAATCTAATTCAAATTTTTAAATAGTTAAAAGTTAATTTACGCCAAAAGCAGTCACATGGGCCATTCAACCAATCCTAGCCCAGTCCTAGCCCAATGCCTCATGCGTCAAACCCAAAAACCCAAATTCCAAAAAAATCATAATAACATCCGTAACCCCAATATTTATAATATTAACACAATAATCCTTATAGTATATTATTATTATATATAGCTATCAAACATAATTAATTAGATATAAATCCCTTCTAATCTTCCACAAAATCATTAATAATTATAATTAAAATATATTACTTATAATTCACGGACAAGGGTCACTACAATGCATGGTTTGGATTTGGTAATGGATGCAAGGAGATGATTTTCATATATGAAAGCATTTTATGAAAGAATGAAAAATGGGGAAATAATCAGAGATTTAATAAAAGTCTAGATCAAAAAAGGAAAAAAAAAAAAAAAAGAAACAATGATCATGGTTAAAATAAAAATTGTGATTTTTAAAATTAAAACAATCAAAGGTTTTTAACCAAATACGATTGTTTTACGAGATAGGGATCATATTTTTTTCGTCTATAATCTCGGTTTCTTTATGTTTTTAATCACGGGTTCCGATACCGTGATCTTTAATTTAATGTAAGATCACAAATTGAAATACTACAGTTTGTTAATAAATAAAATAAATAGTCTATTTGGCACAACTTCCTAAGGATCATGAAGTCCTTTCTAGACCCAAAAGGACTTCCTACTTAATACTAAGATGTTTGATGGCACTTTCAAAAGTTACATCAGACGAAAGCATTTCTTCAAAAAGCTTATTTTAGTAAACTAGGAATTGGGCTGCTTCTAAAAACTACATTTACAGTATACAAATGAAACTTTTGAAATGATAAAATTATTCTTTCATTTTTATTATAAATACTTTTAAAACATAAAAATATCTATCCAATCTAAAAGTAAGTTAACAGCATCTTTTTATATAAGTTTTCTTACTAAACATAACTTTTAGTCAATGCCTTTAATCAAAGTTCTTTTTCACAAAACTCTTCACATCGAAGCCCTCCTATTTGTAGGGGCTATGCGAAAACAAGCCCAAATAGGATGCATATATAATTCAGATTGCCCATCTCACCTATGCAAATTGCACAAAAAGATTTACTTGCCCGTAGAAGAGGCACTGACCTATGCCCATCAATGGGCAGTGTCGCCCGTGGATCGGCCCGGTTGAGTTGTGCCCAGGCATAGCACGGCACGTCATGTGTCGTGTTAGCTCGGGCATAGCTCCTAGGCAGTGCCTATGTTGGGCCTGGGGTTCCAGCCCAGCGTGCCGTGACTGGACACAACTCGTTAAGAACACAGGCACGACAGGGCCCGCGGGCCGCCCAGCATGGCACGTAGGCCCAGCACGGCACGTTTGCACGCATGGCTCGACTAGCCCATTCCGTCAAGAGTTCAGATTCCAGCCAAAATTAGCCATTTTTTCCCAATAAAGGCTAATTTTGGTCGGATTTTCAGCTTAAAATTGTTTTTTGATCAAAATTGCCCCCCTAACAGCCAAAAAAGGCTAGTTTTAAGGACAAATTTAGTTAACCACCGATGTGTGGCTCAGTTGGTAGCAAGCTGGGTTCTAGTGGGCGTCTCCCAAGGTAAGTCTGGAGTTCGAATCCCACTAGAAGCACTCGTGGCCAGGGGTTCATCGTATTTGGTCCCACCCTGAACGTGGATTAGTCCCACACCCAAATGGGTGTGGGGACACCGCGTGGTTAAGACCAAAAAAAAAAAAAAGGACAAATTTAGTCTTTTTGATTCTAATAGATACCTACAAATTTGGTATTTCTAAGTTTTTTAAAGTTTAAAGACGAATGAAAGCTTCACCCACATGGACCTATATAGGTCCTTTGCAATAAGATTGTGACATGTGGCGATAAGTACAACCCATAATAATTTCAAATTATTTTACATCTTAAAAAACCGTCTTTCAAATGAATAAATATTTTATGATAAAATAAAAATAAATAAAATTTAAAATGAGTTAGCCTACAATGTCCATATTTGTTAATCTGCATAGTGAAGAACTTAATCTACCACCATCAATTTATTTTTGTATAAAATCTCAACCGTTAGTAACCAGTTGGTACTATGCCAAGGTCAACATAGTAGAATTCTTCATTTAAAATACGTAAACAAGAAATAGTGTTTTTAGATGTTAAGGTTTATCTCTTTCTAGGTTTAATATTTAGGATTTAGGGTTCATATTTCCTTTTAGGGTTTTAGATTTTAAGTTTTAAACTTTTTTAGGATTTTTATTTTTTTTAAGGTTTAATATTTAGGCTTTAGGGTTCATATTTCATTTTAGGGTTTTACATTTTAGAGTTTTTAAAATTTTAAGGTTAATCTCTTTCTTTTTAAGGTTGAACTATTTTTAGGTTTTTTTTTTTAATGTTTTTAAGGTTTAATATTTAGGGTTAAGGAGTTATTTTCTTTTAGGGTTTTAGTATTATAAGATAATATCTAGGATTTTAAGATAATTAAAAGATTAAAATTTAGGATTTATCTATTTTTTATATTTAGTATATATATATATTTTTTTTCTTTAATCTTATTTATAAGTTTAACCTTACATATGTTTTATAAGATTTTATAAATATAAGTTTTAAACTTCTATTATTTTTACATATCTGTCAGACCGGACCGGTGTGCCATGCCGATGGGGTGCCTAGCACGGGCACGACATGCCCGCCCAGAACGGCCCAGCCCATGCTATGGCCCGGTGCCGTACTAGGCTGGGGTTTCTCAAAATGGGCAAGGAACTGTCCAGCACATGCCACGGGCCGCTCCGGCCCGACTGAAAACGGGCCCTCGCAAAAGGTGCCGCAGGCCAGGCCGGTCGGGCCCATTTACATGCCTACACAGACCCTCCAACAAGGATTAAGGATAAGGCTCTCTGTCTGTCGTCTTTTCCCTCACCCTAAAAAAGAAAGAGGCGGACAAGAACCTCTTCTACTCCAGTAATGGCGATATCGGTGGCTACTACCCGATGTTCTCTGTCCTCGGTATCCACACCAAAGCTTCAACCTCAATCCTCTCTTTCCCGGGTATCCTTAATCAAAACCAAAACAACCCCTCAATTCACCTCTCTCCAATCCTCCTTATCTTCTTCCCTCTTCCCGAAACAACACCAGGCATCGAACCTGAGGAGCAGTATCTGTACTAGCAGTAGAAGAAGAAGAAAGGGTTTTACAGTGGTGATGAGCGTGGAAGCTGGGGTTGGTGTGATGGGGACAAAGCTTGGGATGATGACCTACTTTGAGCCAAATGGGAAGGTGGTTCCGGTGACTGTGGTGGGATTCAGGGAAGGAAACATTGTGACACAGCTTAAGACTGAGGCCACCGACGGCTACAATTCCGTTCAGATTGGGTACAGGAGAGTCAGGGACAAGAAGCTCACCAAACCTGAAATGGGTCATCTCCAAAAGGCTGGAACCATACCCATGAGGCATCTACAGGAGTTTAGACTAACCTCTGTTGATGGGTTTGAGCCCAGCCAGAGACTTGTGTTTGATGAGATCTTCAAAGAAGGTGATCTTGTTGATGTTTCTGGCACAACCATCGGCAAGGGTTTCCAAGGTCTGTTTCTGGGTCTCTCTTATTATCTATTTGTTTCCAAGGAAATGAAAACAAATCAGAACTTCATGTGGTTTAACCAAAATCTCAAATTCCCTCTTAAAATCCTAATTTTAGGTAATAGTTATATATTATTGTATCTGAATATTTTGTTGGAATGTTTATACTAAACACAAAAGAATTTCATTTACAAAATTGGTGTTCAAGTTCTTGGAAAATCTCACTAGTCCAGCGTTTTAAATCTTGGTGAAAACTCGATTTTTTTTGGTTGAAAATTTTGATGTTTGAACAAAATATTGGATGACTGTAGTATAATATTTTTTGGAAAACTCAAAATTAGCGTAGTCCACTTTGACAGAAACAAGAAGGATCGAATTGAATGGTGCACCCACTATTTCTAATTTTGTGTATTTAGTCTTTTAGTCTTCAAGGTACATAAAATCAATATAGAGATGTATGTTTGACTACAACTGAATCCTTTAAACAGACATTTGATAGTAAGATTCTGTTATATTGTTGTTTTAGTAATTCCTTATGTGGAATTAGGATGAAACAAAATCACATTGGCTAATCTGATACTCCTTGGATCGGTTGGAATTTCGGCTTTACTGTTTACAGGCCAAGATTTGGATAGATATTGGTACTATACACATTCACACTGGGGTGCATTTTTTGCAACCCGGTCGGAACACGTTTCAATGATATTTAGTTCCATAACCATGTCGGGAGCAACTTGTTAATCTGATTCATTTTTCCTAATTACTTTGCAGGTGGGATTAAGAGGCACAACTTTAAGCGGGGGCCAATGACTCATGGTTCCAAAAGTCACAGAGCATTGGGATCCATTGGTGCTGGAACAACACCGGGGCATGTATATAAAGGAAAGAAGATGCCTGGGAGGATGGGAGGAACTAAAACCAATATCCGAAAGCTCAGGATTGTCAAGATTGATAATGACCTTAGAATTGTTATGATCCAAGGGGCTCTTCCTGGTAAGCCAGGGAATCTTCTGCGTATAGCACCAGCAAAGATTGTTGGAAAAACATTCCAAAAAACTAGTTCTTGCATAGTCATTCTGTTGCAGTTAAATTTTGGATAATTGAAGGTCTATCCATTTTGTTTTCAGTGGAATGATATTAATTTGTTCATCTTTTATGATTCAATCGATCAATTTCATTTTGTTTACCACATCTGCATGAGAGCTACAGAGTTATATTAACGGCGATATCGGTGGCTACTACCCAGATGTTCTCTGTCCTCTGTATCCGCACCAAAGCTTCAACCTCAATTCTCTCTTTTCCGGGTATCCTTAAATCAAAACCAAAGCAACCCCTCAATTCACCTCTCTCCAATCCTCCTTATCTTCTTCCCTATTCCCGAAACAACAACAGACTTCGAAACTGAGGAGAAGAAGAAGAAAGAGTTTTACAGTGGTGATGAGCGTGGAAGCTGGGGTTGGTGTGATGGGGACAAAGCTTGGGATGATGACCTACTTTGAGCCAAATGGGAAGGTGGTTCCGGTGACTGTGGTGGGATTCAGGGAAGGAAACATTGTGACACAGCTTAAGACTGAGGCCACCGACGGCTACAATTCCGTTCAGATTGGGTACAGGAGAGTCAGGGACAAGAAGCTCACCAAACCTGAAATGGGTCATCTCCGAAAGGCTGGAACCATACCATGAGGCATCTACAGGAGTTTAGACTAACCTCTGTTGATGGGTTTGAGCCCAGCCAGAGACTTGTGTTTGATGAG
>JAUPMG010000006.1:774279-795518 GCA_031762675.1 Pachysandra terminalis | reverse complement strand
CCTTGCTGACATGCGGAGCATACACCCGACAATTTATTGGACGAAATAGGGAGGGAGAACTTGGAGATGAGATGTCGAACAGTCTGATAAGATGGATGGCCCATCCGACAGTGCCAAACATCAAGGGGAGCACGTTGAGAAATGAAAGTCTGAGGGTGTCTTGTGGGAGTGGTAGTGAATGGAAAAGTGTAGAGTCCGTCTCTAGTTTTGCCGCACAGCAGAACTGTCCCTGTTGCCTCGTCCTTCACCAAAAAAAAAGATGAGTGAAATTCAATATAAACATTATTGTCACGGGTAAATTGATTCATGGAAATTAAATTTTTTTTAATCTGTGGTACATGAAGTAACTGATGCAAAGAAAATGACTTATTTGCTGTCGAGAGAGTAGAAGAGCCAATATTCTTAATGAGTAAACCTGCCCCATCGCCGACATGGATCTGATCGGTGCCGTTGTAAGGTTTAGAGTGCACAGTGAGATTGCATAAATCATTTGTGAGGTGGTTTGTTGAACCGGTGTCAGGATACCAGTTGGCATCAGATGGTGATGACGGCGTAGTCAAGTAAGCTGTCATGTTGGGAGGGGTGCCTTGGTAGGCATGATCAAAACAGTAGTAGCATTGGACAGCAGTGTACCCAGTTTTACCACATACCTGACAGGTAGGGCGTGGGTTTGATGAAGTATTCGGTGGTTGACCACCTCGCCCACTTTGGCCACGTCCACGGCCTCTAGAATTGGAGTTGAAGCCATTAGGGTGCTGTTGTTGTGAAGAGCGTGTCTGGAAATTGGATCTGCCACCTCGCGAACGTCCATTGTTTCGAGTAGCCATATTTGCGGATCCAACCGTGGCTTCGAGAGCAGATTGGTGCTGCTCAATCCGTAATTCAAATGCAAGGAGATGATTAAACATCTCTTCCGATGACATTTTGTCTATTTGAGTTGAGATAGAAGTGACGATAGCATCATAAGAGCTATCAAGTCCACCAAGGAGATATGCTGTGAACTCATGGGCGTGAAGAGGCTGACCGATAGCAGCCAATGTATCCGAGAAGGATTTCATCTTCTGGTAATAGTTTGAGATAGACAAGTTGCCCTTCTTTGTGAGGGCCAAAAATTGTCGAGTCTGAATAGCTCATGCGGAAGAATGAGAGGAAAACATTCGCTCAAGGGCTGCCCAGACTTCTCTAGAGGTGGAGAGCCCAACCATTTGTCCCAAAATGCTTTCAAATAGAGAAGAAACCAGAGTACTTAGGACGAGTTGATCTTGGTCAAACCAGGAGGTGTATTTAGGATTGGTGATTTCGGGAGTAGTGGAGTCGGATGTATTGGCAGTAGGGTTTGGTATGGTGGGAGAGGGAGGGGAGATGGTACCATCAACAAAATCGAACAAGCGTTGGCCACGCAAGTACGGGACGATTTGAGTTTTCCATAAGGGATAATTATCTTTGGTGAGTTTAACAGTGACAAGGTGGTGAACGTTATTGAGGGTGACCGGGATTGAAGATGAGGCCATGGGATCGGAACTGGAAAAAAAAAAAAAAGACGGTGGTCACGTATCACCTTTAGGTTATTTAGACAAGTACACGAGTATTGAAGAAGTGACAGATATGATTTCTTTAGTTTTTTGGGAAAGTAAGTGACAGATATGGTTTTTTTAGTTTTTTGGGAAAGTAAGTGACAAGTGCGGTTACAACTCTTAATTTTATGATAATGGTTTCCTATAACAGTAAGCATATTCATGTCTTTTCTTGTATGAAGCTAATGGATGCAATTGATTACTATCGAAAAGAGGAACAATTATCGCTATATCTTGATCCATGTCTTTCGCACCAAAATGATGGGATATCAGTTAGAACATGTCCTAAAATAAAATCAACCGTTTTTCATATTTTGATATTTTAAGATCTTAACGAGACGTGTGAACTTAAAACCCGATTTATTTTGACTAGCTCTTATCTTAACTTGTGACAATCATCGCACCAAATATTGCAAATGATTTTTTCCTCCAAAAGAGATTAGAATTTGATTCATGCTAAGATTAGTCGAGTGAACGTGGAACTAAAGTTGAAACTTGAAACAATTAATGGCTAATGCACGTTCAATGATTGGTACTTTTGTTGGAAAAAAACTTGCTTAGAATAAAAATTAGAAGAATAAAATGTTACTTAGACAATCCCCAAGTGAGCCATCATTTGACCAACTAATATGTACGGCAGTTTGATTATGTAATTGTGTTATATGAGAGCATATGTCTGGTCCTAAAATGATGGAATATCAGTTAGAGCGTGTCCCATATGTTCGTCACATATTTAATTGATTTTATCTTTTAATGATGATATGCGAAACAATTAGATGTGTGACGTGCATATGCGCAAACTCCAACTGATGTTCCTCTAATTTCACTCTAAACAAAATGCTCTCGTGATCTATGCTACTGTAGTTGTAGTTCTATTTATTTATCTTAAGAAAATAAATATTACTTTGAACCATACCTCTATTGTTACACTATAATATATATATATATATTATTTGAATAACAAAATAATCTAGATCTTGAATCCATTTTTTTAATATTCAATTAATTTACTAGTGTGAACATATACCCTATGTCTTGATCCATGTCTTTCGCGACCCTCTATTCATGTTAGGGGATGTGAAAACTATATTCACGAATGCACGTTGCATTGTTTTAGGGTTGCCTTGCTTTGGGCATCTTTTTGTTTATAGAGAGATATATTTATATAGCATTTGAGGAGTGTTGACCTCCACCACCATATCTACAAGCATCAAGCTGGTGGTCCTAGTGAAACTCAGGCGGGTTAGTGTTTACATTATCAAAAATGCCTTCTTCTTTTTAATGCCTTAGCTCATTTATATAAACATAGGTTAACTAAGCTAAACCCTAAGATGATTTTGTGTGATTGACTTGCTTTGTATAATGGTGATGAGTAGGGGTGTAATTCGGTTGATCGGTTTGGTTCGTTGAGTAGTCAAACCAAAAGCAAACCGAATTACATTGCACTGAACTGAAAACTAAACCAAACCGAAATCAAGGTTTCAAGGATCGGATCGATCCGGTTTGTATCGCCCAGTCTATACCGAGATTGCTCAGGACCGGTTCGATCCCAAGCCACGATACAATAGTTGTATCATAAGGCTTTGGATCGTAATGCTCTAACTGATACCAGTACGGACCGACCGATACAACCAATTCAATGACTGGTTGAATCGGTTCAGCTAATCCAACGTTTTTTTTTTTTTTTTAAATTTATAAATTGAATGGTCAAAACCGGTATCGATATGGATCGATCCGGTACCGACCGATCCTAACGGTCTTGCCGATCCATTTTTTTTATTTTTTTTTTAAAAACTGTGCGATCTAGTTTTGTACGGGATTTGGATCGGCCGGTACTGGCAGGTATCTCTGGCCCAGATCGGGATCCACTGGGACCGGTCCGATCCCCGATCCCGAGACTTTAAAACCTTGACTGAAATACCGAAAACCAAACCAAACTACAATAAATAAAATCGAGAATCGAAAACCGAAAACCGAACGAAACTAAAATAAATCAAGGTTCGAACTCAACTAGAGATGTATGCTTGGTCGTTCAACCGGTTACACTGGCTGGACCAGTTCTTAGAACACTCAAAACAAAAACTTAAACCCTAATCTTCTGTAAACCTGCTAAAGTTCATTCTCCATGGTATGTGGACCTAGAAGAAAGTACCCATCATGCATGACGTAGCAATGGATCACATGAACAAAATAAAAATAATAAATAATAAAATATAAAAACCCAAAAATTGCAGCACATGAATTGAGCCCGCTGATCAAGGTCGTACTACATCCTTCCCCAATCATAGGGAGGCCTAGATTAGCTAAATTCAAGCTAGCCAACCTAGGTGTCTTATTTAAATTTGCTAGAGATACTAAAATGTTATCTCATTATATAGGCTAAAATACAATGCATGCCTTATCAAATTCAACCCCATAAAAGGACAAAAATAATTAACAAAAGGACTGTTTTTGTTTTCTAGTGGGGTTGAAGAGTGCTGCGCGTTGCTTCCTAGCATTGCTTCATATATAATAGCTGAATTTTTTTTTTCTCCCCCTTTGTTACAAACATTTTGAGGGAGAAACCATTACCAAACTAGTAGCTACACCATCTGCATTGTAACATGAGGATTGTGCAGGATTGTTTTGGTAAGTAAGCTTTACATCTTGCATTTTTATGTCTCTGCATGGATTGCTTCGACTACAATCCAACTTCACGGCGACTTCCGTCGCCGACGTTCCTCGAATGTTGTTGTACATCACCCGACTGATCTTCACACCGGAATTCTGTCAAGATTGATGATAAACAAACCGGCAAAAAGTCTAATCAGACACTATGTTAGGCCTTGAAGTACTGCTTCTAATATCAACTTGAGCCCAGCCCAAGAACATGAACCAGACCCAAGCTCCATCGATTTCACACTGAACCAACATGGGCCAAAACTTCATGCCCCGGGCCTGAAACCAGACCGGTACGATGGACAGCCTAATAATAATTTGGTTTTTCCCTGACCAGGGCAGCCTTGGTTGCTAGGACAGTAATTTTGGTCGATTATGATCGGATTTCTCACGTTATTCATAATAGCATCCTGATAGAAGACTCCTCGCACGAACCCGTTACTCGGCCTTGCCCATGATTTTATTCTTAATCCATTTTGAGTTCCCGTGAAGACGACATTTTTCACCGTCACATTCTGCACTCCTTGTTCTACCGTATCCTTGCCGAGACTTCCAATGCTGCGAAATCATACAAAAATACACAACTCATTTTTGTAAGGGAAGAAGTTTGAGGGGATTATATTATTACTAAAAATAGAACATTTTAAAAAAGTAATTTTTAATGGGTTTATATTTTTTAATGAACAAAACACACAGATTTTGTTGGGACGTTAGTTTTCCTTTCCTACAGATTCTAGCTAAACAAACACAACCTTAGGGTTAAACCCTACGGTTTCGGGTTGTGGGCTTGTGCCATCATGGGCCATTTTGAGGTGAGCCATGGCCCAATATTTATAATCATTAGTGAAAACTGGTCCAGGCCCATCACATGTAAAAAAATTAAAAAAAAAAACCTAGATTTCCCTACACCCTAAACCATGCATGGTTCAGAAGTGACAGAAGAATGTCCCATTTCAAATGAATTGAGCTGAAGGCTATCTTTTACCTGATCCCATGTCCCGGTCCACAGTCGACCCGTTCGATCCAAAGATTGGTCGCACCGGGACCAATCGATACACAGTCGTCCCCGGTCTTTATACTAGTTCCAACAATGGTGACTCCTTTGGATATCTGTACATGTATACCATCTGTGTTCGGACTATCATCGGGCGCGACGATCTTCAATCCTTGCACCATTACATTCTGGCACTGGTTTATGACAATGTGTGAACCCTTGCTATTGATCGAGGTTAACCCATTGATCACAACATTGCTTGCGTAATTGAAAGTTAATGACTGCACCACAATTATTCTAAGTTAGTATTGTTGTAAAAGTATATAGGGGCACGCCTACGAGCCGTAGGTAAGATAAGATGAATGTGATACATAAATAGTTTTTCATATGATAATAAACACATGTACTATTATCAAATATAATTACTGAATATATAATTTGATATGCAAATAAGAATTAGCTTTATAATATAATGAGAACTTGCATGTCGATTTATGGACCGAGGTGTATGGTCAGGTTAATAATATGTACAAACTCTATGCAGTGTAGGTATATAATTAATTTGCTCACCCTTGCGCCGTCCGGGCAACTCTTCCCAGACATCTTACAAGCCCAGAAACCGGATCCCTGCCCGTCAAGGGTTCCGCCAAAGACCGACACACCGGTGACCTTGATGAACAAAATCCAGTTACCTGATGTACCTAGTGCTTGGTAATCCGAAGGAGCGACAAGGGTTCCTTTGATTTGAATGGTGATTGCATTGTTCTCACATGGTCCTCTGAATTCTACTTGTTTGATTAAGTACCTTCCTTGAGGGACATATATCTGGGCTGGTTTGGTTGAGCTGCATGCAGACGTCCATGTACTGAGAAAAGCTCGGGTTGAGTCGATTTTTCCGTCACCGTTGGCCCCGAAGTTGACGACATTGTAATCTCCATTTGTTAAAGGGAAGAAGATGAAGACAAGTGAGAGATTAATTTTTTTGTGATTCACAATTTTCATGTGACTCAGATAGAGAGAGAGAGAGAGAGAGAGAGAGAGAGAGAGAGAGAGAGAGTTTTTGATGATAAGAAAGTTAAGGCAATTGGGTTATATATAGTAGTTGGTTGTTGAAACTGGGCTGGCGGCCGACCGGTCAGACCGGATTTATTAGAAAAACGGTCTGATTCAAATGAACCATTGAGTTTCAATATATTTGGTTATTCATTATTTTTTTTCATGGGGAACTTAGATATTATAACTTAGAAGGAAATGAAAAGATTAAGATTTGAAAATTAAATTTTCTTTTTCACTGGATTTTATATATTTCAATTATAACTGATTACGTGCTGGTCCGACCAAGTTGAAGCAAAAGGGTCTGACCGTCGGTTTGGTTTCAAAATATAGCTTAAAATTGAAAGTGAAAGCAAGCGGCGATCGAGTTTACGAAAATACCCTTCTTTTTATAATTGCGTAGACAAACCGCGACAGATCTAAAAATGTCAAAGCAAAAGTTTAAATATGAGCTTAAAAAAGAGGAAGCCGCCATACATCCATCCAAATGAAAAACTACTTGTTTACATGCTCTTCTTATAGACAGTAATTATAATCTACTAACATGGGCCAAAATAATAGGGTGTTGAGCTTGTTTACTATAATCCCTAAAGTCAAACCATTCTAAGGTTTTGGCCGCTTGATCAACAGATTTGTCTTTCGTTATTTAAATTTAATATGATGTATGGAAGGGCTACAATAATTTGATCATTCAAATTTGGGAAAATTATTCTTTGACCCCCCTAAGGTTTTTGAAATTACAATAACCATCTTCATCAGAAACCTCAAGTGTTAGTTGCATTGAGTTATTGACTGATATAGTATCCGTTATAAAGAATTGAATGACTTTTAGATAAAGTGGATAAACCTTAAGTCTAAAATATTCCTAGTAATTCACTCAAACAAAAAAAAATATCCCTAATAATCTCTCGATTAAAAAGTCATCATGTTCCAACGTCACACTTGAATCATTCATTAAAGAAGAAAAAGAAAAAAGAAAAACACATCAAACAATTGATGAAGAACGGTTTATAAGGGGTATTTCAGTCAATAATTTAGTGTCATTTATTGATCGACACTCTTGAAGTTTCCGATGAAGGGAATTATTGTAATTTCCAAAATCCCAGGGGAGTCTAATTGCAATTGTCAAAAACTTTAGGGAGACAAAGTGTACTTTTCCCTTAAAATTTTTTACAATTATTTGTTCTTGGACCATAAAGTCAACTTAAAGAAAAAAAAAAAAAAAAAAGCTTTTCTTAAGTGAGATAATTTGAACGGGTAGGAATGATTGATCACATTGTGATGTTGGGTCCTTGCATACTCCCATACATTTGTCGTAGTTGGTTTAGAAGCTCATGGATCACACTTACAGTCTATGAGAGGAAAGAGAAGATGAAGGAACATAGCTTCATAGTATTTCCCTTGAATGATGATAGATCATGTGACACGTGGAGGGAAAATCGGCGAAAAGATCGGTAATAACTTGACTAATAAAGTCCTAACTCTAACGTGTCGACCAAGCATTGGAAAGATGATTGATATTAGGGAATGAATGTTAGGGTTTGGGTGTGAACGATCGGGGGGTTGGTGGTGTTCTTCCTGTAAGACTCAACCAAGTGAGCATGTGATAAACTCATTCTAATTTAGGGCTTCCCCATGTGATGCTGCTAATGATTAGCATGTGAAATAGGAGGTTAGCTAGTAGCTTCATTATTCGTACAACTCTTAGTCCCACATTCTATTTTTATGTTATCTTAGTCTTTTTATAACTAGTTTTTAAGCTTTGTTCATATTGTATATAGTTTCTAACATTTTATAAGGGAGTATTATAAAATATTTCTAATTACTAACTTTTGGGATGAAATTAAACAATTGGTTTTTGTTTCTTACTTGTAAAGAGGGGAAAAAAAATTAAAGTAACATCTGTTGAAAAATCAATGAAGGATTAGAAGTATGATGGGTTAAAACAATATGCATCGTTGCTCGACAAGTTTCAAGGCACGATCAGCTTGTTTTCTTTTAGAATGCACTTGAGTTTAATGAGAAAATATTTTCATGATACAATGAAGTCTCTTATCAAGATTTGTTGGGATTCTCATATGTGTATCAGGTTATTCTTTATAAAGAACTGATGATGTTAACACTTGATGAAAGCCTTGATAGATCTCTTTCTGTTTCTTAATCAAATCTGGATTGGATTGAATGAATCTCTCTCTTACTATCAGATCTGAACTTGATTGAATTTGGTGATTCTGAATGCTTGAAATGGTCTGGATCTACAGTCTACTATTTATATACTTACATATACATGTTCACCAATAGGTATGATCTTGATCCAATATTCTGGATCAAATCCAAAAGTGCATGTATCCCTTCACCAATCATCGATCAGGTACAAGCATGATCCTACAGTTAGGAGCTCATCACATAAAAGGAAACTTTTCGATTGAGATCTCTTTGATCAAGTTCAACCTAAGCGGATGGTCTCGATCGTATGAACACGATTAAACGCACCATCTGACGGTCCAGATCACTTGGATCCATCAGGTGTGTCCAATCGAAAGATCAACGTGAACTAACCATGTCCGAACCATCAAACCAAAGCAATCAAACAACCCAGCCCAACCGGTCGGGTCACACTCTAAAAGACAAGGCTCCAACACTCCTCATCACTTGAATCTATCAGGTGTATCCAATCGAAAGATCAATCCAAGCCATCAAACCAAACCAATCAAAGAACCCAACCCGACCAGACGGGCCACACTCTAAAAGAAAAGGCTCATACATGTAGAGGTGGCAATCGGGTGAGTTCGGGTGAGGTTGATAGAAGGTATTAAGAGCTTAACACTAAACCCAAACCCACTCGTTTAATAAATGGGTTGAGATTACCAAACCTGCCTAACCCGTCTAACTTGTCTATTTTTTTTTTGTGTAAATTCCACCTCTAACATCTTATATGTTGACTTATAAAATTATAATATTTTGCTTTTTCAACTAAAAACTTTAGTTTATTGCCAAAGAGATTAAAAGCTTCATCTGTTTTCCCATGTGAAATACCTGCTCGTATTTTATTGTTTTCCTATGTGTTCAAGGCTGCAAGCACACAAATAGATATATATAAAAAAAATAAATAAATAAAGAAAGCGAAAAACAAAAATAGGGGATAATTGTGTTGTCGTATGAACAGAAAAAGGGGTATTTTCCATGTGAAATAGTTGTTTTTCAGAATTAGTTTTTATTGTGGAGAATCTTCAACGACCTCAACTCTCCGCTGCAAAATCGCATTGTTATAGTCGTGCTTCACTGTGTTTTCATATAAAAATGAGAGATATGAAGAAAATAGAAAGAAGTAAGGGGCTGAAACCCTAATCTTTTGCTCTACTTCTTTTATCATATGAGAATGTGAGAGAGGAAGGAAGAGGGAAAATAGAAAGGGCTTCACTATTCAGGCTTCATCTGTCGTATGGATGAGAATGTGAGAGAGGAAAGAAAAGGGAAAATAGAAAGGGCTAACCCCAATCTATCATTTTGCTTCTATAGGGTTACTTAAATTCCTATACAATAACTAGGGTGTACAAAAATTTTTACAATAGTTATAACCCAATGGGTCAGACGGGCTAACCCGAAACCGACTCGTTTATTCACGGGTTATAAACTCTTAACCAGAATTCGACATAAGGGTTTGAAACTTGAACTCCAAACTTGCTAAAATGTGGGCGGGTCAGGTTGGAAATTGCCAGCTCTACCTACGTGACACTATGTGCTAAGTACAAAGTGTGCCTACAAAGCGCCCATTGGGCTCTCACATGCACACATGCGCGGTGGTGCAACACACACGCGCATGCATGGTGATATGACACACACGCGTGTGCACGATAGTGTGAATCACCAACCCAAATATAATGCACTATACATTTCCTTGCTTTTAAACATAAAAGCATTAAGGTGCTCACCTTATATAAAACCTTCACCTTGCTTGTACCTTTCCAATGTGGGACAAAAGAAACGTTAAAACGCTTTCAACAAAAAACCAAATATATTTTGAAAATATCCAACAACATCTAGCTTTAGGAAACATTTGGTTTGATCTCACTCTCTAGATATATGGTTCAATGCCCATATTAAATAGATATGAGGTGTAAAATTAATTAAGGAAGCTATTTAAGATGAGAAACAATTGGTGAAGTTAGTCTTTTAGTTTTGATTTTGAGTTTCTCAAGATAAGAAGTAAATTTATAAATATTGTCACTTAAGTCTTCACATAGGTGTAAGAAACAATAATTTTCTATCATTTTAAGAAGAAATTTATTATTTTATCATTTAGAACCCAATAGCAAACATAATTTCAGTTAAGATTGTCAATCGGTACCAAAAATCAGATTCTGGTTTTGCAAAAAGATCAGAACAAGAAACAAAAATTCATGGAGGGATGTAAACTCCAGGTTAGTCCCCATCCCTAAAAGGATCAATTTATATTAGTTTTATGTTATATATATATATATATATAATATTGCCCATGAATACAATGTTATGATTCAAATAGTTGTGCAATAGTGAATTGCACTCATGTTATCATCATAGAATGATGTTGGGGTGGAGGAGGATATATCAAGATCTTTAAAGAGACTTCTCATGCTTTTTGAATTTTCATGAAATGAGAGAATAACCAAGAAAGATAAACCAACCTGTAGTCAAGCGGCATGTGCCAAGACATCCAGCCCAATCTGAATCAGCATAAGCTCAAATCTGGATGGAAGAAGTAGAAGAAAAGAATAATCCTATATAAATTATTCCTCGTAGATAATGAATAATGTGATGAGCAACGGTAAGATGAAAATGTCAGGGGGAAGGAACAAATTGGCTCACAACCTGAATAGCATAGGAAATATCAGGATGCGCCATAGTTAGATAAATAAGGCCCCCCACTAATTGTCTATCGGGAGAAGCATCTGGCAGGAGCACTCTGTCATCATTAGAATATTTCACATTAAGTTCCATAGGCGTGTGGACTTGCTTATCATCAGTCAATTAAGCCAATTTGATCAGATCCATAGTATATTTTCGCTAATCCATAAAATATACACAAACTCGAATCTGTAGTGGAAGATCTCTATCGAACCGGAAATGTACCACATCGGAATATGTGATTACTAGAACCACATTCAATGAACCCACACTCAAAATAACCAGATCTCTAGATGGGAATCTCAATAGCAAAACCAGATCTCTAAAGGGAAGAGGAGATTAAGAGAGAAGAGAGAGATTCACTTGCGTGGATATCTCCAAACATGTGTGTGTTGATGGGTAGGGAGGATGAGTCTTTTATATATAGAAGACTCAACTTAACTACTCCTAGGACGCAATCTCCTAATTTTATTAGGAGAGAGTGATCCACTATCTCCTAATTCTATTAGGAGAGAGCTATCCACATCCACACTTCTAACTAAGTACGGACGTCCCATTAAGTGGGGACCCAGGTCAGTCCAAATTGGTCAGGCCAAGCGGTCGATCCATCACTTAAATCCAACATCTCCCACTCATCCACAGTGGGCACGACGTGGGTATCTCTCTCATGCATATCTTATCTTCTTATCATGGACGCTAATCATACAAGTCATTGAACGTGCAACCGACAAGCACAAAGTAATGAGCAAGCAACTCCATATCAAGTTCCATAAAACTGACATGGAGATACACTCTCAAAATTCTCGCCTATACCCCATCGCACAGCCCCCACCACCGTTATCTCCCCTCTTCGTTTCCTTCCTCAGTTCTCCTTCCCTCTTTCTTCTCCTCCTTTTTCTTCTTCTTCTTCTTCTTCTTCTTCTTCTTCTACATCATTGTGCTCTGTTTTTTTTTTTTTTTTTTACTGCTACGTTGTTCCCATCACCCACAACAGCCACCTTTGTCCTCACCCTCTTTTGTTATTGTAACACCTTTAAAAATTTGTTTGTTTAAAAGTATTTGAATTTCTATTAAAAACTTTGTATGATCATACACCATGGCATAATCTATTGTTTGGGGTTTAACTAATTAGCATTGGACCTAATTAATTAGCCTCAGGCTTAATTTAAAGTAATTGGACCTATTTAATTGAATTGGGCTTAAGTAATTAACTATGGGTTTTAGTTAATTAAGTGGCTTATTTGGGCTAAGGAGTTCCCTTGAGGCTCAAGATATTAATTTAGACTTTAGATAACATTGAAATTCGTGTAGAAGTGTAAACTGCTGGAAAATAGGAGTTATGAATGTGGTAGGAGTTTCTAAAGGTCAAAAATAGAAGTATACTAGTTGTTTTTATGAATAGATTACATGTTATTAATATGATCACATGATTGTTTTAGTGCTTAATTGACCATAAATGCATACTTAATTGACCATATAAATGAATTAGGGTTTAGTTCTATGTGAAAGTTGACTTAGTGTGTTATATGTGATGGTGAGTGTATAATATGTTTTGTTATTGATTTGATGTTTGATCATTGAATTTCATGTTTTAAATGATGTTTTGAGTGTTAAAATGGTTATATAGTGCATACCTTTAAAACTGTGGAATCTAAAAACTTCGGCAGACCCTTGGGCATACCCCCAAAATTTTGGCAGACCTTAGGGTATGCCGAAAGGTGTGCCAAAGTCTATGTGGAATTGTTTTGGTTCTTAGGTTGGTCTACTGAACCTGCTTCGGTATACCAAATGGTCTGTCGAAACCCTTCGGTATACCTTCAGTAAGGGGGTTCGACAAACCGAGAATTTGGAAAGTTTTCGAATGAATGTGAAACTTTCCAAAAGCATGAAATATGTTAGATAGATGGAATATGACGTTTATTTACAGATTTGATAAGTATTTAATATAGTAAAGCTTATGATTAGAATTATGCCTATGTTGATGCATGTGTTGTTATGATGGGTTGAATTGCTATGATGTTGTTTTGACATGATATGATGCATGTATTATAAGATAAAAATATTATGGAGAAGGTTGAGGGTAAGGAAACCCAATAGACCACTTGAAACTATGTATTGTGCTTATCATGGAGGATGTCGGTGGCATGCCTTGGGAGGTTTTCTCATAACCAGAAACACATTGGGGAATTGTACTTTGTGGGTTGTAAGTCCCTAGAACTGTGGTGCACATGTAGAATACCTAACAACCAAATGTAATGACCAAAATTCCTTATTCTAATTTTTTTCCTAATTATTCAATTAATTATTGGTAATTTAATTTCCTCCTTATTTAATTAAATTATAATAAAACTATAGTATTAGGGGTCATAGTGTTATTACCTAAACTTTTGGGCTAAGTCAGTAATTTATTTGCACTATCTCAATTCAAACAAACAGTTATGCGTTTGAACGAGTCTTGGGTTCGTGGCTAATCGTGGAGGAGAGATGGGGAGAGAAGTGGGGAGCTAACTCCCTATTTCTCTAACCATTCTTTGCTTCTCTCAAGTTATTACTAGCTGTTGTGTTTGGAGACTAAGAGAGAGAGAGAGAGAGAGAGAGAGAGAGAGAGAGAGAGAGAAACCGAGACTGAGAGATTGAGGTTGAGAACTAGAGTAAACTGAGTCTAGCTTGCTTGCAGAGAAGAAGAAGGGAGGAAGTTGAAGAATAGCAAGGGAAATCTAGAGGAGGAACTTAAAAGAAGTTTTCTGCATTCAATCTTTAAAGGCTACCAAGAACTGTAAGTAGCTTATCCGGTTCGAATTCTTATTATTATAGATGATGCATTGTTTCGGTTTTCAAGATTGAAATATAATCGCTAGGTTTGCATAATTGAACTTTGTGTTTTATGGAAATACGATTTAATCTATGAAAATTTATTCCACATGTATTCGTTAATGATGATCTAATGATTTCAATATTTATTCGCTTGGGATTTGATTGAATCATGTGGTTTGTATGTTTCTGCATCTCAAATTCCATAGTTCTCATGATCAGATTTTGTTTCTAGAAATTATACCGGAAATACATGAGATCTTGTGTCATACTTGTATTAGTTTTTATGATGTTTTCAATGTGGATAAGTTATTTGAATTAGATTTGAATTAACCAAGAGATTCTATTAAATTCTGTGAGAAACATTGATGATTAGAAACCTAGAAAACAGAGCATTCAGATCAATCGGTGGGTCGTCGGTCCGCCGATCAACCCGCCGACAGGATTCGTCGGTGAGTTGTCGGTCCGTCGACCAACCCGCCGACAACGACTTAGATTGATATAACGAATTTCGTCGGTAGGTGCTCGGTCTGCCAACCAGCCCGCCGACAGGATTCGTCGGTGAGTCGTCTTGTCTTCGTCGGCTGGTGTTCGATCCGCCGACCAACCCGCCGGCAGAGACATATTTTGGGACAATGTGAGGGTTTTGATGTCAATTGGTTCGAGTTTAATAGTGCTTCGTGTTGGGATCAAGTGAGGTCTAGGGTTGCGTACCTAATGACTGAAACCTACTTGTTGCCCTTTTGCATGTGCTAACCAATTGGACATACTCCTCAATTGGTCTCCATTTAGGGAAAGAGACGATGAACCCTATTTATGGATGTGTAGGATGGGTCCTAGTGAATTATTTACGTGTATGAGCGCATGAATAGCTTCTAAGGGGATCTATCATCCGTATCCCATAGGGGAGTGCATTCATACTATGTTCATATGAGATGTTAAGTGTGCCTGGTAGGTGGGAAATAAGAGGTTTCCTAGTCTTGTAGGTTGAAAGGCCTACGAAATGAGTTATGGATCATAGTTGATTCATAAGGTCGGCTAGACCTTGAGTATCGTACACTCATGATATCAGAACACGGTGGCCTTCGTACCATGGGTTAGCGCCCAGAAAGAAGAGGGGGGCTACCGGTTGTTCGTGGTGACTTCGATCCCGAATCTGTGTTTATTATTGAAGCTGCAATGAGGGACACTTAATATATCATGTAAACATAGGCATAAATCCACATTACATTGCATTTCTTGTTTGAGCATATATTAGTTCATATGTTTGTTCATTCTCGCATCATTTTCATATCATAGCATGTGTTATCTATTCTTGTTGTTATTACTGTTTTTATCACCGAATTTTAGTCATATATGATGATGTGGATGGTGACTGGATCATGCTTATTGAGTATTCCAAAACTCATGCGACCTTTATGTTGTAGGTCGATTCTAAGTTGATGGACATACTGCTTCGTATTGTTTTATTTATTATCCCTTTGTAATAATTTAGTTGGGATCTTATTTTATGTAAGGCTCTGCTGAAGCTGTTCGACTTATCTGTTAAATTTTTGAATTTATTGTATTTCTTCCGCAACTCTGTGGTGATGAATAAAAACCAGTTTTTATTTCATCTCTTATATCTTGGATTTGATATGGCAATCCGCAGTCCAGAAATGGATCCCGAATGTCTCGCCTCATGATCCGTGCCACCCACCCTAGGGATCCATGTTATGGGATGGCATAGATCACGTGAGTCACAACTCCAGCAAGTCCTTACAAAATTATGGTCGATACTTAAGCCTCAATACATATAGCATAATAAACCCACCTTTAGGTTGTTGAAAAGCCATTGATCTTTGCCTTAATACTCCAAAACTTGATTTTTTTCATCCTTCCAAAGCTTGCACGAAAATCCAAGTACTCTAGGTTTTCTAAAATGGTTTCATATCTTAAAAGCCCATATTTATACAAAATAGGACTCCTAGTTTGACTAAATCATTTATTTAGGTGACTAAATAACTAATACACTCGGTTTTGCGCTCTCCTCAGCTTCCTACTAGTTTGTTATAGCGAAGCCAAACTAGATCGATTCGATCAAAGCGGATGTTAATAACCAAATTCAGTTCCTTTCATTCCATCTTGTAAGAGGCTTCTCCCCAAAATGCACAAAAATTCAATTTTTTTTCTTCTGATGTTTGGCCATCCACTTATGTCACACCCCAAAACTCGAAGCAAGAATCCCTATGCGGGCAGCATGGATCTCAAGGTGCGACCTTCGGGTTCCAACCATGGAACGCGGATCACCAAAACAAAACCAAAATATTAAAAGTAATAATAATCACTTTCACTAAACTCAGAGTGCAGAAGCTAATAAATCCTATTACAAACTACTGGCTTCAGAAGAGCCACTACTCACAAAGTAAGGGAAATAAAGTAAAAGACTAGATCCTATTACAATCAAATCATCCAAAAACTTTAAAAGTACTATCTCAAAGAAAAATAAACGAAATCCAGCAACTAGTCCAATGCCTGTCCTCATCCTATCTCAACCTGCAACATAAATGTCACGTGAGCTTGGAATGCCCAGTAAGACCATATCTGTCATCCATTCATAAGGAACATCATAGTCCAAAACAATACCGACTATAGAAAATCTATACAATAATTAAGAACCTCAAATGTAAACAGATCTATGGATCATATGAGTATGCTATGAAATGGAGTGTCATTCAAATGATTTGATATGATATGCTTAGACAATGAATGCAAGGATGAGATGAAATGAAATATAGTAGGTTAATGTATCATGTTAAGTACCCCTCAATTGCAGCTTCCAAAATCAAACCAAAACAATTTCAGAACATAGGTCATCAGGAACAGCCGGATGCCCCATCTTCGTTCCAGGCACTAACCTATGGTACGAAGGCCACCATATTGCTAGTTTAGAGTGTATATTTCTCAAGGAATTTCACCCGTTGCTAGTTTAGAGTGTATATTACTCGAGGAATTTCACCCGCCAAATGTTATTTTTATGAGCCTACAATACTCAAAGGAATTCCAACCCACAAAGTTTTACCACCTTCCGGGCTCACTTAACAATCACATAAGCCTAGCATGAATGCATTATTAACTAGGAACCAAATGATAATCTTCAACGGAAACTATCCACGCACCCATACACGCAGATAATCCGATTGAATGCCATCATGAGTTTTCCAGATGTTTCAATACAAATACAACTATTTCACAATCCAATTACCGATTCAACGTGTCCCAATATCAAAGTGTAGTCAAGTCCAAGGGTGAATGATGGGTACCAAACATCATGGAACATCAAGTTAATACACCTGATCAAACTTGAGTCCGTTAACCAAATACCAAATCAATGGCACAAAACCCACATCAATCCCCAACAAAACTAATTTCAATTGCTAAGCACATGCTGAGTGCAATGTGCGTAGGGCCAAGTCAATAAGCTAATCAATGGTGTAGGGTGTACCATGGGATTCATAGGTGGTTCCCCGTAGGTAGGCTAGAGCCATCCGACCACACTTTGAATCACTGAGACTATTTCTCAAACACATGGTGTACCCCCCAACCCAAATATTACCACAAAGGAGTCTCAACCCCTATAGAAGGTCGATGTCAATGTCAATGAGTGGAATGGTGAGTACAACCAAACGGAACAACAAAGAGATGCTTTCGAATCAATCTTTGATTCCATGGATCATGCACCAAGTCAAATGGCACAATTTCCGACAATTCATCCACCAAAATCCACATTGTGTGTCCATCGGAAGGCTCACCAGTATGCTGGTGCCTAACAGTGGGCCAGTTAAATCTACAAACCAGTTCTTGTCGGCAGGCTCACCAGTGTACCGGTGCTTGCCAATGGGGACAACTTTGTGTATTTTGTTCCCTGTCGACAGCTCCACCGGTGTACCGGTGGGTGCCGATGGGTCGCGATTCTGGAAAATTTCTAGGCTTCTTAAAACCCTACCACAAGTCCACCTTAACTCCAATTCAATTAAAACTAAAATTAACACTTCCAATTAATGTAAGCACAATCAAGAACACTATAAAATCATCATTCGACAAATCAAACGGATTAAATCGAATATTTAACACCATCATAAAAGCTATATATACAACTGTAAATCTGAAGAACAATATCCTAACATCTATCATTCCATACAATCGATTAAAAGTCCATTTCGATCGCAAAACAATATAATACGAATCCATGCAATAAATCCGAGATCTTTGTTATTCCATATAAACTATACAGAAAATGTGACTTACTTAGGGTTGGTTCAAGTGTTCAGTTAGCAATCGATTTCCTCCCCTTATCTCTTCTTCTCTTTTTTCCTCTCCAAACTATGTGACAGCTAGGGTTTTCCTCTCTTCCCTCTACTCTCTTCTATTTCTTTCCTCCCACTTGCTAATCCACGCACATCACACTCCCCCCACACGTTTTCTAATATGAGATGCACTTCCTAAATTACACAATCCCCCATAGTTTCTCCTAATTACACTTTAACCCCAACTCAATTATATTATTATTTAGTTAGCCCAATGTTCTATTTAGCCTATAAAACTACACCCTTCATTCCTGAATCCACACAGATCTGGGCTAAGCCCACTAAGTCCAGTTCAAAGCCCAACTTGTCTACACTTAATTACATCACACTGCCCAGATTTTTGTCTAATTACAATTTCATCCCAACTCTGAACAATAGCTATCAACATGCTCCATCTATGTCCATAGGTTCATACCTTCAAATCTAGTTATGAAAAGGAGTTATCCTTATTGCTCAAGATCATTCTAGATTGATTAATCTAAATATCTACATACATTGGTTTGTATTTTCAAGTTATGCTCATTTAATCAATTTAATTAATCTTAAATAATTAATTACTGGATTCGAGTCATTACAACTTCCATGTTCCATGGCTAAATTTCTGTTTTTTGTAGGTGATTAACTATTTCTTGACAGATTTAGTTAACCTGGGAAGCCAAATTTGGTCTGATTTTCTTTCTTTCACGTTTTCCTTAGAAATTCTAATGCCATTATTGTACATAAAACATGAATTAAATATGCATTTTGCTAGTGCATTTACTTTCAATTACCATAGTTTGTAATGTCAAAAATGACGTTTATTTAATATATATATTTTTTTTATAATATAAAATTCTTTTATATATTATCATACAAATTAATTTGATCACATAATTTTGTTAACACCCCGTGCATCGCACCGGTTTTCTGCTAGTGAACTAGGAATTAGACACTTAGAAGGAGTCTAGGTTGTTTGTTGTTGTGTCTAAAAAATGATTTGTATGTTATTTGTTGTTAATCTATTGTTCCCTTTATGTTTGAGTTTCCTAAATTTTTAGAGTTGGGTTATAGTTAGGACTATTCATAGGTATTGTCAAGAACCGCCTAGGCATATTGGTCAGCGAGCTATGGCAACGACACCACCACTTCAACAAGGTCAGGTTAATGTCATCATTCACGAGACCAAGGAGTTTGATACTAGAGCAGCCAATGCGGTTATCGAAGGTACCTAGTTCACACAAACACTTGTGCATTGTTAAATTATAATGAATGCTTTCCTTGTTGCATGCTTGAATACAAATTGATTTTTTTTTTTTTGCTATACTTTGAATTATGTTGTATTTGAGATTTAAAAATTGATGAATAATGAAGATTTAGGAGATTGTTGTTCTTAAGATTTGGTATGCTAAATTTCGGGGGTGAAATTTCCTAAGAGGGGGGAAGACGAACCTAGAAAATCAATTTAATAATTATTAATTAAGTATTTAATTGAATTAAAGTAATTAGAATTCATATCTTGTTTGATTTCCCATATGTTTTGTCATTAATTATTTTGATTTATGATCTTTTGAGGCAAATATGTTAATAAAAAGTATGGGGATTGATTATTAATTTAAAAATAATTAATAATTATTAAATTTAATTATGAATTTAAATAAATTAGTTTGAGATAAGTTCCTATTGAAATATTCATGTTTAATTCCTCTTTATGAAGAATAATGTAGAATTGAGGTGAAATTATAATTAAGCCTTTAGTGTGAGTTAGTGGTGAGTTATAATGAGTTAATGGAGGGTGGGAGTTACACTCCATAATAATGGTGATGACGGATTTGTAAAAAGACTTAATGTATTAGAATATAACGAAAACTAATACATATGGACCAATACAATCATCTCCCCAGAGAAGAGGTAGGGAAGTCGGTCTCAAGACAGCCTAAACTGTCGCGCAGTCGTTCTGTCAAGAGCGTTCCTTGTCAACTTTGACCTGTGTAGAAGACAAAGAGAAGAGATAAGAAGGAATGGAATATTACAATAACTGAATAAGGTAGTTAGATTGCAATCACATAGCAGTAAAAAACCTCATAGTTTTAAGACTATTCTCTTTCTCTTTTAGTGTCTTTTTTTTACTGTTGTTTCCAGAGTTTTTCTAGTTTTAACTCAGATCTCCAATCCCCTTCAATGGAGGATGGGCTCTGGTATTTGTAGGGAGTTTTTCACTCCAAATAGGACAAGTGCCACTCGGCTAAGTGTTTAGAGGGGGACCCTCACGTGCTAAGAAAATCCTGAGTGACACATGGTCCTGAATCATATCTTGAAGGACGCGTGTTCTTTAATACGGCTAAGTTACTTCCAGAGAAAGAGACCAAATCATTTCAAACCTTAAAAATTGCTCTGTGAAAGGTTGCTTTGGAACTTGAGCAACACGGATCCGGTAACCCGTGTCACTTTTACACAAATCCCAAGAGCCATCATCATCTTTGCCGCCATTCCAAAAAAGACAAAACACCCTTTATATAAGTTAGAAAGCAGATATTATAAGTCAGTGAGGTTTTTACCACGTGCTTTCTATTTTGAGAATCTGTCTCAATCAACTTTTTAGGGGACAATTCAATGTATAAGGTACTTTACTGAATTCGTATATTTCGACGGAGAACTCCCTTTGGCGGCTATCTTCCTTCGAAGGAAATCAAGAACAATTATATACTTACAGGGTGATCAATGTATTCTCGAATTACCCATATAGAGAACTCGAGGTTGAGTGTCTCATCAGGGAAATCGTTTTCGTGATCAATCGTCCCTATAAAGAGGAGGTCGTCTTGAAATCCCTTAAGGTTCATAGCTACCTTAACTAATTCGAGTGTCTTCTACTTGAATAAAATCAGAAGTAAACATGTGAATTCCTTCAAAGTGAAGTGAGAGGATGTTCTCAAAGTCCGTAGG
>JAUPMG010000006.1:754476-774179 GCA_031762675.1 Pachysandra terminalis | reverse complement strand
TTTGTAAAAATATAAACTTTATGTTGTACTATTAACAACAGTTGTTCGTGCATCAGTTCCTATCCAAATTCAAGGGAGGTTTCGGGGTGAAAACATGGGTAAACACAAAGTGTCTTGGCGGTTGTTTCTTTTGACCTTAATTTTACGTATGTGCTTGCTGGGTGGGAAGGATCAACACATGATTCTAAAATTTTGGAGGATACACTATCTAGACCCAGTGGGCTTCGAGTACCTAAAGGTATTAACTTTTTTTTATAGAAGAAATATATATATGTATATATATATATATATATATATATATATATTTAAACATATCATGTATAAAAAAATAATATTTTGTCATTTATAATTTGTAGGTAAATGTTTTCTTCTAGATGCCAAATACGATCTTTGAAATGGATTTATCCCACCATATCGTGGCGTTCAAAGGAATACTCCGACCATTCACCTGAAGTTGAAAGAGAATTATTTAACCTTCAATATTCATCTTTAAGAAATACTGTTGAAGGGGCTTTTGGTGTGTTGAAAAAATAATTTTTTGGTATTGGACGCTGAACCATATTGGAAGTATGCGATCCAAGTTGATGTTGTACTAGCATGTTGTGTTCTACACAACCATATTATGGAAATTGATCCTGATGATAATGTTATGCATGAAGCAAATCAAGAGACATTATCTAGATCACAACAAACACAAGGAACACAGAGAGGAGAGAGAAGATAATAGAGAATGGGCAATGAGAAAAGATGTTATAGATAATGCGATGTATATTGATTATAAAGCTAGTAGATAATAATTTTTTTAACTTTTATGCCAAAAAAGAACTAATATTTCTTTATTTAGATATCATATGTACTTTGTATAGCTTGCGTTGTGTTTTTAATATGAATAACAATGTGTCTTGCTAATTTAAATTAATATTGAACCTTTTATTTTCTTTATTCTTTTATGTAATAAAAAAATTGTTTAAAGATTTAAGTTCGTTCAACAAAGGAGCCAACTTAATTGATAAAGAAAAAGAAGAAGGGTCTGCCAACAAAAAGCTCAAGATCAAGAAATTTAGGTTTTCTTCGCATACTTACTGAGGAAGCAAGCATAGGAAACAAGATTGATAAAAGGTTCAAAACTAAATGTTATACTCATGTTGCTAAAGTAATAACCAACAAATTTGAGGTTGAATGTCACACTAGACATGTGATCAATAATTATAAAACCACTATAGCACCATGGAGTAAAATTCAGGAAGTCCATGATAATTCTGGCTTTGGATGGGATGAACAGGATAAGATTATTAAGGTTAGTCCAAAGGAATACTCTGAATATGTTAAGGTATGACATGATAATATTTTTTTTTTCTTTTCTCTATTTCTCAAACTTGTTTAATATCATTTTATTATTTTTTAATAAATTTAACTTTTGGGGTTATTTGGATTAGACACATCCTACTAAAGCACAATTTTTAAATAAACCATTAAAAATGTACGAGGAGATGGCTCTTGTATGCGGGGATAATCATGCCAGAGGTGACTTCACCAAAGACATTTTTTTGTCATAGAAATTCCAACATGATTGCATTATGAAGATGAGAACAAGATAGCCAATGATGTAAATGGCATTGAAGACATTATATCAGACACGGAAACAGAGAAGCAACCTCTCAAGAAGCCAACGATAAAAGAAGTTCGAAAACATAGAAAGAGAAGGCATTCTTCTGAAGGCATGGAAGAAAAGGTTGAATTGATGGAAGAACAAATTAGAAAGGTTGCAACGACAATCACAGAGCTGACTGGAAATCAAGTTACAAATGTGTTATACGATCAAATAATGAAGATTGAAGGCTTTGACGAAATATTCCTTGCATCAGCTTTTGACTATCTATTAAAACACAAAAATATCGCAAAAGCATTCCGTGTGAAGAATGACAGGCTTCGTAAATATTGGTTGCAGACATATTTCAATCAGATGGGAGGATATGGAGGCAATAATGATTAATATATTTTCTTTAAGAATTGTTTTTATTCATAACTCGGTTATATATTAGGACTAATATTTTAAATCAATTGGTTGAATTTCATATCGATTTGATATTATTTATAATTTTATTTTTGGAATTATTTAGACATTTAACATTACATTGGGCTATGGATGAAGTTAGTTATTATTTGGATTTTTTAATTTTATATATAAATTTTTTTTATTTGTATTAGTAAGCATATTTAATTTTATTTAGATCCTTATTTGGTTCATATCAAGTTACAAGTCAATTTTTGTGATTATTTTCATGCATTCCAAACATAAGAAAATAAAAAGTACTAATTTTACTTTCTATTTTCTAACTTCCAATCAAACACATGCAAAATTCTAATTTTCTTAAAAATATTTTACATTGTAAATTGTTTTCCATGTGAAAACATTTTAGCTTGAAACAAACGGAGCCTTAGTATCATTGAATTTCCGGTTATTACGATCAATCCAAATTTCCCATAGGACTAAAGCAACAAATCAAATCTGAATAATACGCGAAAAAGAAGATAGAGAAGCCGGCAACAAACAACAAGAAAAAACTCAAATATATTCAGATTCCAAACACTACATTCAAAAATAGAATCCAGTTTCGACCAAATGATAGTGGCTATTTCACTCTCAAAGAAAAGATGTTTAGAAGATTCTTCCTTCCAAATATCACAATAAACACAAGCAGAAGCTAATCTGATCCCAATACGTTGAATGACACTATTAACATGAAGCACATCATGAAGAAGTTTTCAAAGAAAAAAAAAATTAATAGACAAAAACCAAGCCAAACTCTCCTTCATAAACACGAACGAGAACCTTTAACTCTCAAAAAATTATAAGCACTTTTAACAGAAAAATGCCACTAGAAGAGTGAAGCCAACAACAAATATCAGGTTTATCAGATATATTCATATTTAAACGACTAACCTCAAAACGCACAGAATTTTGTAAGATTAAATCCACACCTGAGATTTCTTTGACAGTAAAATCATCAATTTGAAGAT
This sequence comes from Pachysandra terminalis, assembly GCA_031762675.1. Taxonomy (NCBI): domain Eukaryota; kingdom Viridiplantae; phylum Streptophyta; class Magnoliopsida; order Buxales; family Buxaceae; genus Pachysandra; species Pachysandra terminalis. Next base: position 771,158 of record JAUPMG010000006.1, on the reverse strand, counting down.
TTTCTTGATCAAAAAATAAAGGACCCGTACCAAGCCAATTATCAAACCAGAAGCTAATGTTTTCAATGCCAACCTTCCAAACACAGATTTTTAAGAATCCTTTAATGCACTTCAACTTACACTTCCAACCAGAAGAATGATATCTCGCATATTTAACATCAGTCAATTGTTTATTCTTCACATAACGAGCTCTGAAAAACAAACTCCATAAGGAATTGCTATTCATCAAATATCACAATTGTTTAAGTCTGAAACTTTTCATAATAACTTTCAAGCTGCGAATACCAAGAACCCCTTCCTCAGTCGGTTTACAAATCTGTTCCCAAGAGATCCAATGCATTTTAGATTCCCCTCATATTCACCCAAAAAATTGACAATTGTTTCTTGAGGCAACATAAATATCAAAAGGGACATCAAAGACAGAGCATATAGATAGGCATACTAGAAAGCACATGACAAATCAAAATAGGCCTGCCACCTTGAGAAAGCATTTTGGATCTCCAACCACTAATTCTAGCTTTAACCTTGTCTACCATAGAGTCAAAAAGTGAATTATTTTTCTGCCATAATAAATTGGTGCACCAAGATTTATCATAGGAAAAAACCTTTTAGAAAAGCCCATACAAGAACAAATGGCAATATCTCAAGCTGGAGAAGAAGAATACTAGGGAAGAAAGCCATTTTTTTCCAAGTTCACCTTCTGACCCGAAATATCCGTATAATCTTTAAGAAAATTCATTAACCCATCAAGAGATGATTTCTTTCCATTCAAGAAAATAATGATGTCATCAGCATATACAAGATGTGTAACAGCCAGGCAACCTCTAGAAATGAAAAAGTGATCAATCATTTTATCATCAAAAGCCTTAGCAAGACCTCTATTCAAAACTTCACCCCCAAAAATAAAAAGAAAAGGCAATAAAGGATCACCTTGCCTCAAACCTCTAGAAAATTCAAAGTAGCGTTTATAACTCTCATTCATGACCAAAGAGTAGAAATTACCTTTAATGGAATTAGGATCAAATGAATGAAATGTTGGTCAAAACCAAACCAAGAGAGGACCTCCAAAAGAAAATCCCATTCAATCATGTCATAAGCTTTAGCCAAGATTCTCCACTACAAGCCTCCCTTTGGCAAAAGCACCTTGTTGAAGAGAAATAATATTTTCTACCACATTAGTCATTCTCATAATAAGAACCTTGGAACAAATTTTGTAAATAACATTACACAAACTAATCGACCGAAAATCCGAGAAAGAAGAAGGCTTATCCTCTTTAGGAATCAAAGTGATAAAAGTGCACTTGTAAGGAAAAGGCAAAGAGGCACCTTGGATAAACTCACCAACAACATTACAAATATCCAATTTAATAGTATCCCAGCACTCATGAAAAATGCAACAGAAAATCCATCAGGCCCAGGAACACTATCCTTAAGAATATTCATGACCACTTCTTTAATTTTCGCTTTAGTAGGAGCTAGATATAAACTCAAATTTGTATCATTATCAACAAATCTCGAAATACAATCCATAATAGGATTATCAATAATGAAAATTTCCGAATTAAGAAAGGACTAAAAATATGAGATTGTCGAATTATAAATAATATCCAAATTATCTGAAATATTGCCATCAAGAAGAGTAATGCCAAGAAGACTATTACGTCTTCTTCTTTCAATAGTAGTTGCATGAAAAAAATTTGTATTTGCATCACCTTCCTGCAGCCATTTGATCCTAGACTTGTTTCCAAAAAATCTCTTCCTGAAGGAGGATTCTCTTATGATCTTCTTTAGCTTTCTATAAAACTTTTCACTCATCATTAGACCAATAAACCTCCAAATTTTGCTCAAGGCAAAGAATACTGTCTTCAATCTAGTGAATATTTTGGATAAGATTCCCAAAAATATCTTTAATCCATATTTTTAATTCTCTTCTAAACACCTTTAACTTTTCATTTAGAACATATAAATGACTCCCTCTAAAATTATTGTTCCAAATTTTATCCACAAAAGCCTTGAAACCAGAATGCAAAAACCACATTCTTTGAAACTTAAATGACCTAGGGCCCAAAATCCTATACTCTTCAAAAGAAATTTTCAAATGAGCATGATCCAAGCAATTACGAGGCAAATGATCCACTTTAAATGAAGAAAAGGAAGAAAACCACAAAGAATTTACCAGAACTCGATCTAGATGAGCCCAAATTCTTCTGCTACCTTGTTATTCATTACACCAAGTAAACAAAGAGCCACAAAAATCAACATCCAGAAGGTTACAACCATTAATACAATCTGAAAATTCTTCCATGGCCTTACTGCTAGTAAGAACCCCTCCTAACTTTTCAGACTGAGACACAATGATATTAAAATCACCACTAACAAACCGAGACAAATTAATAGTAGAACATATTTCACATAAATTATTCCGTAGATCTCTCCTGTCAGAAGCAAAGCATTTTGCATAAATAAAAGAGCAAGCAATTTTGGGGTACTGACCTTCTTAAATAGAAACTGATAAACATTAAGACGAAGCTGAAATCAGATCCAACACAATATCATTTTTTCAGACAAACCAAATTTTCCCACCAAAAAGAGAATTATCCATAAAATTAGGAAGAGAAAGCCTACGGCTGAGGTACTGCATTAATGAAGTGTCTTTCAGTGGTTCTAAAATAGCAACCATGCCAGCTTTAGACGATCGGATAACCTGTTCAAGTGAGCAATAGTTTCTGAGTTCCCACACCCCCAAATTCCATATGATTATGGAACTAGACATAAAGCAACATTGGGGTTTTAATTTGGTACTCACTTGGGTTGAGACACCTTTAGGAAAGGAAAAGTCTCTTCAGGAATCATGTAAGTACACATGTATATTCTTGTTAATAGGAATAGAATACATGGATTGTGGGGTTTTAAATGCATGATTTAGGGGTTGATTTTCACATATGGATGTTAGAATTATGTAATATAGGATTAGATATAAGTTTCTCATGGAATGGTTGAGTTACACATCTTTTATATGTTCTGTTGTATAACTATGTATGTTTGAATGAAAGCATGCTTAGATCTCTTCAATAGGTAGCATGGGAATGCGTCAATTGTTCATAAAGGTTCTAGAGGTATTTATATATGATTTATTGAATTGAATCTGTAATACATGTTGTAAGTTCGATTTGACGAGTTATATAAGTTCTGGTAATTCTGTTATGTATATTCTATATGCAATGATTGAGTTACTTGTGAAGTAAAGATTATGTGATCATAAGACAATGAAATGTGTTGTTTGAACTATTGATAAACACAAGTATGCATCAAAATATTAGTTGATGCACATATCCTTGGAATGGAGAGGATTATGAACGTATGATAGCTGTTGAGACCTATATACATGATCAACTGGAAATGAACTAGATATATGAATAATATGAGTGATTTATGAATTATTGATGACATTGTTTAGAACTTAGGTATCCATGGGGATAATCACCATCATACGAGATACTAGAGGCGAGATGTCCCGATGCGAAGTGGATATGCTCAAGTGGAAATTGAGATCTAATATTATTGTTACTATTCTCCATGGGAATGCCACAGTCTATGAGAAATGTTTGAGGTGAGTTATTCTAATGTGAAGTGGACATGGTTAGATTAATGATAATGTGAAAGAATATTGTATGAGAATTATTATTGTCCATGTCATAACTGTAGGATGGAATTGTTACGCAAGGCCATGGGGAGTTGTCAAAAGTGTATTTGAACTCCTTAGGTTAGAATTCCTTAAGAGATGAAAAATAGTTAGGATGAGCCCATTGGGTTGAAAGTCCCAAAAAACCACGATATACATGTGAGAATGTAAGAGAATGCTAGCCGACTGTATTAAACTTGGGTACCAAGCAATGATTGTTTGGAGGTGATTGATTCTTACATGTAAGTCGGATTGTTCTATCCGTCGAGTATTTGTAAGACCGATAGATTTGACATGGAAAACCTTGATGTGACCTGATCACAGTACATGCATTTAGAATAGGTTGATTTGTTGTATTTAGTGTGTGATTCATTTTTGTATGAACTGTTACGATTGCATTTCATGGCATAATCATTATAGTTCTATTATTATTTGATTTACTATTTTTAGATGCAATTGTGATTGTTATTGCTAATTCTTTATGATTTTCTCTAAGCTATCCTCTATGACATCATTGTTCTCTTACATATGACCAATTATATGCATGTTTATATAGTTGAATTCTACGTCGTGTAGTGATTGTATTTTATTTGTGTTAATGGGTTTATGCATGTACTACTTGCTAAGCCTCATAAGCTCATGCGTTTAAGCGACGAAATTCTAGGTTAAGAAGATTGGGACGAGCTATATTGGATTGTTGGCTATTGGTTTCTCTTTAGAACAGATACATTTGAATGTTTAGGAGTTATCAATTTATTATCAGATGTTATAAATGGAATTGAATTAGCTTCATTTTAGCTTTTAGAATTAAATGTTGATGAAAGGATTGTATTTTGTTTTAATGTAAGTTTCAGCTTCTTCGTTTTAATATGAATTTTATATTTGTTATGTATGAATAGCAATAGAATTGTTATAGTACATTCATCAAGACCCATGGCTTGGCTCTGAGAATGTCACACCTCGAGATTCGTGTGAATGCATTATAGAGATTCGTGCCAATTGCTTTGGGATATGACACTACCTCACCACAAATCATACACGTAAACCCCCTATTTCTAGCTCCAAAATCACCTAAACCCAACCTCCTAGGACCTTAGATTCTCTCATTTCAAGGCAAACTTAACAGTGTCGGTAGTGTACTGTTGCAACCTTTACCTTCTATTGGGTTTGTTGTTCTTAGCTGAGCTTTGTATTATAGCTCAAAGCCAGAGCACAACTCACTTTAATAGCTATATTAAAGTAGCTACAGGTATTGATTGATCTTACTGTTGGATTGTTTTGGTGCTTTCTCTTTTATGTTTGTATCTTACGGTTGGTTTGTTTTAGTGCTTCGTCTTTTATGTTTGTTCTTTCATGATGGCTATAAGTGCAGTAAATACTTTGTTAGAGCATAAATAGTTCAGATTTGTAATTCATTTTCTTGATGTGTTAACTTGATGCATCCTAATTTCATCCATAATGTATTCTATGAATATCAACCTTGGTATAGTTTATGGTTCCAATTTATCGTCACTACCTAATGATTTGTAGATTCTTGTTATCCAATTTACATTTCTCGGGTTCAGTCACTTTGATGTTGTTTATTTATTTATTTTTAGGAATTCTTATACTCTTATCATTTTAGATTAGTATTAGGATTTATTTCTCTTTTCATTTTGATGTATTTTTGGGTTTTAGAGATCTTTAGCTTATTATGGAAGTTTTTTTTTTTAGTCTTACTAACATATGTTATTTTTAGGTTTTTTTTTTTTAGTATTTTACGATTTTAGTATTTTTTTTAGTTTAGTATATTTGATGAATTTTTAATTTTTTAGATTTGTTAGCATTTGTAATATTTTAGCTTATTTTAGAATTTTATTCTATTTAGAAGCATTTTATTTCATTTTTTAGGGTTTTGTTAAGATATTTCAATGCATTTAGGAATTTAGAAATTTTCATAATTTTATAATAATTTTAGTACTTGTCTTCTTTGATAACCCTTTTAGGAATTTTATAAATATAACTTTATTTTTTAATTTTAATAATTTGGCTAAATAATTGTGAACAGAGAGAAAGTGGGTGCCTAACACCTTCTTACTCTCTCAAATAAACCTCCTTACCTGAATTTTGGTTAGACCGCCTTTAATTTCAAAATTTTCGTATATTTTGCGATTAATCGATAAATCGTAGCTGACCATCCACCCCTCTAACCAAGTAGATGGTGAGGACTCCATTCGACTCGATCGACCGAGGGTCCACCTAATCCCGGGTAGGTCACAACTGGTGATGTAGAAATCATAACAAATGATAAACTCTAATATCTGAATGAATATGATAAGAGCTCACCAATACAATTATACCACATAGATATAGTCCAGAAAGTATGTCTCACGATAGCCTAAGTTGTCGCATAACCATTCTATCAAGAATGTTTCTTCTTGGATTTTACCACCCGAATCTTCTTCTCCTGTCCTTTCCCTAGTCGGGTCGAGTTCCCAGTCTGACCAGTCGGGGCAATTTTCATATCCCAGTCTTTCCCGCCCTTTCTCTCCTCCTTCTCTTTCTGCTCTGCCTTTTGAGCTGGAGTCTCCAGCTCAATTTCCCCTTTTGGGTCTGTCCCCTGCCTCATCTGGGTAGTTGACCACGTTACCTTCTGAGCATCCAAAAGCAAATCCTATTTGTGGGAATATTGATAAGCCTTTACTCGCATTGAAAGCAACCAATGGTCTCCCTTCTCCTGCCTACAATGCTGCAGGCTTGCCTAGCTCACCTGTGCACTTCTCGTCTGGCCTAGACCCTGCTGCAGACTCATCTAGCGCCCTTGTGCACACCTCGTCAGGCCTTGCTCCTGCAAACCATGACAATGTAAGTTTGACTCAGAGACCCAAGCCTTGGTCTAGCCTATTTTCAAAGACCTTTTCAGCCATCAACAAACAACTGGAATTTTTCCCTCCAATTGTAAAGGATGGTAGAATTATTGTTAGCCCCCCACCATTGATGTCATTAGAGTTGGAGCTGCTTTATGGGAAGGTACCCTTGTTGGCCATTTTTTGGACAAGAGACTTCCCCTCCATGTGGTGAACACCTTAGCTCAGAGGTTGTGGGGTAAACATGGATCTCTTGAAGTAACAACAAATGGTATTGGGTTTTTCTTCTTTAAATTTGCTTGTAAAGAAGTGAGGGATAGAGTTTTGGCTGCTGGACCATGGCATCTGGCTGGGAGGTTGCTGGTTCTTAGAGAATGGAGACCAAAGATGAAATTACAGAAGGAGAGCTTGAACGCTATCCCAGTGTGGGTAAAATTGTTCAATATTCCTCCGGAACTCTGGACACCTGAGGGACTCAGCTATATTGTCAGTGCAATTGGACAACCTCTCATTATTGAAAAGGCCACTAAAGATTGCTCTTTAATGCATTTTGCAAAAGTGTGTGTGGAAATTGATGCAAAATCCACCCTTCCAAACCATGTTGCACTAAATATTTCTGGAAATCCTATGATTGAGGAATTAGTGAACATTGAGGTGGAATACACCTTGAGACCTCAAGTGTGCTCCCAGTGTAACTGTTTTGGGCACTGGACTAAGGCCTGCCCTACCTCAGCCAAACAACCTAGACAGTGGCTCCCTACTGGTAGGACCTTTGCTCAGCAAGAAACTAGTGAGAATTCAATGGAGATTAATGAACTACATACTGATAGTAATCTGCAGAAGGAGAAGAGTACCCAACCCAAGACTACACCAGTACAAACAGAAGTTATATTAGGGGAAAATGTGAGTGACAACACTCAAGGGGCATAGATTAGTAATGGGCCTGGAGTTCCAAAGAAAATGGAGGAGGGCAGTAACACTACACTGGGGAATCTCCCCCCTCAGGCCACCAGGGTGGACACAGAGGCTGTTACACTACTGAAAGACAGTACCATAACAGGGTTTCATGTTTCAAATCTGGCCTGTGACATAAATATCCCTGCATCACCTAACAAGTTTGATTGTCTCCAGCCTGATGATGATCTGAGCAATGATAGTATAAGTCCATAAGCCAATTCTGCAATGCCAACCAATAATGGTGGTGAGTCTCCTAACTCACCTCCCCAATGCTGAACATCAAATGTTGGAATATCAGGAGCCTAAATGACCCCATCAAGCATAGAGAGGTAAGACACTTACTCTCTTGCTACTCTCCCAGTATTTTTGCAATAGTTGAAACAAAAGTCAGATATAAGAAATCTCAAGATATCTGCAATCTCATTGTACCTGGCTGGGCTAGTTACCTCAACTACCCCAATTCCAGTAGAGGCAGGATTTGGGTATTCTGGAATGAGGAGGATGTTACCTTTAATCCTATTCTTTGTACAAATTAAATGGTTCATTGCCAATTGATCATCAAAGCTACAAAACAAACTGCATTTACTACTTTTATATATAGGTCAAATGATGTGAATGAGAGGAGATCTTTGTGGAGAGACCTTATCAGTGTCCAGACTCACTACCCTTGGTTAATCATTGGAGACTTCAATGTGGTTAGGTACAGCTATGGAAAGGATGGAAGAAGGGATATTAATATCCAAGCAACAAAGGAGTTCAATGATTGTCTTGACACAATTGGTCTTACTGATCTGAGATTTAAAGGATGTAAGTTCACTTGGAATGACTGAAACCACTCAAATGACAGAATTCTTTGCAAGCTAAATAGAGCTATCATTAACCAAGCCTGGCTAAAACATTTCCTTGCCTCTGAAGCAGACTTCTTACCTCCTGGCATCTCTGATCACTCACCATGCCTGGTTAGAATGATGGAGGATGCTCCCAAGGGGAAAACCCCATTCAAATTTTTTAATCACTGGGTGAACCACCCTGATTTTTTAACAATTGTGCAAGACTCTCGAGCTGGCAGGATATATGGCACACCTATGTTCAGACTAGTGACTAAGCTGAAAAGGCTTAAATCAAAGCTGGAACAGTGGAGTAAGGAGACATTTTCTGATATTCAAAATATAATTATGCAAACCAAGGAGGAACTTACAAAATTACAGACTGCTCTAATGGAGGGGGTTGGGTCTAACCTTCAACAACAGGAATCTGACAAATTTTCCCTTTATTGTGCTCTCTTCAAGGCAAATGAATCTCAACTCAGGCAAAAGTCTAAAGTTCTTTGGTTACAAGAGGGGGACAATAATTCAAAGTTTTTCTTCAAATCCATGATTGCTCACAGATCTAGGAACAAAATCATCTCCCTCAGAACTGATGAGGGTAGTTGCATTCTGGATCAGGGTGTTATAGCTGAAAGGTTTGTTGAACACCACAAATGCCAGCTTGGAGAACCTCACCCCCCCAGGGATTTCCCTCCTGAAATCCCCACTGTAAACAAGGTTCTTGCTGATGAAGCTGCTGCTGAACTGATAAAGGATTTCTCCAAAGATGAAATTAAAGCATGCTTGTTTAGCCTGAAGGATGACAAGGCCCCTGGCCCTGATGGATACACATCAAAAAATTTCAAGGTAACATGGGATATAACTGATCATGATCTATGTTGTGCTATTAGTGACTTCTTTAACTGTGGAAAGCTCCTTAAGCAAGTCAACCATACATCCATCACTTTGGTACCAAAGGGACAAAATCCAAATGGGGTGGAGGATTACAGACCTATATCTTGTGTAAACACCATCTACAAATGTATTGCAAAGCTGGTTACAAATAGACTCAAACCAATTCTGGGAGATCTGATTGGTGACCAACAAACTGCATTCTTACCTGGGAGACTTATATCTGATAATATCTAGCTCACCCATGAATTGGTAAGTGACTATCACTTGAACAAAGGAAAACCAAGAACAACTTACAAGATTGATCTGAAAAAAGCTTATGATAACATTAGATGGGATGCATTTGACATGATGTTTGAAGCATGGCAATTCCCACAAAAATTCAGAAGTTGGATCATGGAACTGATGAGGTCTGTCTCCCACTCTATCCCCTTACCTATTTACTATATGTATGGAATACCTTGTGTACTGTATCAATAGATAGCTCATTTCTCAGGATTTCAGCTTTCGCCCAAAGTGTGCTAATCCTAGAATTACCCACATAAATTTTGCTGATGACCTATTCCTCTTTACTGGTGGGGACCTTGAGTTTGATGAATTCCTCTTGAATGCTTTGAATACATTTAAGAACATCACTGGATTATCTATCAACTATAGAAAATCCTTTCTCTTTACTGCTGCCACTGACCCTGAAGTGAAGAACCAGATCCTTAACTTGTGGGGGATTGAAGCTGATTCTCTGCCCATAAAGTACCTTGTAGTCCCCCTAATCTCCTCCAGGCTAAAGAGCAGTGACTGTAGAGTTCTTATTGACAGAACTTACAGCAGGATTCAGAGCTGGAAGTTTAAGAACCTAAGCTATGCTGGCAGACTACAGCTTATTAAGGCAGTCTTGTTCTCCATTCAAGTCCACTGGTGCTCCAACTTCATTCTCCCAAAGAAAGTTCTAAAGAATCTGAACCAAATCTGTTACAGATTTCTTTGGGATGGAAATTAACAAAAAAGAAAAATGTGTAAGGTGGCATGGTCAGATATCTGTCTTCCAAAGGATGAGGGTGGGTTGGGAACATCCAATTCAATACATTGGAATCAAGTTGCCATATATAAGCTTGTATGGCATATATTGAGCAGGAGGAAATCTTTATGGGTAAGCTGGGTATATGCTCACCTCATAAAACACAAGAATTTTTGGTATACTAGACCTCCTTCCAACTGTTCTTGGAACTAGAGGAAAATACTTCAAATCAGAGACAAAGCTAAACACCTTAGTGGTGTTAAAATTGCAAATTGAAAGAACACTTGGATTTGGTGGGACATGTGGCACCTTAACAGCCCCTTGATCAACAAATTTACTCCCAAAGCAATACATAAAGCTGGATTTACACTTGAAGACAGAGTGGAGAGGCTGCTGCAAGTTGGACAGTAAAGAGCAGCACCACATACTGAGTTACAAGACTTATGGGATCATCTTCACCTTGTCAAACTCCATAACAACCATATGGATAGGGTCACTTGGCTCCCATCCAGATCAGGGAATTTCTCTATGAAGGAGACTTGGGAGGTATGTAGACCTCATGCTGATAAGGTGAGATGGGCACACTTGATCTGGTTTAAAGGTGCTATTCCTAAGCATAGTTTCATTGCTTGGCTGGCTCTTAAAAAGAGGCTTCTCACACAAGACAAGCTAATCAAATTGGGTATCATCTCTCAATCTAGCTATTGCCTTTGTAAATCTGCTGAGGAATCTGTGGAACATCTCTTCTTTGCATGCAAATTCTCCACTTGGCTATGGTCTCAAGTACTGTTGATATCAGGTATAAACAGGTCACTACTTCCTTGGTCTGAGGAGATTGAGTGATGCTGCCAAAATAGCAGTTCTGATTGCATAAAAAGCAGACTTCTATGCCTGAGTTTTGCTGCCACCATCTACCACCTATGGAGGGAGAGAAACTCAAGGATTTTCAAGAACACAATCAATGACCTTGATTTCCTCTTATCTTGTATAAAAGAGGATGTAAGAGGTTCTTTGTTTACTAAGACATGGTGTGGTCAGGACACTGACAAAATCAGTAGGCTTCTTTCTGGCTGGAACATCAGTGCCCCCACAGTATAGCATAAGGCACTACTACAGCCCTTGTACTTGGGTCAAGTTATTAGGCTGACCTACTTGTTAGTTCTTTGCTGGCTATGTTTTAGCCTCATATTTTGGATTGTAACATCCTTACTTCTCACCTTATTAATAAACTCAATCTTACTTTCCAAAAAAAAATGTCATGTATAACATGCATGACATGTATATTCAAAGCAACATAGCCATTCTTATCCCCACCATTCCTAAGAAGGCAATCCCCCTACAATAAAATATATAAATATATATAAATTACTGAGTTTTTTATCATGTGGCTTTGGGGATTTAATGCAATAATCTTTAAATAAAGGAGTCCCTCAAAGTCCACAACAAGCATGCTTCAAAACTTTGTTTTCTTTCGAGAGAATCATTTTTGGTATGTTAATCTATCTTCTTTCGAGGGAAACTAGGGCAACTGTTTACATCTCACAAGGAGCCAGTTTAATCGAATTACCTATACATAGAGACCTTAAATCTAAAACTTTTAGTAAGCAATTTGTTTTCATGGTCATCATCCTTACGAGGGAAAGTTGTCATAAAATCTCTCAAAGTTCTTGGTTAAGCACCCAACCCGAGTGATCTTGAAATAAACTCAGAGAAATCAAACATAAATATGTTTTCTTCAAATTTGCCGTTGAATAAAGTGCAGTAATGAGTCACACAGGGTCAATGTAAAGGATATTATCTGAGGGTGTTTTTTTCGAGATAAAATGAATTCATTCCTTTGGAGGCCTTTTCTGCAAGAATTTCTTCGAAGTTAAAAGCCTTTTCATCAAGTCTTTTGAGCGTGACAAATCCATAGCCATGTCTTTTAAATAGGGATGAACCCACTGTCGCATCCTTTAAGGAGACTAACCCATTGACGAATTGACCCTCTTGAGGTGGTTAACCTGACGAATTAACCATCTTGTGGTTGGATTGTAACCACTCTATCTTTTGAAGAGGTGACTTGCTAAAGAACTCTTGCAATATAAGAACGTTAAGGATTTTATCAGATAAAGGAAAATCATTCGTTCTGATGTGGCCCAATGATATGGTGGATGCCGTTTGGAGTTCACATGTGTAATTCATGCAGAAGGCACCTATTATTATACAAAAAGTGTTGAGATACTGTTTTTTATTCTCTCTTATCTCTTGTACTTTATTTTATGTTTTGCTTTTCTCTTTGTTCTACTTCCCCTCCTTGGTGAACTCTTGTACTCTCTCATCTTTTTCCTCATTTATGTCATTTTCGTTATTGATAAAAAAAAATAGAAAAAAACTATACAATTTACCTCTTATTAAGATCGTGACACGTGTTTGAATTGATTAATCAGACCGCATCATCATCAGATATAGGCCAGTCAACGGGCTCAAACAGTTGAAGCCCTTTGTGTACAGGGCCAGGCTCCATTGATTGGCCCAAACTGGTCCATATGAACCAACCCCTTTAAACTTGGTCTGGTCTGGTCCAGTCCAGTCCAGTCTAGTTTATGAGTTGCCCGACCCAACCATGTATAAACCATATCCATGCCGATGTTCCCTATTTACATATTGATGACTCTGGAGATGGCGATTGTCCGGCACGACGGCGGCCATGGCGATCGATTCCGGCGGCGACTATCCTTCTTCTCTGGTATCAGTCTCTCATATTCTTCGCCCTTCCTTCTTCTTCTTCTTTTGTGTCTTCTATCTTCACCTTTCTCCATCGTTTCTAGCTCTCTTCTGTCTTCAACACGGCTAGTTATACTTAGTCTCTTGACGAATGCGATTTAATCTGGGAAAATCTCGGCTAGTTTGAACTCTGAAGTATAGAATCTGGATTTCGCAGAATCAGAAAACTGTCGCGTTTCCATCTTCAGTGGAAGGTAAATTTCTTCTCTGCTGCTTATTTTCTTATCTTCTATGAGGAACATTTTAGAAAGCAACTTTCTTTTTGAGCTGTTTTTACGCCAATTCGAAAAGGAAAAATCTTATTTTTCAAACGATTTTTGTAGGGTTTAAGCCTTACAATTGTATACCAGTATAGTTTTTCTTACTTTCTTAAGTTGAAAACACGTTTCCTAGATTAATACCCATCTGGGTTTTTTATATTCTTGCAATTGCTTCTAGATTTCTTAAGATCAGTGTTTTTTTTTTTGTTTTTTTTTTTTTTTTTTAATTTGTTAGTTCAGCTTCTTTGTTTGCTAGTTTCTAGTTTCTGTTTCTTTATGAAGGCTTCTTCATATGGGGGATTGAAGCATATATTTTCGAGAAATAAAATACATGAATTCCTCTCATTCAGGAATTTGGCATTGCCTTGTTCATCTTCTTTGGATGATGGTGTCATTATCCCAGAAGATTTTACTGGTGTAGGAGAGAATTTTACTCTGTATCTCAAATGCATCTCAGATGAATTGAAGGAACAAAAGGAGCTTTCTTTTAGCGGAAAGGATCTCTCTAATTTTGTTGATAAGGATTCCTTGAGTAAGTTGAAGTCAGAGGAGGATGAAATGAAAAAAATAAAGTTAATTCTTGCAAATAGAGTGTGGGATTGGGGCTATGGAAATCGGCACGATTTCAACATGATAAAGATGTTGAATGATCTGTATGATGAGAGTTTGGATGCTGCACTTGCTTTATACTTCTTCAGGTGGTATGAAAGCTGCACAGGATCAAAACATGACATTCAATCTATTTGCTCAATGATACATATTTTGGTTCGTGGGAACATGAACTATAGAGCCATTGATCTTCTTCTACATCTTGTGGGAGATAAAAGAGGAGGAGAGGAGTGGCACAATTCGGTGTTTAACATCCTTGAGGAAACTTGTAACAGTGCAGGGGTTTTGGAAACTGTATATAGTATGCTTGTTAGCTGTTATGTTAAGAAGAATATGATAAATCTGGCTCTTAAATCAATTGATCGAATGAAGCTGTGCAATATGTTCCCCTCATTTGGGGTTTGTAATACTCTTATTGGAGCATTTTTACGGTCAAAGCAGTTGGATTTATCTTGGAAAATGTTGGGAGAAATGCAGAGCCGGGGAATGGGTTTCAATGCTTCTATTATCAGTTTATTCATCCATTACTACTGTAGTAAAGGTAGTGTTGATAGTGGATGGAAGTTTCTTCTTGAAGTGCAAAATTGTGGGTTTAAGCCTGACATTGTTATGTACACGATTGTGAGTAATGCTCTTTGCAAAATGGCCAATCTCAAAGAAGCCACATCTATATTGTTCAAAGTAATTCAGATGGGTATACCTCTTGATTCAGTTTCAGTTAGCTCACTTATTGATGGTTACTGCAAAGTGGGAAAGTTAGAGGAGGCCATGAATGTTTTGAAGATTTCTGGTGTTGCCCCCAATGTTTTCACATACAGTAGCTTTATTTCAAAGTTATGTAGAGATGGTAACATGGTAGAAGCTGTTAAATTTTTCGACAATATGTTTGAGTTGGGTATGTATCCTGATTTTTGTATTTACACTACAATTATTGAAGGGTACTGTAACATTGGAGACATATACAAAGCACTCAAATATTTAGGCAAAATGTTGAAGAGCGGGCTCAACCCAACTGTGACAACACACACCGTGTTCATTGATAGCTACTGCAAGTCTGGAAATTTGGAAATAGCAGAATATTTGCTTAATAGTATGATGAAAGACAGTTTGAAACCTGATATTGTTGCATACAACACATTACTTGATGGCTATGGAAAGAAGGGCTACCTGCATAAGGCTTTTGAGCTATTAAGCATGATGAGATCTGCTGGTGTTTCACCTGATATTATATCCTATAACATTCTTGTTCACAGTCTTGTGATAAAAGGCTTTGTGAAGGAGTCAAAATTGCTTTTAGAAGAACTTGTCAAAAGGGGTTTTTCTCCAGATTTATTAACATTCACTAATATCATTACTGGGTGTTCAAAAGAGGAGAATTTCAAAGAAGCAGTTTTGATGTGGTCTTATATGAGCGAACACAATATGAGACCCGATGTTGTGACATGTTGTGCTCTTCTTAGAGGGTACTGCAAGGCGCGTCGTATGGAAGAAGCCAATGCTATATTTCATAAGATGCTTGATGCTGGATTGAATCCGGACCTGTTATTGTACAATATCCTCATAAAAGGATTTTGCAAAATAGGAAATATGGATGATGCTTGTCACTTGATAAGTATGATGGCAGAACAAGGTATTATTCCAAACGAGGTTACTTATCGAGCACTGGTTTATGGTTTTGAGAAGAAGCTGGTAAAGAATCCTGTTGAACATGCAGCTGTTAAGATGCAATATCTATTATTGAAATATGGTATTAATATTGATATTTCTCCATATATAGCTTCGGTACAACAACCCTCCTAACAAGGTGCGTTATGGTTTTAAGAAAAGCTGGTAAAGAATCCTGTAGAATATGCAGCTGTTAAGATGCAACATTTATTATTGAAATATGGTATTAATGTCGATATTTCCCCATATATAGCGTCCGGACAATAGCCTTCATATCAAGGTGCCGGACCTGCTCCAGAGCTTCTTTAGGTATGCGAAACTGTAAATGGCTTATTTTGTACTTTCCCTTTCTGCTTCCATGTTCAGTAGCTTTTCTTAAGCTCGTTTCTCTTGATGAGTATTCATATACAAAAAACTATTACATCTTATCTTATTTAATGACTTTCATAGGACTTTGGTGCTTTTTTGAGGTAACTAATCTGGATCAAGCCCACAACCCCAGTGTGCAAAAAACACCTAGATGTTAGGCTTTAATGCACATGAAAGAAATGGGAAAAATAAAATACTCACTGGATTAAAAAAGACAAGACTGTATAACACAAGATATATCTGATCCACTTAGAATAGGGATTCATCAGTGAGTGAAGATAATCCAAAATCCTACACTATATGGTAAAGATTACAGGTAGACAGGTGTTATCAAAAGTCAGCCTCAAAGACAAAAACTAAAGAAGACATAAGTCAAGACTCGGGAAGAGCCATGCAAACAATAATAACTAGAATCATACTGCGATAACACTAAAAATACACCCGTAGCGAGTTCCCAATAACAAGTTGCAAAAACTTCCAACTCCTTTCCTAAGAATGAAATCCTAATCCTCAAAAGCAAACCTTTCTCCGGGGAATGACGAGACACACCCAAAAGCATCTTAACCATAGAGTCATCACCCTAAAAGAGAAAATCGTTCATCGCCACTATGGAGAACTCTCCAAGGAGAGAACCTATCCCCAAACTATATTACCACTAAGAAATATCCAAGATAACTCCTAAACTATATAAGAATATATACATTTTCCCTAAATAAGAAACCCAAATAAACGCTCAACATTCTGCACCTTGGCCTGAAATCCATCAAGCCACCAAAAAATCATAAAGCTCTTCAT
>JAUPMG010000006.1:729695-745031 GCA_031762675.1 Pachysandra terminalis | reverse complement strand
CTCTTCTTGCCAAGTGGCTTTGGCGGTTCAACATCGAGCGGGATCACTTATGGTGCAAGATTATTGTTAGTAAGTATGGTGTTCAGCAAAATGGTAGGGATGTGTGTATTTCGACGCGGACTTTTGCTAGCAGTCCGTGGAAGTATATCGTTGCTTTGGCCCCTTTTTTCTTGTCTCTGGTTCGATGGTTTGTTGGAAATGGTTCGTCTGTGTTTTTTTGGAGGGATCTTTGGATTGGGGATGAGCCTTTATGTTCTCGTTTCTCAAGGATTTATAGGTTAGTTTCTTTTCAAACTTCCTTGGTTTGCGAGGTTCTCTCATGGTCTGAGTCTGGTCTTGTTTGGAACCTCCCTCTTCGTAGAATCGCGTGAGAGGCAGATTGTGTTGAGCTGTGCTCTCTGTTCACGGCTGTCGGGGAGGTGGTTGTTGGCTTTGAGTGGGGGGACAGGAGGATCTAGACTCTTGACCCCGTAGGTGTCTTTTCCTGTTGTTCTTTCTTCAGTCGTTTTCATCCGGACCAGGATGGGCCCCCGGCTTCTTTTCAGACTCATTCTTTGTAGTCCCTGCCTGCCCCTCACAGAGTTAAAGCATTCACTTAGACCGCTTTACTTTATCAGACCAACACCGTGGACAAGCTCCAACGTAGGAGTTTTATGACCCTTTCTCCTAACATATGCTTCCTGTGCAGAGCGGCGGAGGAGTCCCTAGATCATATTTTCATTCACTGCCCTTTCATTTCGGAGATTTGGGACTTTTTCATTCGTTCCATCAAGAGGGTGTGGGTGTTTCCAGGGATTATTTGTCAATTACTTGAGCAGTGGAGTTTTTCGGGTCTTACAGAGAGGGGCAGGATTCTGTTTATGTTGGTTTTTCAGGCTGTGTTGTGGTTTGTGTGGAGAGAGCGAAACCCGAGGATTTTTCAGGATGTGGTGTCTTTGACCTCGTGTGTTACTGAGGGGATCTTGTCCTCTGTTGCTTCTCGGGGCTCAGTTCAAGGCCAGTTCTTTGGTCTGCCTGCTACTGACATTGTGCTTGAGTGGCACTCGATCTCTTCGTTTACTAGTGTGCCTCAGGTCCGCCAATTGCATTCAGCCCCCCTTCCGGTTGGCTGGGTGAAGTTGTCTTTTGCGGCTTTCTGTCCCGCCATGTTCGGTCCTTCTGGGATTGGTGGCGTGTTCAAGGATCAGGATGATAGTCCTATTTTTGTGTTTTCTGGCCCGGTGGTTTCGACTGAGGTTGTGCGGACCGAGTTGGTGGCTCTTGTGACGGGTTTGAGGTTTGGTTGTGCACAAGGTTTTATGGATATTGGGATTGAGTGTGGCACTCCCCTCATTGTTGATTGGCTGGAGAGTCCTGAGTCGTGCAGCTGGAGGGTCACTCATTTGGTTCGATTGGCGATGTCTTTGGTTAAAGGGCGGACCTTTTCATTTCGAGCGGCATCTAGGGTGACTGATCAGTTGGTGGCTGACCTTGCAAGGAGAGGTGCTAGCAGGGTCTCTATGGCCTTTGGAGATTTTGATCTGGTCATGTCTTGACTCTTAGTTTTATGCTTGTGCAAGCGGGCACACTTGTGTCGCGCTCTTTTCTCTTTTCTTTCTTCGGACTCCTGGTCCTTTTTAATTTTGTTTTCGTGCCACTGGTCGAGGTCTTCTCTATAGTGGTAGCTGTACCTTCTTATTCTCCTTTTACATATATTCATGACTTGTAAAAAAAAAGTGAAGAGAGCTTTCGCCAAGATGAAAGTAGGAAAGTCCATAGCCTAGATGATATTCCAATTGAAGCATGGAAGTGCATGGAAGAGATTCGTGAAATGTTGTTCAATGCGGTCGCCTAGTCGACCACATTTTTCTCAAGGGCCTAGGCAGTCACCTGGATATCTAGGAGACCATCTAGGTACAAGTTTGGGCCAAACGACTGCCTCCTTGGTAAGAAATTGTTTTATTACATATTCATAATTTATTTTTATTTAATAACTATTAATTCAACCATTCGTTGTACATATAAAAGCCCATTAAGGCTCCATTTGATTAGAAGAGGAGACATAATTACCCAACCAGCCAGGTAAGGCACTCTCTCCCTTCATGGTTCTGACATTGATTATTGTTGACTAAGGTTCTAGAATTTTTTTGCACGAAGCCTAATTCCCCCCCTCTGACATTGATTATTGTTGACTAAGGTTCTAGAATTTTTTTTGCACGAAGCCTCATTCCTCCCCACATCCACCCACCCACCTATAAGTACCTGAACCTCCTACTTTCTTTTCCCTAATAGGATTTTTGTTTCTTTTTAATTTTATTATTTAATTAGTTCTATTCATGATTTTTCTAATATAGTGTATTGTAAGTACTACAAGTGTGTGCATTCCCTTCAAATAATGGCATGCAAGTACCCTTTGAGTACATGCTAGCTGTTTTGTGATTTATTTATCAATTCAGTTTTTTGAAAATTTCACGTCATTTTTAAGTGGAGTCCATTTCATTCTTAGTTCCTCACATCCAATATGTTGTCATCTCATTGCATTAAGCTATGTAGGTAGGAAACATGTCACATTGATCAGTTTTTAAAAAAAATATTACATGTATTATTATTCAACTTGCTGTGGAGTACTTAGGAATTATGTAAAGTAAATTACTCTAGAGCTTAGAGCTTGTTGCTTGGGGAACACCTAATTGCCTAGGCTACAGGTAGGTTTGTTGCCTAGCCTTCGCCTAGGCGAATAACAACCTTGGATTGGTGTATTGCAGTTGACCAAATTATTTGATAAAATTTCAAATACTTGGAAAATGCCAAATGCTTGGAGGAGAAAAATGAAAGTACCTATAAAGGAGACATCCAAAACTGTATAAATTTTCGTGGAATTAAGCTTATGAGTCGCACCATGGAATTATAGGAAGGAATGGTGGAGCAACGCTTAAGAAGAATAGCCCAAGTGTCAGAAAATCAGTTTGGCTTTATACGAAAGAGGTCTGCCACTGGGGCTATGTTTTTTACTTGGGGCTTGTCTGGCGTTCATTCTGGATGAGGATCACATTCCAGGAGCCAGTTCCTTGCAATCATTCAGGAGACTAATTTTGAAGGGCTTTTGGTCGTGTCTGATTAACATGTAGTAAAATAAGTTGCAACCTAAAACAGATGATCAGTTGACATGTAAATTAAAAGGTTGTGTTTGGTTAGCTGGAAAATGATGGAATGAAATTGAAAAACAGTTTCCTTTCCTTTCCATGGTTTCTTAACTGAAAATTAATGGTTTTGTCGAACTTGATACTTACAAGGTTGCCACCTGAGGGGAAAACAAAAGGAAGAAGAAAAGTTTGTCTTATTCACAAGTATGCCACCAAAAATATGATAACCCATTCCTAAAATCCAGATTATGGGGTTAGGGGTGATGAGACCTTTTCTCATTTTCATTCCAAGAGAACTCATTCTCTCGTTGCTAGCCAAACAACATTGGAATTAATTCCACTGCTCGGAACTTATTCCAAAATCAATACCAGACGTCATCGTAGGCAATTAATGCAGAAGTTTAGAGAGAAGATGAGAGACCATCAATTGGTTTTATTGATGTAGAGAAGCCATATGATAGAGTACCTAGAGAGTCAATATGATGGGTTTTGGATAGAGGAGTACTAATCAGATACTCTAAAGTCATCAAGGACATGGATAAGGGAGCGCCAACTAGAGTGAGAAGGTGGGATAGCGAGTTTCCAGTTACATCAAGGGTTAGCTATGAGTCCTTATTGTTTTAATTATAGCTGAGTTAACAACTCATATTTAAAGGAGGTGCCTTGGTATATGTTATTTGCAGATATTGTGGTTTTGGTGGACCAAATTAGAGAGGTAGTAAATGCAAAACTAGACTTATGGAGGGATACTTTGGAATCAAAAGGTTCTAAAATATGTTCTATTAAAAGAGATGTTAGTATAGGTGAACCTATGTTAAGAATCGAGAACCAGGAGATTCCTAAAAGCAATAACTTCTCATTACTTGGATCAATTATCTATAAAGAGAGTTATTGATGAGGGTTGCACATAGAATTAGAGCTGGATGGTTTAAGTAGAGAGGCACTTCTAAGATGTTATGTGATTGACATGTTTAACTCTCAAGTTAAATGAAAACTTGTAAAGGACAGTTATTAGGCCTTCTATGATTTATTGAGCAGAATGTTGGGTAATATAGAAACAAAAATATTTATAGAATGAGCATTGCTGAAATAAGAATGACGAGATGGGTGTTGGGGAAGACTAGGAAAGATAAGGTCAGGAATGAACATGTCCAAGTCTAGATATTTTACCCAAATAGGAGATAAGATAAAGGATAGTAGGTTAAAAATCATGTAATATGAGGAACTAAGGAGTCAATTATGAGGCGGTGCAAGGTGGTACAGATTAAAGGTTCTACGGAGGACGAGAGGAAGACCAAAAAGGACCTAGATAGGGTTGGTCAAAGGATTTAAATACACAGAATCTAACCTAAGATACGGTTTTTACATATTGGGATGGTGAAAAAGGATTCACGTTGCTAACCCAACTTATTCGAGTAAGGCATTTGATGTTGTTTTTAACTGTTTTCGTCTTTCTTCTACCCTTTTGGGAGAAAAAATAATGTAATCTAAGGTATGTGGTTCTCTCTCCCTCTCCCTCTCCCTCTCCCCTCTCTCTCTCTCTCTCTCTATATATATATATATATATTATTCAATTTGGATGAAGCCAATAGTGAGTACTGGTTGGGAAAGCCCTGTTGGTGGGCCAACTCGACCTAATGGTAGTCACATTCCTATCAATAACTAAAAGAAAAGGGCTGCTTGATGTGTTATTTTTATCTTGAAAAGTTATACAACAGATAGTTTCAAGTCATTGCAACAATGGTGTTTAGGTTAGGCGTTTTTGCACCAATTGGATAGTTTGGACCTCGTTCATTTGAGATGCTTCACGAGGTCTCATGTCATTCTTGTATACTACTTCAGTGCCTTATTTGCATTTTTTGTTTTTTGGTTTTTGTGTATATCTCCCTGTACTTGGTACCTGAGCAATGATGTATTTATTGTTTGGCCTCGATGAAGAAAAATATACTGAATAGGTTCCCTGTGTTACAGAATGAGGTGGTCGAACGAGAACTAACTGCACTTAAGGCTGTGATTAAGTGTATTGAAGAGCACAAGCTCGAGGAGCAGTACCCCTTGGACTCACTCCAAAAGCGGGTGCTCCAACTAGAGAAGGCAAAGGCTGACAAGAAGAGGGTAGCTGAAGCTGCAAAGCCTCAGCCCAAGAGACCCCGTGCAAATGTTGGGGGTTATGCACCCCGTGTCACTAACATTTCTGACAAGAGCTTTTATACTAGAATGTCTGACAGGTATCCCCCTTACGTGTACGACAGGCCATATGTGTACCCTGGACCTACTGACAATCATGCTTCCTCTCTCCTCGGTTCTGCTACCTACAACTTATCTCCCGGTCATGGCAACTTTTTCGGAAATGGGTACCATTACCAAGCCCCAGCTCCATATCTACATTAGAAGAGAAGGTAAAATCTGCTGCTGATCCTCCCTCTTGCTTATTTAACTATTAGGTTTAACCCAGTTGGATCTTTTTGGGTGTTGCAGTGTATTAACAAAACTGGATAAAAAAACAATAGTGATGGTGGTGTATAAGCAAATTTGTTTCTCTTCTAACATTTTCTGCACCATATATCTTCTCTCTATAAAACCTTGGCATCTCTCTTTGTTCAATTGTGTGTTCCCAAATATACTTTGGCAGTTCTTTCATTTTTAACTTGAAACGAAATAGGCATGCTGGTCTTACTTGCGGTGCAGGAGTTTGGAACTTTGGGGCAATCTACGTACCATTATCGGAGGGTCAAGTTTTTCCATGGAGGTAGGTATTTCAGTATCCCCAGGTTGAAAAGAGCTCTCTCTCTCTCTCTCTCTCTCTCTCATCCATCTCTTGGAGGGGAATACTGTTAGTCTTGTAGCTTTTGCTTTTCAGATTCTCTCTCATCCATCCCTTGGAGGGGAGTACTGTTAGTCTTGTAGCTTTTGCTTTTCATATTCTTGCACTGGTCTGAATTCTCTCTCTCTCTCTCATCCATCTCTTGGAGGGGAGTACTGTTAGTCTTGTAGCTTTTGCTTTTCAGATTCTCTCTCATCCATCCCTTGGAGGGGAGTACTGTTAGTCTTGTAGCTTTTGCTTTTCATATTCTTGCACTGGTCTGAATTCTTCCTCTCTCTCTCTCTCTCTCTCTCTCTCTCTCTCTCTCTCTTATCCATCTCTTGGAGGGGAGTACTGTTAGTCTTGTAGCTTTTGCTTTTCAGATTCTTGCACTGGTCTGAATTCTTCCTACAATGCAATCTGGCATCTCAAGCCCTGCAAAAATATGTATTCATGCAACACTTGGTTAAAGATATATGTTGCTCTCTTTGAAATTTTGCAAATATATTAGGCCTAAGAAAACTGTTTTTGCGCAAATATTTTGAGTTGTTTGAAGCAAGGGATGTGGGGATCAGAGTTGACGAGGTTAGGTCCTAGTGGCCGTACAAATGTATATACTTTCTTCCTTGTTCTTAGCTTGGCTCTCAAATCGGACTGCAGATCACTCTCCAGAGATGCAGTATCCAGACATCAGGCTCTGAATGGTTCTCCAAAATGGTACCTAGGGAGATGAATTGTAGGGTGAATTCGGACACCTTTCTGCTGCAAATTGACATTGCATTGGATTATGTAGGGGTGTGATACATGAAAGATCTATTCCCGGTGAGACAGGTTCGCTTTGGGACCTGAAATATCTAGTACAGTAATTAAGCCAAAAAGAGTTCTGGTTTGATCATTCTCAAATTAATCTATAAAACGATTACGTTCAAGTTAGAGAGATATCCAACTCTACCTGAAGGTAACATTAGACTAAATAGGAGAGAGGAGGGCTAGAACCTCTCTGGTGCGTGAAATCCGCTGAAAAACACTACAAACGTGAAAAATAGAAAGCAAATAAGCTTTGTTTGGATTGTTGGATTTTGTGGGAAATTAAAGAAAACCAGCAATCTTGTATAACATGCGTATTTGGATATCTGGAAAGTGTAGGTCCCACAGAAAAAAAATGAAAAGATGAGGAGAAGAGCATATCTCCCCCATCTTACCTTTTATTCCATAGCTTCCTTTTTCTTACGCTTATACGATGAAGGGTAAAATAGACAAAAAAAAAATTTCTCATTCATTCTTATTAACCAAACATAAAAATCAAAATTTTCTGTCAGCTATCGTACATTTTCCTAATATAACCAAACAACTTTTAGGAAAATTTAATTTCACTTTCCAACATATTACTTTTTGGCATTTTACTTTCTGAACCAACTTTCTGGCACTCTTGGCATCCAAACAGAGACATAATGGTGTTCCGCTTGGCTCCGCCCCATCCCATGGGACCCCTCAGGCCCCTCCCCTTGTATCTAGAGACTAGTGAATATGAGCCACCACCCACTATCTCTAACATAATTCATCCACCACAAAAAACATATATACTTGAGAGGCAAACAAATAGAAGCTACAAGAGAATCACATCACATTTTAATGTCACTGCAATGTTTTACATTTTTAGTGAAAACATTTATATGATTATTTCAAAGATTCAAGTTAAATTATCATACAATAGAAACAAAAGCAGCACACAAATTTCCTCCACCCACATGCAGACAAGACAAACCCAATAATCACAATTGCACTCAAAATATTTTACTATGTAAAATTCAGTTATCTCTCTTCTGCTGCTGCTGCTTCCCCCTATTTCTATTCTATACAACAAATCAGAACAAATGGGATGGTCCCAGAAAATTACAAGGCATTGGACTCTGACAAACTTGTGAGTTAAAGAATTGACACTGTAAAAATTTGCACCTGAGGGGGCAAAAAAGATGCTAATAACAAATCACTCAGACCTATTTCAAGATTCATAAGTGGTTACCAGGCTCCCGGCGTATTTACAGCGAGATGAGAAGTAAAGGCTGAAGTGGCAATAGATGGATGTTCGCCCCGTCCTTTCCCCAACTGATGCATCAACTCTTTTGCTTCTTCAAGGACCATGCAAATTACGTAGGTCCTCAACCACATCAGAGGAGCTACTGAGCTGTTGCAAATCGGCCCGGTGAAGAACATTTCCTTGGACTCCTCTAGAACTGTTGGACTTGGTCTCCATGCGTATAGTCTTGGCTGAGAAGCAGTGACGCACACGAATACGATGGCTTCTTACCTCGGTAGTGCAATTACCCCGGACATTCACCACCAATATCACTTCCTTGTCTCTGCTATCTTCACACCACCAATTTTGTGGGATGCCATCAACAAACTCTTCTAGGGTATGGAATTCCTCATGATGCACTGAGACCTCCGCAATTTGGTCAGGTTTGATTATGCCAGCTACTGGAGTCACCTGGTTTAACCACAAGACTTGTGAGAATCGATGTGACAGGAAAAACAACAACTGTGGCCCCTTGTGGCAATCATCATGAATAAGATAAAGTAATTTACATTTCACTCGAGTAAGAACAATTAATAGTTCGTAACATTCAACCATGTTATGCCAATACAAGCATAATATTTCTAATTTTTAAGATAACAAGAACAAGCTAAGAAATAATTTCAAGTGACGTAATAATTGCAAGGGAATTGGGTGAGGGGCAGCAATTTTCTCCCTAGTCTCAGGTGGCTTCACTACTCTCCTTCACATTCTCAAGCTCCACTATATTTTTGTAAATTTTTACTTGTAACTTGCAAGGCATAGGCATTTGATAATTTGTTAATCTGCTGAACTAGTTACACCACACACACACACACACACACACACACACACACATATATATATATATATATATATATATAGATTTCTAATGTGTACAGGTTGTTTATCATGAAGAAAGTCAAACTGGGACATATGAAAGTAAAATCAAAGAACTAATCAATCAATCAACTCATTGGGGTTGGTAATATGAAACCTGTCCCTCCATCCTAATCTTTCAAGAAACCATACCTTCAGTTAGATTATGTCTCCAAATAATTTCTAACCAACTCCAACCATGTCTCTTTTAGTCTTCCTAATCTTCTCATAGTGCCTCTGTTGGATTCTGTTTTGTATGCCCAAACCATTTTAACCTATTCTCTCTTCCTCTCTCTTTTTTTTTAATCCCTTGGGCTAATCCTACACTTTTTTCTTTTGACAAATTACTTGTAGATTCTCACGGATATCCATACTCCTTACATGTCTTTCTTAGGCATTCTGACATACAGTTCAACATTCTCATTATCTGGGTCGAGAACTAAAAGCTATATTCCAATGGCATCAACCCTCCATTTCAAGGAGCCACAAATAAAATGTTCGTTCATGCACAATTCAGTAGTACAATAACCTTCACATTCGTAGTTGTAAAAGCACCTAGGTAGACATATGCGTTAGATTTGCTCAATGTTTTCAAAACGCCGAGGCAAATAGGCATTTTAGGCCAACATTACATAGGCGATTGCTAGGAAATCTAGGTGACCGCCTAGGCATGATTTTGGGCTAGGTGATTGCTAGCCTGATTACTTACATAATTATGAAATTTTCTATCTTAGTTATTGAACTTATAACTTATGGTACAAAGTAGTAATGTATTTATTTAGTAGTAAGATATTATTACCTAATACATAATAATAATTTATTTCGAAGATATTATTACCTAATTAACTTAACTATTGTTTGTACGTATAAGTGCACTAAGGCTTCATTCTATTAGATGAAAAAGGAGTAGGTGCCCAATCAACCAGGTAAGATTCTCTCTCTTCATAGTCCAAATGTTGATCATTACAAACAGGAGTTCTAAGTAATTTTTTATAAATTTTTTATTTTTACGGAACACCTCCCACCTTATCTCCCTTTCTCCATAATTGACCATGCCAATTGGCTCTTTTTTTAACCCAATACATAACAATAACTTATTTCGAACTAATAAATTTAACTATTTTTTGTACGTGTAAGCCCACTAAGGCTTCATTCTATTAGATGAACAAGGAGTAGGTGCCCAGCCAACAAGGTAAGATTCTCTCTCTCTTCATAGTCCAAATGCTGATCATTACTAACAAGAGTTTTAAGTAATATTTTATAAAGTTTTCCCCATAATTGACCATGCCAATTGGTTCTTTTTTTACCTAATACATATTAATAACCTATTTCGAACTAATAAGCTTAACTATTTCTTGTATGTATAATCCCACTAAGGCTTCATTCCATTAAATGAAAAAGGAGTAGGTGCCCAGCCAACCAGGTAAGATTCTCTCTTCATAGTCTCCAAATGCTGATCATTACAAACAGGAGTTCTAAGTAATTTTTTATTTTGACATAATGCCTCCCACCTTATCTCCATAATTGACCATACCAATTGGCACTTTTTTTATTCTCTCTCTCTCTCTCTCTCTCTCTCTCTCTCTCTCTCTCTCTTCCACATTCCCCAGTCTATTGTTGACTTATCTTTTTTTTTTTTCCCATTTTTTATAATTACCTAAACCTCCTAATTTCCAACAATAGTAGAGGTGAAGCAACATTAAGAATTGAGAATCAGGTGATTCATAAAAGCAATCAATTTCGTTATCTAGGATCAACTATCCATAAAGAGGGAAATATTGATGAGAAGTGCTTGTAGAGTGTTATGTGATCGACGTGTTCCACTCAAATTAAAAGGAAAATTTTATAGGATAGACATTACACTTGTTATGATGTGCAGATCAAAATGTTGGGCAACAATGAAGCAACATATATATAGGATGAATGTTGCTGAGATGAGACTGTTGAGATGGATGTGTGGGAAGACTAAGAAAGATAAGGAATGAACATATTCGAGGTTCTTTGGGTGTGGCTCAAATAGGAGATAAGATAGAGGAAAGTAGGGTAAGATGGTTTGGACGTGTAAAGCAAAGACACATGGAAGCAATTGTGAGAATGTGTGAGAGAGAAATCATTGAGGCTGTGTTTGGTTGGCTAAAATCTGAAGGAAAGGAAAAGAAAACAAACTTTCCAACAAAACATGTGTGTTTGGTTCATTGGAAAATGTGGTCCCATTGGAAAGTACTTCTCCAAAAGTGTCCCATTTTTAGTGAAAAGCCCCTCAAACTTTTCCCCTTAAAATGAAAGGGAAGCAATAGGGAAGCAATGGAAAGGAAAGGAAAGTACTATTTTACTTCCCCTTCTATCCTTTTCCAATTAACCAAACACAACCTGAAGGTTCTAAGAGGGGAAGAGGAAAACCTAAAGGAACTTGGATAGAGTCAAGCAAAAAGAATTTGCATACTCGTAATTAGACTGAAGATATGGTTTTTGACAGATTGGGATGGAGGAACATGATATGATGATGATGATGATGATGATGACCTAAACCTCCTACTTTCCTTTCCCTAATTTCAATCTTTTGTTATTTTTGATAATGTAATAATAGAATTATTATCTAATTAACTCTAAGTATGCTTCTTTTTAATATTGAGCATTATAATTAATTAATATGTTCCTTGGACTTGTAAGCACTAAAATCACGTGTCCCCATAAAGGCATGCAAGAAACTTATTTGCTGGCTAATTTTTATAAGGATTTTATAATTCCTTTACCTTATATTTAATTGGAATTTGTCTCATTCTAAGTTCTCCATAATATGTTGGTGATCACCACACTAGGGAACATGTTACCTTAATCATTTTTTAATAAAATATTTTACATGTTGTTCAACTTGCTGTAGAGTAATTAGGAATCATGTAAAACAAATTGTTCCAAAGCTTGTCGTCTAAGTGACTACCTAATCACCTAGGCTATAGGCAGGTCTATTGCCTAGCTTCACCTAGCGATTTCCACAACCTTGGATCTACTTATCACCTAGGTGTTTGGGCACTCACCAAGGCAACATAACTTTATAATTATAATATTGAAACAAAATATGAATCATTTAATTCTATTAGGATAAGTTATAAGTAGTAACTTATTATAATTATATCTTATAGAATTAAATTTTTAATAACAATAATTAGCAAGTATATAAGTACTAAAAGTTATATATTAATAAACCATCATTGAAAACAATTTATACTAGACAATCACTTGACCCAAAAAATGTGCCTTTCAGCCTGGGTGACCTCCTGAAAACCCACCAACAACCTAGTTCAAAGTTCAAACTCAACTAGGCTAGTATACTTAACCCCTGGAAAACAGCTTGATCACCTAGGCACTTCAAACAAGCTAATCATATACTCAGATTATCAACAAAGATGAAAAGAGTATTGTGTGGAGATAGAAGACAAAATAATGATTCTGCATCTGACATATATATATATATATATATATATATATATATATATACATATATAATTTGTGCGTATGTAAATATGGATGCATATTTATGGATAGCAACGAGATCTTTATTAAAAAGTGGACAGAAGAATGTACAAAGCTGCCTAGGTTGGCAAGGAACCAACCAAGCAGATTAGAACAAAGGAAAAACAGCACCAAGAAATGACTCATAATGTACAACCATAAAAAAATAAAAAAAATAATAAATTAATTAAACCAGAAGTCACACGGATATAGATATTGACTGGTAGATATTCTAACTCAGAACACAATTGAAAGAAACAAAAGTCAGGAGATTAATTGCTGATAAACAAAGATTAGCTTGTTGAGCTAAAGCAAGAGGCCACAAAGTTATGGGCAGATTTTGCACCTTCAAGACTCTCAAATTTCAAATGTCTAATTGTCTACGCATCTATCCCCTTCACTTTGTTCTTGATTAGCCTCGTGGCCACAGAGGACATCACTAGTTACATTATGAGTACTACTTGGAGCCACAGAGGATATGAATAATAAAATTGTGAGAACCAAGTCTAAGTACTCCCCTAAATTGAAGCCTTGAAACACATACTTAGAATAAAGATAACTGGTATAAAGATGTTGAGATGTAAGAATGATAAAAGAAGGACATCATGGATGAGCACGTCCACAAGACCTTACAAGTGGGTTAAAAGGAGAACACATAGTAATGATGATGAATGAAATTTCAGGTTCGGATTTGGAATGGTATTCTTTTTTCCTTTTCCTATTTTTTTTTAAAAAATTTATAATTAGCTCTACATTTTATTAAAAGAAAATTAAAATACAAAAGGTGATATTTCCAAATAGGGAGAGGAAGTAAAACAATAGTACAAGGCTATATGGAAGGATTACAATGGAAAGTAATCCCACTGTAGAAATCCACGCTAGTTGCTCTAGTAGAAGACAAGTGCTATTTCCAAAGGGAAAACTGGGCTGTATTCACCACCACAAATATCATGAGTGCCTTGGACGATGTAAGTATGGCCTTTGTCCCAAGAATTCCAAATACATTGAGAGGGTTTGATTCCATATCAGTGGTGGTGTCCAGGTTTTCAAAGCTGGTCCATTGTGTTCCTTGTCAGAAGACATCCAATGCATCTAAAGTAGCCACGATTTTCTTTAAGGAAGTTGTGCAGTTGCAAGCATAGTGTTTAAACTCGGAAAACAGCTCGGGATCGGCCGAGACGGACCGGCTGAATTTAATTAAAAAAAAACCTTGGATCGTTCCGATCCATAGCTTTGGGGGTTTGTCTCGGATCGGAACCAACTCGGGGATCGGACGATCCCTTACACCATGGTTGCAAGGTCGTCCAAAAACTATTTTTTCAAATCATGGTCAAATTTATGTCTTACTTTTGGAAAACTTTGTGGATAATCATGGGAACAAAGTTGAAGCTCTCTAGTTTCTATCATCCTCAAACTGATGGTCACATGGAAATAACTAACCGAAGTCTGGGTAAACTTCTGTAAAATCTTGCTAGAGAAAAAGGTGCAATCAAGCGATCTGATCCTGCTCATGGCAGAGTTTGCTTATAATAGTTCAGTTAACGGATCAACTGACAGATCACGGGTTGAAATAGTCACAGGTTTGAAGTGCATCAACTCATTGGCCCTGAACCTTTACCTATTGACACCAGATCAAGTCAAGAGGCTGGAGATTTACTAGACATATCCATGAGAGTTACAAAGACATCAGGAGGAAGATTGCTCTCAGCAAAGAGAAACATAAGACTAAATCAGATGCACATAGATGGAAAATAGATGTTCTTAGAATCTCATGTTGGTGATAAAGTTATGGTTTGGGTACGACCTTACCAATTTCCAAAGCGTACATTTCATAAAACCCACTCAAGAAAGTTAGTCCATTTGCAGTATTCAAAATACTTGGGACCAAATGCTTATTTTCTTGAGCTAACAACAGAAATCAATATCAGTCCCATATTTAATATTGAGGATCTCAGCTTTAATGACTATGAGTATGAGAATGCAGAGCTTGCGATCAGGTTCCTACAATACCAAAAAAAAAAAAACAGATATTATTGGATTCCTTGATGATCAGCTTGTTTCTATAAGGATCAAGGATTATCAGGAATTCTTCGTTAAATACAAAGAAACCAGTGTCAGAGAGCACTTGGATCACTGCATCATACTTCCAGCACATTGACCAGGATCTTTATGAGAAATGTCAAGCTTTGCACTCATCACAGAGAATATTCTTAAGCTGGGGAGTTGATTGGAATCAACCCCAATAAAATAAATACACGCAGGAATAGGATTAGTATTTTTTAAGGGGCCACATGGAATTTATGAAACTTTCAGATTATCAATAATTTGGGGTCGAGGAAAAAGTCTATTCTAGTCTAGGAGTTATTCTAGTTAATTCTATTCAGTTCTATATTGATTACTTTAATCCTATATTGAGCCAAGAGATTCAAATGCTACATTTTTGGAGGGCCAAAGAGTATATATTTATTGGATTATATTTATAATACAGCTTATATATAATATAAAATGGCTGAACCTGTAGTCTGGAGTTTAGGAACCCCAGGCATCAGCCAATGGACGAATCTAAAGCACAAAATTAATTCACATCTGGAATTAAATTCATGTAAAGTGCTGGACCATCAGATGACCCTGGAGTGTGATCCAACCATCAACAGCTGCTTAAGAACCAGTGCAAGGGTTCTCATGCCCCAGACCCAAGTTGTTCCACTTTAGTATTAACAATCTTCTTCGCAAGTGACCAGTGGCGTTTCAATGAACAAAATCAAAAACTGCTATGGAAAGGAATGCACAACAAGTGTAACATGAATAATCTGCTAATACAGTATGCATGAGTGACAAAATGCACAAAACAAGTATCTAGCCTAAGTGTTGATAAGGAAGCAATTGTGGCCCTGCTGAATGCAGCTACAACTTACCTCAAGCCAGCGGGGAAAACCAAAGGAACCTCTTGGACGATGATCGGATGCTTG
>JAUPMG010000006.1:700391-713752 GCA_031762675.1 Pachysandra terminalis | reverse complement strand
ACTGCACCAGTAAGCCACTAGTGCATCCCATCCAAATCATTCCATCTATTGTTAGCGCAATTGCTTCAGTTTTCCGATTATCATCTAAAAATGACCCCTTGGCTGCAACTCGGCGAACAGCATCTGCAGCTCCCATTATAGCATTACGTGACCGTTGCAAGAAATTAAATGAGGATCCTTGAGGTTTCTCCTTCTTTGACATGGAAACAAACTTTACCTTCATCTCATCTTCTACAGCTGCATCCTGCACTGCTGAAATGTCGACTCGATTCTCAATCTGGCCATCAACATTAAATACTTTCAAAAGTTCCCTTGTACGAGCATCCCTGGAAAATTACCAACTCTTAGGATGATGCAGATGTAGACAATCAAATGCAACCATATAAGAAATAGAATCGAATGAGAAAATTCCTTGAGAAGCAATAAGACACTCACTAGTCAAAAAACTAATTATTTCCAAGGATGCTCTGCCATAAAAACCTCTGATACCTTTTTTTTTCTTTATATTTCACAGTTACCTCCAATATTGTTTAAATCTTAAGACACATTACAAGATACATGAGCAGCAAAAAAAAAAAAAAAATTATTTATTTATTTTGCACATAAATATTTCAAAATAATTGAGTTTTCTTTTTTCTACTACTACAAGAAAACATGAATTTTTCATAGGATTTAAAGTTTTAATCTAGTTGACAATGAAAAGATAGAATAACATAATTCTATTACCATTTTTGTCTTGTACTATTCTTACAAAATTTTATAATTAAATATCATAGAATAACCAAAATCAGAAGTTTAAACATCAAATAATTTTGTTTTTTATTTTTTGTCAAAATAAGGAACTTCCAAGAATCAGATCCAACAATTTATTAAATATCAGCCTATGAACCTCAAAGAGGACAATTGCTGAAGTGAAAACGTACCATAATGCAAAGGATTGATACCCAGCACTCCATACTTTTGCTCTTGAACTATCAGATAACAAATACCTTACATCTGAAGCAGATATATTGCAGACCCCATTAACAGTGACTTGGCTCTTAAGGTCAATGTATGACCTCTCCACCAATAAAGCAGCCATATGTCTTTCTTCCACTGTTAAAGAAAGAGATTTTTCTATAGCTTCCCAGGGCCAGATCTTAACAATACCACCCTCAGAACCTGACCATAGATCACCTGAACCAGAGTAATACAAATTCAGACATAGAAATGGTGAAAAGGCATTAACACAAACAATAGCTTGTACTTCAGTAAACCTCATCACAGAACATATAAAAGCTTCAACCAATGAATACAAAACCAAATAGGTCCCGGAAAGTGTTGCAGAAAGACAGTTCTTTGCCAAGTTGGCTTCGACGTGTTTTATAGGCATGGAGCAAAAATACAAGACAGAAAGTAGCACATTCCAAGTGCATAGATACCCAGGACACGGTAGGTGTAAATCGAAAATAAAATAAATAAGGGGCCTAATATAATGTGTTGCACCAAATTTGGCCTTAAATAAGAATGGAAAATATTTTACCAGTGTTTAAATTGATTTACATTTAATGATTCAAAAAATAAAAGACTGTATAGAAGATTTTATAGCACAAAACAACACAAGCCCCAAAACAGTTTTGAAAATTAATCAACCCTAGAACCATCCAGATACATAGATGCTCAAGACCAAGCACAAATTAAACGATGGCTAATATGCATTGTGTATACACAATTTAGTATATGCATGTCAAATATTCCAATACTGCTAAAACAATCACCACAATCTTAAGGTTCTATAAAAACTAGATTTAAAGCTATTTTGCACCAACACCATCCTTTTATTTTGGTTAATCATGGGTATTTTGTGCCAACCGTATTCAGTTTGTTTCAAATTCTTTTTGGATCACAAAATCCTATTTTCTTTAGGAATCTTTTCCTAGTTGATTTAGGAGTTGGTTTGGGTTTCCTAATTGGAATAAAACTTTGGGGTTCTATAGAAGGGTTCTTACATCTAGGGTTTAATGAGAAGTTCTCTTCCTGAGCAGAGTTCTCCATGATGGAGATTGATGGTTTTCTCCTTTAGGAAGATATCTCCATGGTTGAAAGGTTTTTGGGGTGGATCTTGTTTCTCTTTGGACAAAGGCTTGCTCTTGGGATTAGAGTCCTTCTTGGGAAGATCATTTGAATAGTCTTGAGATGATTTCTTCCTTTCATTAGCTCTTGTTAAGGTGTACTCTTGGTTTTGAAAGTGTGATTCTGGTGAAGAGTGGTTGTATGGCTTCTTTTGGATCAAGGCTTTGGTTGGTAGTTCTATTATGAATTTAGTCATTGGGCTGGTTTAGGGAACACATTTGTACTTGTAACCTTCATTCTAGTGGAACATAACACCATTTTGGGTGAACCACATAAATCTTTTTGTTAAGATTTTAGCTGTTTCTTCTAATTTTTCTATTTATTTTTTATATCACGATCAGGACAATTTTTCGACTAAAATCAAAATACTTTTTCTTTTATTTTTCCCTAAGGCTCTCTGGAACTATTTAAAAAAAAAAAGAATATATATGGACTTATAGCTGGCTTACGGCTAAAATTGAAAGCACAACATCAAATCAAGGGTATCAAAATTAAGTATTTCACTCAGAACATGACAAAATTGGAACTCAGCTCCTAATAATTCGAATGCCATCATAAATAATAATTAAGACTCCATTGTCTATCTACAAACTAATACAATTTTACCAATTTAATGAAGTTTCTCAACCAGCTCTTTTCTATGTTTTGAAATTTGGACAATTTGCATACATTTGTGAGAAAATAAACATTTTAGGATTGGGGAATTAGCTAAGGGAATAAATGTATCCGCAATCAAAACAATAGAAGACGGAAAATGAAATTATGTACATCTCCTTACCATAAAAGGTCATAACCATCGATAGAACAGGACTGCGATGTGCCTGCCACGATAAACCTTCCTTGAAAGGAGTCCCATCAAAGGACTGATCCATCTTCCATGACTTAATCTTACCATCCTTATGTCCAGTCCAGATCAATCTATTCCCAGCATCCACAATCAAAGAGATGGTTGGCGACGTATGTGCCGATTCATGAAACGGAGCTGCATCTTCATCTCCTTTCCGATCTCTCCCTCCGATTCCATTTCCCGCCTTATACACATCAGAGAAATTCCAAAACCGAACTCCACATTCTTGTCCCGCCCACAACTGAGTATCTGTACATGCAATTGTCCTAAAAAACCACCCAATTTGCGTTTCCCTCAACGGATGAGGTCTCAATTCTAAGCTCGGAGGCCTTCCAAGATGAACAGCCGCACGAATCGGCACCTTAAAGATTCCACTTCCTCCACCATTAGCAATAAACTCCGGCAAAGCTAATAATCGTGTTTCCTCAGAATCATCGGAGTGACCTCGATCCAAGAACTGGCTCATGAACTCGATTCGTTCGCTTCCAGTTCCAACGCCACCACCGACGTTGACAGTATTACCGGTAATGCCTGCGGCGGAGGAATTACTTCCGGAGACAAAGAATTCATCATCAGAAGAGTCGTAGAATGGATCAAGATTCTTCGGAATTCGTTCTTCGTCAAGGCTGTATTTTCTTCCTGTGTTTCGTCTATGGCTGCCGGTAACAATCCCTAATTGTTGACTGTAAGATTGGGTTTTACGATGCGGAGGAACGTTGCTTAGAGCTGCCAACACATCTCCGTCGTCGTCTTCGATACGTTCCTCCATTGTCGTCGAATCTCAGACTTTTCGATCCTTGAATCAACCCTAGAGAGAGAGAGAAGAGAGAGCATAGTGTAATTAGCGATCCGAGGACGTCGTCTTGGGTGCCGGTGAGTCAGGAGAGGCTTACGGACAGGAATGTTTCTTTGAGAAGTTTATGTGGTGTATGGTTCAGCTCCATCATGCTCAATGGGTATTTTTTTTTTATCGCGTTACCATACGCGTGTAGAGAGAGGCTGGTGAAAGAGATAAGTCATGCAACTTCAACCATTATAGCGGTAAACCACTTGTCATTATCCAACATTTAGGCTGCGTTTGGCCTGGTTTCTATAAGTACTTATTGTAGCTTGTAGCTTATATAAGTACTTATTGTAGCTTATAGCTTATTTCACAACTTTAGTAATATTTTTAAAATACCTATTTTACCCCTAAGCTTTTTTAAGCACTTAAATAAATGTTATTTCTAAGCTTTAATAATATTTTTATAATACCTATTTTACCCCTAAATTTTTATAAGCACTTAAATAAATGTATTTACCAAAAGTTATTTTCTTCAAATAAGCATTTTATCGTTGATGTTGGGTAAGTGCTCCCATTAAGGCACCTTATCCAATGAGTGCTTATCCATAAGCACAAGCTGGGCCAAACGCAGCCTTAAGATAAGTGTTTATTTCAGCTTATATAGCTTATTAAAGCACTTTTTACAATTAAAAGTGTGTTTGGTAAAAACACCTAATGGGTAAGTGCTTATCCATGAACACTAGAGGAAGGTTACCCATAAGGAGAAGCTGTTGAGAGCAGAAAACGGAATCTATTTCTAAATTTTAGTAATATTTTTCATAATATCTATTTTACCGTTAAACTTTTATAAGCACTTAAATACTTAAATAAATGTTATTTCTAAACTTTAATAATGCTTTCATAATACCTATTTTACACATAAATTTTCATATGCACTGAAATAAATATATTTACCGAACACTATTTTCTTCAAGTAAGGGGTTTGTTGTTGCTGTGGATAACTGCTCCTATTGAGCTACTTATCCAATGAGTGCTTATCTAAAAGCAAAAGTTATATAAGTGCTTATTTCAGCTTATATATATCTTATTAAAGCACTTTTTTAGAATTAAAAGTGTATTTGGTAATACCTAATGGGTAAGTACTTATCCATGAGCAGTAGAGGAAGGCTACCCATAAGGAGAAGCTGTTGAGATCAACTTCTCTTATCACTTACACGGGAAGTTATTTGTAAATTTTAGTAATATTACTAAAATTTGGTACATTATATTTCACTTACATGCACGAAATACATTGGTGCTAGGCATTAGGGTTGTAAATGACCCTAGTTTTGTCCTCCTCAACTTGTGCTCGTAAAGGCTCAAGGTAGTTAAGGCTATGTTTGTCTTGGCTTGTGCTTTTGATAAGCGCTCATTGGATAAGTGGCTCAATGGGAGCACTTATCCACAGCAACAATAAAATGTGAAAGTTTAAGGATAAAATAGGTATTATGAAAATATTATTAAAGTTTAAAAATAACATTTATTTAAGTGCTTATGAAAGTTTAGCAGTAAAATAGGTATTATAAGAATATTACTAAAAGTTTAGAAATAACTTCCTACATAAGTGATAAGAGAAGCTGTTCTCAACCGCTTCTCTTTATGGATAGCCTTCCTCTACTGTTTATGGGTAAGCACATATCCATTAGGTGTTACCAAACACCCTTTAAATTATAAAAAGTGCTTTAATAAGCTATATAAGCTGAAATAAGCACTTATATAAACGAATAAACAAGGTTTAAAGTCTCGGGATTGCGGGTCGGACCGATCCCCGGTCTGGACCAGTATTCATATCTAGTACAAAATGGATTGCCCAGTTAAAAAAACTAAAAAAAAAGGATCAACCGACGTGGCAGTACTGGTCGGTGGACCGATCCAAATCAATATTGGTCTAAACCATTCAATTTATAAATTAAAAAAAAAAACATTGGACCGATTGGACCGACTGGACTGGTTGGATCGGTCATTGTATCAGTTGTACCGGCAAGTCCGTACCAATATCGGTTGGACTAGTCCGATCCAAAGAGCCTCACGATACAAAATATTTGTATCGCGGCTTTAGATTGGACCGGTCCTGACCGATCCCAGTACGTACCGAAATCCTTGAAACCTTGCCAATATCTCATTAAAGTGGGATAAGCTCTTTTGCCACGTGGTGAAAGAGGGAATTGTTTATTGGTAAGAGTTAGGTATAAATGGATTGCAAATCTCTAATATATTCAATACGTTCAAGCCAGTTCTCAAAAGTATAATTAATTTCAACTTCTAAAAAAGAAAACAAGGTTCCCAAAGTCAACTAATTACAGCATTCAATGATGTTATTATATTAATACGTAATTGTTAATTAGAATGTTGTTAGGTCATGGGTCACAGGGACCCACCAAAGTGGATTGGGATCTCATTCTGATCAACGTTCTAGAACCCGAAATATACGTTCAACCGGTAAGAGCACTAATACTCTCTATCGGCTATAAATTTTCAAAAAGAGAATGGTTACAGTCATCCTAACAACGCCAATCATAAAATGCCACATGGGCAAAATATCCATTTCAAAACAGTTTAACCATCTGGGTTGCATTGAGTGAGTTGGCTTGCTAGGTATTGACTTGGGAGTTTACTCAACTTGGTTTACGACTCTCATGAGTTAAACGGTTTGACCAGCTAATCAAATTGAACCTTGCTTGAGAAATGCTGACCTGGCTACTTTCATTGAGAGCATATCATTTGGAGCATGAAAGTTGCAGCGTAAATGCATGTGCACACAACATGCATCCACAAGCATGCACAAATTCATATCACGTGTCTAGACATGTGGTGTGCGTTAAGGATGGCAACGGGTTGAGCTGGGATGGGCTCGGGCCGGGGCTTGCACCCCAATATAACATTATTTATATTGGTCATGATCAGACCTTTGGGCTCAAAGGTTGTAAGCTCGAGCCAGGTTCAGTGTGGCCCTACAAATTCAATATTTTTTTTTTGGTAATGGCCCTACAAATTCAAATGGTTTATTTTTTAAAATTAAAAAAATTATAAATTACAAGGATATTTTATAAGTACCGATGATGACTGGTTTTTAAAGTGCACACGTTGCATTATTTTATTGGTAGAATTTTTATTATATATTTTAGACTAAATTTGTTTATTTGGGACATTAAACCTATGACAGTTTTTTTTGAGTATTTAATGCTTTGACAATTTTTTATTTGAGTATTCAATGCTTTGACAGTTTTTCTTAGAGGCATTATGTTAAGCAATATGCCTTTAAAAAGACAGAGGAAAGACACAAAGAAGGAAGCGGGTTGGCCATACGAAAGGTGGCTCTTCATATGAAAGATGGTAGTTTTTCATAGGGAAGGGGGTGAACTCAAGAATCAAAAGATAGAGAGTTCTATCTCTTCTCCTTTTTATTTTCTATTTATTTCTACAATGTATCATGTAAATGATATCAATCAAGAATGAAATGAGAAGAATGAATGCCGTAAAATCTCGTGTCTTTATATTGCTTTATGCTTACTATTCGCTATCTCGAAATTCATGTTTGTTGGAATCAATGTAGCGCTGTCCGAATGACCGTTTATTTGGTTTAGGCGAGCGGTTGGAACATTTTCGAACCTCGAAAGACCTTATCCGACACAAATCGCCCATATCAAGAGATTAACGGCTTAATCGGTCTAAATGAGTCTTGTTTACCGATTTGTGCATCACCATTTTTGGCAACTCCACTTGGGAATTTACCCAGCAGGGAGTATTATCTCGATCCAATATATATTCTGAGGATCTACTTGAGATGGACCTCAAGTCAGTATCCCTTCGAAGGTCCACTTTTGAAATATTCTCGAGAGTCCACCTGTTTTGGGAATATTATCTCAAATCAATATATATTCTGAGGATCTACTTGAGATGGACCTCTGACCAATATGAATGATGAATCAATTTGAAAATTGATTTGAATCAATAATAATATTTCATCTGAAACATCTTTAAATTAAAAATACACTTTCAAAATAACTAGTATTCCTTCGAAGGCACACCTTTGAAGTATTCATGAATTATGAGGTCTACATGAGATAGGACCTCATTAGTATCCATTCGAAGGACTATCTTCGAAATATTCTTATATTCTGACGATTTACTTGAGATGGACCTCAAATTAGTTTTCTGAAGATCTACTTGAGTTGAACTTCAAACCAGTATACTTTGAAGGGCTCAAAGCATTCGGTATATATATTTTGAGGCTCTACATGAGGTGGACTTCAGACCAAGTATTTTAAGGATCAACTTGAGATGGACCTTAAACAAAGAATTCTAAAGATCTATTTGAGATAGACCTTGGATAAATTATTTTAAGGATCTACATGAGATGTACCTTAAACTTACATTCTTTTGAAGAAAAATCTTCGAAGTGATCTAGCAATATTCTAAAGAAAACCTTATATCAGTATCTTTATGAATGAGAACATTCGAAATCATATTTTTAGGGATCTACTTGAGATAGACCTTAAACCAATATTCCTTTGATGGTTTTACCTTCGAAATGATCTTATATATTGAGGCCTACATGAGATGGGACCTCAAATTGGTATTCGTTTGAAAGTTCACTTTTGAAGTATTCTATTTCAAGTGCTCAGCTGTTTTGGGAGTATTATCCCGAATTAATATATATTTTAAGGATCTACATGAGATGGACCTTAAACCAATATTCATTCGAAGGATAACCTTCGAAATGACCAAAAAGTATTCTAAAGCTCTACTTGAGATGGATTTTAGATCAGTGTATCTTCGAAACTTCCCCTTCGAAGTGAGGCCTACATAAGAGGGGACATCCAATCAGTATTCCTTTGGAGGTTCACCTACAAAGAATTCAATATATTCTGAGGCTTACTTGAGATGAGACCTCAAA
Organism: Pachysandra terminalis; assembly: GCA_031762675.1. Lineage (NCBI taxonomy): Eukaryota > Viridiplantae > Streptophyta > Magnoliopsida > Buxales > Buxaceae > Pachysandra > Pachysandra terminalis. The sequence goes on along the minus strand of JAUPMG010000006.1, from coordinate 705,073 downwards.
CTAAAATTTCTTCGAAATCCCAATTTTGAAGTGTCATATTTCAGAAATCCATTGATTAAGAATTCTTATGATCTTATGTATATAAGACATTAATTACTTCATAAGAAGTAATATAAAGGTTAGCCACCTCAAGAGGGCCAATTCGTCATCATAAGTATTATAATATCTCACATGATGGGATAATCAACATGCTATTTTGAAATTATCCTTTGAGATAACTATCTTTTGCATTCGAGATAGTCCTTCAAGATGAACATTTTAATATCTCGAAGTCATTTCTTAAGATAATTAGTATTTTGTAATAACTGTATTACTATCTCAAAATCACCTTTCAAGATAATCATTCAAAATGACTGTTATGATTTCGTAACGTTACGAATTGTATGCATTTAAAGGGAACATTCTCTGATATCCAATCATCTCTTGAGCAAGTTAAGAGTATACCTTTGAAGTAGCATGTTTCGAAAGCCCACTTAAGATGAGAGAATTATTTTGAAACCAATATATATTACGAGGATCTACTTTAGATAGACCTCAGACCAGTTTTCCTTCGAAGGTTCACCCTCGAAGTGCTTTCGAGTGCCCATCTATGTTAGGAGTATTATCTCGAAATCAATAAAGTATTCTGAGGATCTACTTGAGATGGACCCCAGACTTTACTTTCAAAGTATTCTTGTATTATGAGACCTATATGAGATAGGATCTCAAATCAATATTCTTTTGAAGGACCACCTTTGAAGTGTTCTATTTCGAGAAGCCCACCTATTTAGGGAAATCATTTCAAAATCAATAGTGTTCTAAAGATCTACTTGCAATGGACCTTAGACCAACATTCCTTCGAAGGATAACCTTCGAAGTGATCAAACAAGTATTTTGAGACTCTACATGAGATGGATCTCAGACCGTCTAAATCTTTACTTGAGATAGCATATAGAGGAACAAACCTTCATGTATTCAATGCATAATTGTCATCTTCGAAATGCACTCACGCCTCTTTTACAAGAACTATAAGTGCAGGGAGCTAATGATGATGACTGGTTTTTAAAGTGCACACGTGGCATTATTTATTGGTAGATTTTTTATTGTATATTTTAGACTAAATATGTTTATTTGGGACATTAAAGCTATGACAGTTTTCTTTTCAATGCTTTGAAAATTTTTTATTTGAGTATTCAATGCTTTGACATTTTTTCTTGGAGGCATTATATCAACCAATATGCCTTTAAAAGGACAGGGGAAAGACACAAAGAAGGAAAGGGGCTGACCATACGAAAGGTTGCTCTTCATATGAAAGATGGTAGCTCTTCATACGAATGGGGGTGAACTCAAGAATCAAAAGATAGAGAGTTCTATCTCTTCTCCCTTTTCTTTTCTATTTGTTTCTATAATGTATCATGTAAATGATATCTATCAAGAATGAAATGAGAAGAATGAATGCCGTATGACAATCCATGGATGTAGGCGATATTGCCGAACCACGTAAAATCTCGTGTTTTTATATCGCTTTATGCTTACTATTCGCTATCTCGAAATTCGTGCTTGTTGGAATCAACGTAGCGCCGACCAAACGGCCGTTTCTTCAGTTTAGGTGAGAAATTGGGACATTCCTAAACCTCAAAAGACCTTATCCGTCACAAATCGACCATATCAAGAGATTAACGGCTTAATCGGCCTAAATGAGTCTTATTTACCAATTTGTGTATCACTAGTACTAAGATGTATCAGAATTTGAAGAAGACTTATTGGTGGATCGGTATGAAGCAAGGCATTGCTCAGTTCCTAGCAAAGTGTTTAGTATGTCAACAGGTTAAGGTAGAACATCAGCGACCAGTAGGTATATTACAACCATTACCTGTTCCTGAGTGGAAGTGGGAACACGTTACGATGGATTTCATGACCGGGTTACCCAGAACTAGAAGCAATCATCATGCAGTATGGGTAATTGTAGACAGATTGACCAAATCATCGCATTTTATAGCAGATAGAATGACTTATTCGTTGGAGGCCCTAACTAGACTATATGTTAGGGAAATTGTTAGACTGCATGGGGTGCCAATGTCCATCGTATCAGATAGAGATCCACGGTTTACGTCTCAATTTTGGAAGAGTTTACAAACAACATTAGGGACTAAACTGAACTTCAGCACCACATTTCATGCCAAAACGGATGGACAATCTAAAAGAATCATACAGATTTTAGAAGACATGTTAAGGGCCTGTGTGATTGATTTTGCGAGAAACTAGGATGATCATCTTCCATTAATGGAGTTTGCTTATAATAATAGTTTCCAAACGAGCATTCAGATGGATCCGTATGAAGCTTCATATGGAAGAAGATGTAGATCTCCAATTTGTTGGGATGAAGTAGGAGAGCGGAAATTACTTGGACTTGAGTTAGTTCAAGAAACTGTAGATAATACCAGAATAATACGCCATCATTTACAAATGGCTCAAAGTAGGCAGAAAAGTTATGCATATATGAGAAGGAAACCATTGGAATTTCAGGTTGGAGATCGGGTATTCGTAAAGATTTCAACGACTAAAGGAGTAATGAAGTTTGGAAAGAAAGGGAAGCTTAATCCCAGATTTATAGGTGTATTTGAGATTCTAAAACGCTTTGGAGAAGTAGCTTATAGAGTGGCTCTACCTCCTCAGTTGTTAGCAATTCATAATGTGTTTCATATATTAATGCAGAGAAAGTATGAGCCTGATGCACAACACATCATTAGCTATGAACCGATTCGAATTAGAGAAGATTTATCTTATACAGAATAACCAATTAGAATCTTGGACAAAAAGGAACAAGTACTAAGGACAAAGGTGATTTCCTTAGTAAAAGTTTTATGGCAGCATCACGCAATGGAAGAAGCCACGTGGGAAAGAGAAGCAGAGATGAAGGAAAAGTATCCTCACCTATTTGAAGAATGAGGTATGATCTAATTTCGAGGACGAAATTAATTTAAGGGGAAAGGATTATAATACCTTGATTTTGATTAGTAATAATTGTATGCTAATCCAAATTATAATAATAATTATAGGGTGTTTAAAACCTAGGTTAATAAAATATATTTATTTAGTAATTATTAATAATTATTGATTATTATAATTACAAGTATGCTATTGGATGAGAGGTGAAGGAAAATCTAGTGGAACGGTACACCGAATCATAAAATATTGGTCGTCATTTAGTTCAATGGCCTTTCTGTAAATAAGTTGAACTACAAAGCTTCTTTGATTTTCTTATATTTACAGAAATGCCATTGTAGCCTAGTCAAAAAGCAATATTGATCTTTGCTAGCCATGTGGCATGGGGAGGCTAGAAGAGAGACAAATGTCTCTAGTGATAAGCATAATTCATTTCAATTAATTAAGTTAGATTAATTTAGTTAAGTAATAATTAAGTTACTAGCTAATTGATCAATTAGTAAAGTAATTACCTAGTTATTAGGTATAAAAAGTTAAACAAAGAGATTATTTCTCAGATTTTCCTGAACTAGAAGGAAAACTGAGAATAAGAAGGAAAAAGAGTAGAAGAAGAAGAAGAAGAAAATAAGCATAATTTTAGTAAAAATGGAGGAGAATATAAAGTAAATAAGAGCCATAGGATTTATTTAAAAGTTCTAAATGTATTTTCTTGAATGATTTTATTTTGTTTTGTTACTGTTTTAATAGAAATCTAATGTATTTAGTTAGTTTCATTAGCTTCTAATAAAAACCAGCATGTTTCTTATGATTTGGAAGACATTATACACCTATATATATGCATAGCTTTAAGGGTTTGAATTGGGAAAAGAGTTTCAGTATTTAAAATATAGTTTTGTATAGATTAGAATTATTATTTGATATTGAATTTTAAAGATAGATTTGAAACAGAAACTGAGAAAAAAAAAATCAGATTTTGACAGACTTCGACTAGACTACTTCGGCTAACCGAAGGCATAAATTCAGCATTGTTTTCATGTGTTTTTCTAGATTTGGATTAGAAACTTCTCACATTATTTTGGAATACAAGTTACAAGTTTAAATAGTATTTTACAAACATTAATTGAGTACTAAATGAATTCTTATGGCATTTCATAAAACACGCCATGCATTGGATTTCATCGGGTTCTTTATGGCATTTATATATGGGATAACATGAAAGATTGAATATTACATGACAGACAGGGTATGATATGACATATAGATTATGACGCGACAGACATGATATGGTATAATATGATATAACTTGCATATGTGTGTATGAAAGTGTGTTTTTACATGTTTGAAACTATGGATGCGAATATTGTTATTGGACCCTTGTACAAGTGGTTGATGTGGCTCCTCATCTGATCAATGAGTCCACGTACTGATTTACTGTTTTACTGACTGGCTCTTATTGTGATAAACTATAATTTACCGTGAACCGCAGGCCAATAAGTCTAGCTTGTTATGCGAACTATAACATAAAGGTGGCCTTTGCGTCCGGGCCCTTAGCTATAAAGTAGCTTGGGTAGCTATATGTCTACTCCAAATATTTACCACTATGATTAATAAGTTAAGCATGTATGAGTTTATATAGTTTTCTATGTCTATTTTTGCAGTGTATCCTTAGTTATTCATAGTTGTACAATATGAAAGCTATGTTGATATTTGTGGGAAATTGAACTAGAAAACACTAGTATGTATGTACATGCATAAGT